>VZRE01006248.1:189110-252911 GCA_013396775.1 Cephalopterus ornatus | reverse complement strand
TTGTTGAAATGAGATGAGATATACTGTAGCTTATGAGTTAATAACTGCATATAAAAAATACTTCCCCACAGTATTGATTGTCCTCACCATTTTACAAATGAATTGAGTGCCTTGGCTTCCCCTCTTGCTGTGTATGGCAGCTCTTCCTTCTATTCATTTTGCTGCTCATAATTCAGTGAGAAAAATATTAAAAAGCATATAAGAAAGACTATTTTACAAATAACTTTTAAGACCCAGAGTAGAGGGGGTAGGAGTCTTCGAATGTAAAGTAATAAGAAACACTTTACTGCTCTGTTGCTGTTTGCTAAGGACTTTGGGCACTTTTTTCCCCCTCGGTCCCTATGAAGACAAATCGACATATTTCTCCAGCTACAGCACAGTTGCATTTTAAGGATACTTTCTACCGTATGCTGCCTCAAAGACCAATGAAAAGCAAACCTTGATTCATGGATTTAATGCAGCTGATGGTGCAGCAGTAATCATGGTCACAGTGTCAACTGCTGCCTCAATTAAACTACATTTGAGAATCATTTTATGCTTCAGCTCATAAACATCAATAAAGGAAAATGAGTAATAAATGACTGTCTAGAGTACAAAGGACCAGCTCATATTTCAGATGAAAATGAAGACAAAATGTAGCTTTTATTTGCCTGTGGAATTCCCATTAACTGCATCACTGACAGGAGGGAGTTGGATCAATAGTTGGCTGGCCGCAGAAAACAGTTTCTGGCTGTTCAGCAGCCAATGCAAAAGGAAAACTGTCATATTGTGATCTTTATCAGGTAATCTTCATTACACCAGACCAATGATATATGTATATGCTGGTCAGCTAGGGGCACTTCTAATTCCTGCTTCTATTTGTGGTCTGAGCAAAGTGTGCTCACAAATTATTTGTTTACAGCCGTGAAAAACCTTCAATGTTCATCTCCTTTATTCTTTTTATAGGTAATCCATAACTGGGAACTTTGTGTCAAGACTATTTTATTCACTCAGAATTTTTAAGAAAGCAAGCGCTGTATCAAAACTTATCTTTCTTCCTGCTTAAGAGGAATCTGCTGGTACCTTTTGTGGTTGTTGTTGTTAAGACTTGACTGAAAGGTTTACTGAGTATCTTTCAGTGAGTTCTTGGAGGGTATTTGTGCCTTTATTACAAACGTTTCTGGGCTTATTTCAACAAAGGTGATTGCTCGCTATAAAGCAAAAACCAACACTCTCCGCGAGCCGTTTTCTTTCCAGGTGGCAGCTTGTACGGATGGCAAACTAAACATGAAACAACATCATCTTCTATTTTTCCCTATTCCACACACAGAGCAGGAATATTTTACTCCTTTGCAGTGCTCTGTGGTTCATATAGCTTCATCTCAATGCATTCAAAGTGAGAGTCTGTACATACAGGCCACCAGCTCCAGCTCAGTTGGTACGTAGCTCTTGGAAGAGCAGAACACAGACAGAGTGTCAAAACATTACCACTTACAAATCTAAAATAGGAGAGAAAAAGTCACTTCCACTTCATGCAATGATAACAGAAATCAAGTTATCAAAACCTCGATCCTGATTGTAAAGTAACCACATTATTTTTACACTCATTTCACAATTCCATTCTTGTGTACTTACTATTAATTATGTACTGTTTCTCTCTCTAGTTTCCTGTTTTACTTTGACCCTGTGAAATCAAAGTTTCCACTTGGAATTTAATGCCAAACATAAAAAAAAAAAAAAAAAGAAATCAACATCATGGTCCATAGCTAAAAATGAGATTTCCTTTAAAAAACTTAATCATTACCATCAACATACACTTCAACTATAATACACAAGTATTTATGTGGGTGATCTTTAAAGTTGATGTTGGTATGCATAAAGTGGATCTTGCTGCTGTTCCTAAAAGTTATCCCTTCCCGTTCTCTCTCAGTCCTTGAATTCTGCCCTTCATCCTCATTTTCTCACCCTACCACATTCCCCTCAGTTTCTGCTTTGTTTTCCCTCTTTCTCTCCAGTTCCTTCCCAGTCTCTAGGTGTAATCCTGCCTCCCACCTTTACTACTACACATTTCCTTTGCTTTCACTTAATAAATGTAATAATGAAGAATGATAAGGTGATAATAAAAAAATATGTATACTGTATGTAACTGTAATAAGTACCTACTAGAAAATTTTCTTCCAACATCACCCCATTTCTTTTCAGTCTCCTCAATTACCTTTAGCTCCTCCCCATGCTTTGTTCTGGCTGCTTACCCCAGCAAATCTCTAACCTTCTATACCACGTATTTACTCTCCCCGATATGCTTACTTGCTCGTCTAGTCTCTTTCTACAAAACCTTAATCTCTTCTGTCTCTTCAGATCCTTTTCCAGTTCACCTTTCTAGCTTCCTCTCCTTTCATATCTTTCTTCACTGCTTCAGCTTTCTTCTGATTTTTATGTCTCCATGCACATAAATGCTTCTTCCAAAACTTGTTACAATCTGCTGATTCATCCTTTCTCCCTTGCATTTCATGCTCTCTCCTGCTCTCTATTCTCCTTTTTAAAACTAGTTTCCCTCCAGTTCATTCAGTTTGTCCTGGATAAGGTGGCTGAAAATAATGGAAGGCACTGCCACCTTTTCAAGAGGTAGGTTATTTACAGGCGCAAAGTTAGCAGGGAATGGTGGCCATGTCACCAGACAGCAGCCTGGAGGTGGCAGCTTTTGTGTATAAATGGAAGGTTGTGAGTTTTGGAGCCTGATTCAAAGATAATGTTACACAGACTTCAGAAGACACAGTAAAATTCATGATGTTTGCAGCACTCTGCTGAACTTGTACAGTTAAACCAGTTTTGCAGAATTCACCTCTTTAGAAATGGCAGTAGTCATGTGTTGGTATTTGTATTAAAAACCACTAGCAACAGCACAAAGTGTCACACATGAGAATGTGGAAAAGTTGTTTAACTATAAACTTTAAAATTCTTAAATAGAAGAGAAATATTTTTGCCATAATACTAAAATATTGTATTACTAAAATAATAAAATATTATAGTCTCAGGAATTTTCAGTTACATGGATATATACTATGATTACAGTACATTTTAACTTACTTAAGGCTCAGTTTTTCAAAATAGAGTGTGGAGATTTTGCTGAAAAATACCTACCCAGCCTAAGTTATCTGTAATGACACTACCACAGAGAATAATGGAGTCTAACATAAAACAAAAAGACTATTTTTCATACACACTCACAGTGATAAAGAGATAATATTGGAGCAAATGTCCAGACTGGGGGAAAAAACCCAAACCAAACATAGACATATTCATACATTTTGTGGTAACTAAATATTTTTAAAAAAATAGCATTTCACTTACAGTCCAAATCTCAGCAATGAACTCCAGAACAGAAATGGGGATGGATATATATCATCAAAAAACCCCACAGAAGTCAGGAACAAATGTTGGTTTTCCTGATTACCCTCTCTCTACAATATTTTTCCATCAAAAGCATGAAATTAATATTTCAGTAATTTAATTCTCATTCACCTTTCTCAAGGGAGGGAAAATAAAATAAAAAAACATTGTTCCTATTATGTTCTCTGCCACAGAAGTTAATTTTTCTGGATTGGTCATTCTCTTCCTTCTCTTCCCTGAAAAAAATGCTTCAAGATCCCAATGATTTTTTCAGTTACAGCAACAGTGAGACAGATACTGCTCTTGGCAGTAAGATAGTTGTAAAAATGTCATTGGATGTGCCGATGTGCTTACCCAACCCTTTCCAGCAAGGATACACCACTGGAGCCCATCTGTTGTCCATATCAGTAAGAAATACATCAGCAAGAGGAGAAGCACAGTCTAGATTTTCCACCAACCAGAACATTTCTCCTAAAATACTAAATTTTTTTTTTTAAAAGACATGTTTTTCATTTTTATGAATTTGATTTTGTTAACACTCTAAAGACTTCCAAACAACCTGATGGCTACACCAAGCTGATCCTGTCTTTGTGAGCAAATGAGTGACAATCAAGGAATATGAAATTCATCTTCAAAAAGTATGGAAAAAGTTTTGGTCTGATCCTTCCAGTCAAATTTCATTTTTTTGCCTAAACACAGGGCAACTCAAAAAAACACCAACAGGGCATGGTTTTCTGAAAGAAAAATCTGATCAGCATTGATCACAGCAAGACAACCATTAAAACCAAATTCTAATCTGCCACTGAGGGGGAAAAGATTTCAAATTAGTACAAGTACAATATATGATAATAAAAAAGGCAAAATGAGAAAATATGTTTTGAATCAGCAGACATCAGTGACTTGTTTTAATATGTTGTTTTATTTTGGTTTAAGTGTACGAGAGTTACCTTTGTAGGTAACCAAAATGCATTCCTGAGAAAAGGTGGCACTAAGAAATGGAAGTTACCTTGTTCACTGCTATGAAGGTAGATGTAAGCTCCAACATGCTATCCAACTAGATAGCACTTTTTCTAGTTCTAAAGTGAAGGCATAGTCAGAAATTGAAAAAGGGCTGCTAATAAAGAAACCAAAAAACAAACAAACAAACAAAACAACACTAAAACAAAAAAAAAGACCACCAACAAACAAAAATCCAAACAAAACAACCCCCAAACCAATACAAACAAAACCACAAACAAACAAAACTAAGAAAAGGATACAGGACAGATCTCAGTATGTGTGGGATGAGGTGTGGGAGCCTGCCAGATGAAATGGAATAATATATTATTCCTTTGTGGGATGTTATGTTATGCTTTGATAAAGACTTCAGGGAATTGCTATTTTTCATAATTTGCTATATGGGATATAATTAATGCTAGGCTAGTGCTTTATCATTAGGCTACAGAAATAAAGGCATGTGCTTTTACAGTAATAGTTGATGCTTTAATTAATTTTTGTAAAGTGGATGTGTGAAAGAAGAACCTGATAGTGAGCTTTGAGAATACTAACCCATTGCCCTGGACATGTTCAGTTCACACTGAAGGTGCAGATAAATACAATATTAAGGCACAATTAATATGACAAAGGTTTTATAAATATTTTCCAGGTAGTTAGAGAATTTAGCAGTGTTCCACTGAATATTGGTGCTAAAATACTTTCTCCACTAAGATAAATAAACAATACAGCAACAGCCTTGATAATTATATTCATTAAATGCATTATCTGTATGAGTCCATGATACTTGAGATGTAATGAAGAAAAAGAATCTTGTCTCGCTGACTTTATAAGTAAACATTCCAAGCAAAAACATTGAAATATAAATATTTACTATCCTTTACTCTCTATATAAATTAGTTCCTGGCTTCTCCACCCCTTTTTGCACTTAGTGGATATGTAGTTTGTTATATTTAATGAAAGCACAGGTATGCACTGTGTTATGCTAGGAACTATATCTAGCATGTACCTAATACATCATATTGAATGAAAGACTTCATAAATCAGTTATACAAGGGATCATACAAAGCTTTTAGTGAATTTCCAAAGAGTCATAAAAACTATAAATCAATGGATTTTTGATTAATCAACTTACAAGATCAGCTTTTGGCAATAGTTATCTGTTGTGTCCTTCTTACAAGGAGCACCCTGTCATCTGGCAGAGTGAGGTTTAAACAAGAAAACAGGCAAAAAACCCTACTACGTTATTGTGCAAATCCATGACTCACAATGTCTGCTGCAATGGGGCAGATCTTAAGGCTTCCAACACTCTGACCTACAGTCTACGATTACAGTGGAAATAATGGAAGTTTTGAATGGTGAAGTAAAAGAGTAGGCAAATCCTAATTCTGCAAAAGTTTACTAAACATACATCAAATTTGACTACATTTGGTGTAGTCAAATCTTTCTACCATCTTATCATGTTCTTTAGATAAACCAAGCACTGAAGTCAATAAGATAGCTCTCTTTCCTGGATCACACTATATGGATATAAGGGAGCAGAACCTCAGATTTGCCTGTGTCTTGAAGGCTATATATGCCTGTATTTAGCAAGGGACCACCACAGATTAATTTTTCCAAAGAAAATGCTGTTGAAGAGTGAAATCCCATGCACATTGTAAAAGACATCTGACATCAATATTTAATTTTATTAGTTATACTACAGGTACTCTAGGGAACCTGATGGAAAGCCTTCTTAGTATTGATTAGAATTCAGCAATCCCACTGCACACTGTTCAAAAAATTATTCAATTACAATTAATTTTTCAATTCAGAATAATTTAAAATTTATTATGAAAAGTTAATAGAAGTGCATAAGTTTGGAACACAGTGGGATTTATAAATATGAGATAGAAATAGTAATTACAAATTACTGTGATTTTTCATTTGCATAATCAATGCTTTTAATTAGTTCTATTTGCCTGTCCAAGAATACAGTAATTATGTGGCTTTAAAATTTTGTTAAAACATCAGAATTACCTCTTTCATGTACATAACGGGAAAAGATGAATATTAGTGATACTGTGCTTTCTCAATTTCACATAAAACAGATTTAAAAGAAAAAGTAATGAAAAAATTGCTAATCAAAATGCAATGAATATGTTAGACTCAAAATATCTCACTGAAAAAAAAAATCATTCTATCAGCTTTGTCATGTCAGAAGCCTCTAGACATCTATCTTCTCTTTGGTATGAAGAGGGTTCCTTTGGGCTATCCCCAGCTTATAAATGTTATTTCCTTAATTATTTTCAATACACTCTGGTTCCAATAAGGAATCACCATGAACAAAAGTATCTATGGAGGGATTAGGATTCTAAGCAGATAACAATGTTTATTTTCAAAGTCTTATGAAATTAAAAGTTGCACAGACTACAAATTCTTTTAAGAGCAATTATGTTAAAGTTCACAGTTATTTTGTGTGAAAATATTTGATTCTTTCTTATGACATACATAAGCTGGAGTGGCAGATTTAGAGCACTTTGTGTAACAAGTCACTGAGTCGCAGCACTAAGGTTTCAGTGTTGGAAACAGTTGTTTGCTTCTTCCTATAGAAAACTCAGAGAAACATACTATTTCTGTATTACTGGCAGTGGAAATCTATATCAAGACTTGCTCCTCCCACATATTTTGGGTAGCTCCAACAGCTCAAGTAAGAGATCAAGTAAAAAAATTGAAAAGAAGCGGAGGAGTTTTGCAGACTTCCAAAAAGGAAAGCTAGAAGGAGTAAAGAGGCTCCTACTGGACACCTCTAATTTTAAATTTCTCCTTGTCAATCATGCAGTACTACATGAAAGATACACAGACCCCATAACAACATCAGCATTTAATTTGAGGATTAGGGAGATTGAGACTTCTCCCTGAAGATCCTGCGCTGTCTCACTGCTCAGCCCTCACGGAAGGAAGAAAAACTGTTCTTGGAAAACAGAAAAGAACTAAATGAAAATGTTATGCTGCCAAAGTAGCTGGTCCAAGACAAATGACATAACAGAAAATTATGACCATGCAAGGCCTATAAAACTTAGTCCAGGCCATGAAGGTAGGCTGCATACTAACTTGCAATATATGACCAAGATATACTTGGTAACTCTCCTTATTTAGGGAGTTCTGTTATTTCTTTTCACTTTGTTGTCAAAAGTGCTGAGTTACAGACTGCAAGCAGTGAAAGCAAAAGAATAAAGGATGAGCCATTTTCAGGGAAGTAGCCAGTTACGGACAGCAGATTTAATAGGAGTAACTAAGGAAAGAATTTTACTTTAGTAACACTTGTAGTAGGTAGTGAAGAACCATTGGGCCATCTGCATATTTTATTACAGTGGTTTAAAATTTTAGGCTTATACTTTGTGTGCATCATTTTCAAATACTGTAACTTTTATTTCAAAACACAAAATTTTGTTGACAATACCTTAGGGAACAAAAAACAACTAAAAACTGTGTATTCCAAATGCTTTAAACTAATTTGGCTAAGATCTAGTCTAAATTAAATAAAATTATTACCAGATAACGTGAAGGATTCTACTGTTGTTTTAAGGATATCCTCTAAAGACTCAATAATTAATTGGCAGCTGAAAAGAAAATGAGCAAATGTAGACGGGAAATTGATTCACTTTTAAGTCAGGGGTGGCAAATTGTTAGGAAGGGGCTCTTGGGGAGGGGATGATGCTTGAGATCCCTTTTTTTTCTTTTAATTTATGTAAAGGGAACATGTGTGGTAAGTTTTTCAAAGCAATGTTTTGGATGAAGAATTTGCATAAATCTGCTAAGCAAATAAAACCCTGGCATGTATGTAAAAATCTGACAGAGTGTTTAAAAAGGCAGCCTTGCATATCTGGATATAATATAGCGTAGACAAAAGCGCATATCAAGTAATGCAGTGGGGCGTGGATTTCATAGTGCTATTCTTGCTGTGCACTGGGCAGGGACTTTTCATTTCACACATCATCATTCACAGTTTGCTGCAGTGACTCGACACAGTCAGAACATGTCAACAACACACAAAATGAAATATTTCAGTGTGGTTTTCCTTTGGACAATGAGGGACATGGGATTTTGATTTCAATTGCCTTATGCTACAGTGGGAAGAATTGGGAAAAGAAGGAATTGTGTTTTCTGGTTTGGCACTGACCAAACACACAGAAAGCACATTGTAAAACCAACTGTCAGCCAGGACAGAAATAGGTATTTAAGAGTAGAAACAACACACATAATTAGATAAAAAGATTAAAGTTGCTGGCCATTCTTACTCCTTTTCTGATATCCACTAATTCTCTAGGTTTAAAGAAAAAAAAACAACTTACTGTCCGATAATAAAAAACAGTTTCTGAGCTGATAGCAAAAATCAAGTTACATCTTGCCATTTTCACCCAAGACAAGTGTTGTTTAGATGAAGGGAAAAGACAATCATGTGACAAAAGTGGTAAAAGAAACCTCTGGTCAGACAAAATATTTTTGTATTCTGGGCCTGAGTTCTCTCTTCTCGCCCCAATCCATCACATTAGATACCTGGTATTTTTAAGAGTGAGAGTTGTTGCTGTGACACATGGAAGAACAGCACCAAATTTTTTGCAGTATGAATAGCCAGCCCAAGGCAAAGAACATTACACTATGGTCATGAAAAAAAGGTGGAAGAACAGGCTCTGAATAAGAAAACTTCTAGCAGAGCCCATATCTGAACTGGTGTTTCAATTTAAAATGTTTTTAGTGAACCATTCATATTAGTTGTGCCTGTAGCTGACTGCGGTACCTTTGCGACTCTTTATGCCATCTTAAGTCAGCTTTTGGAAGATAAATATGATAGATACGGATATCAAAAGCAACTTAACATGCACTATGCTCATAACAACACACACCTGAACCATTGCCAGATGGAAGATTGTAGTAATAAAAAAAAACCCCAAAACTCAAATCCAGAGAAAATTCTGGAATTTTTTTTTGTTAATTTACATTAAAAATTTTTTAGAAATGTTAAAAAACAATAAAAGAAACCTCTGTGCGAAAACCTCTAACTTGATTTAAAACTGAAGTCTCTGGAATCTCATTGTAAAGGGAGATCCGTACACTGAATTACCCTTTCTACAGAGTAAACCATGCTTTGCATACTTTTCAGGTAATTATCAATGACAATTCAAGGAATATTCTCCTTAACCACAATATGAATCTCCTCAGAAATATTTCCCTAGTCAATATCTACCACCTAAACTTTTCAATCATATAATCAACAGTAATTAACAGTACAATGGCTATTAAAAAGGTCTTTTAGCATTTTGATGCACCATTACCTTTTAAAATTGAAACTGTTTTGTGGAAAAATATGGTCAATATTCAGTTTTGAATAACAGTCATACATTGGATTTTTCTCCTGCATCAAAGAGGTCTTTCAAAGCATTTCAAATATTAGCAATTAATTTTCACCCCTGTGGATAAAGAGTAAAAAAAGCTCATACACAATGAGCTTGTTCTAATCTAGACACACAGTCACAGCACATTTAAACTCAGGCACTTCTTACTCTTTTTCTGCTATGTTCTAACCAGCAATCTAATTATCTGCTTAGCATGTGGAATTATTTTAAAATGTGTATTTTCAGAACATCTCCTAGGATTAGTCCAAAACAGAAATGTAAAAAGTAATGTCTTGTTCACCCTGTTGAAAACCCATGTCTCTACCCTCTTTCCTATGGTTACTGCTTACGCAGAATCTGGTATGTATATTCACATGAAAGTAAAAAGCAATTTTGTGACAGGATCATCAAGAAGGAACCTCTGGCCAATTCACAGTTCAGTGCGTGACTTATATCAGAGAGGTGTAAGTTGCTATAACTCAAGAATTAATTGCTACGGTATTATCATCTCCTGCCTTGACTTATTCTTTTCCTCCTGATAAAATACAGCATAGAGTGCAACAGAACAGAACACAATTCATTGGTGTGTGGAATAATACTTCCTAATCCCATACAAATACTTCAGTGCTACCAGATTGTTCAGTTAAAAACTTACTACTAATTTGACAGGACTGTTAAGGTTAACACTTAGTTTATGGCATTGATGCTAAAAGCTTAAATGCAGCATGACCCACTGATTTCAAGGAAAACTTTTTTCAGAAACTATATATGTGTAACATGCTTCCTTTGACCCTTACTAAGCAAAGTTATTTTTACACATAATTCCACTACCAAAATATAAAAATGTTTGACAGTAAACAGGACATTCCCCTTCATGTGTTTCCAAGACAAACTGTACTTAAATCTGAAAAAACAATGAAACATTTGCAATGAAAGGACCTTAGGATGCGCCTCTTGCTCCTTCCCAGACAAATTCCGTACAATTTCACAGAAAGTACATTCCTCTGTAATTCCAATAGATTTTAATTTGCATATACTTCCACAGATTAATTGCAAAAAGGCATGAGAGGTCACTTTATGTGCGGTATAATTTGAGATAATTCCTTTTAGAGCCCTGTTTAGTGCAGCCCTACAAGGCTTTCCATGCATTTAAAACCATATGAAAGTGAGGGCTCAGGCTGTGGAGCCGATACCACCTTGCTCACCTCCACGGGTTCTCAGCCCAAGTCCCACTCGCCGAGGAGAAGGGATGTCACATATGTGTCTGTTGCTGAAATTGAGGGATAGCAGAACAAACTCATTGTTTCAATCCTTCGTTTTTCTCTAGCAAGCTCAAGATTTCTTTTACACTGGCCACCCTCCAAAGAAAGGCAGCGCACGTAAAAACATTGCTGGGTTAATTTGAAAGCACTTTCACACTCTCTTCAGTGAACTGAGAGTTAAACCAGTTCGAGACGGAGAGAGGCATCCTAAATCATTTACCAGCTTATGAATTTTAAGCATAGTGTAAGCATATAAACTATATTTTTTATTTTTACTCCTTACAAGAAACCAGCATTGAAGATTGAATTTTTTAAGAAACTATTCCTTGCCACGCTAACAGGTGCCAAAGGTTAACAGTACTGTCTGCTCCTTAAAACACCTTGGAGATGTCAGAAAAACTGAAGCCCTTAGAGATTTCAGATGCTTCCACTTGAAAGTCTATCCAAATAGTGATTAATTACTGGTTATTTCAACAGTGGAAAAGAATCTGCCTGTAACTTAATAAATGCCTGTTACTGAACTACATGTTTTAGCAGTAATATTCTGAGCTTGTAATTCATTTATACCAGATGCACTCTATTATTATAATTACAGGGAAAATATTTTTCATTGAATTATCAACTTCGTCTCAGTAATAATTCATGGTATGTCAAATATTCTCATTTCTTTCTGTTCTTTTCCATTGGGTAGAACTATTCAGTGTTAAATCTGTTTGTGCTGTTTCCAGATTGTAGGAGCTCGTTCTCGGCTGTTGAGATTGGTGGGAGTTTTTTATTTCGTTTCAAGAAAAATGGAGAATTTCCTTTCAGCAGGCCTGCTCTTCTAGATTGATACAATGCTGCCATCACATGGTACGCATCTGGCACAGCACTTGGGAAACGGGGAGGTTTCCAACCTAAGAGCTGCACTCCAACTTGTACAGACCCTTACTAAGCACACGCATACTTAGCAGCTGGATATCGGTGGTGATTATTATAAATCTAATAAGACCTAGTGTTTTCTCGTATCAGTCTCTGGATACTTGGGAACGCTGGTTTTCAGCATTTAGAAATTTAGAACCATTTCTGTCTCTTACAGCTGCTGAGGGGAAGTTGCTTGACTTGGTTGAAAGACATTTTTTCCCTGTGCCCATTGCTGCAGTAAAGCATAGAAATGCCAAGATGTTTCAAACAGTTGTTTGTTATTTGTAAGTTGAAAGGAATATAATCCACTGGCTACTCAGTAAATTCTGAGGCAACCATTAAGCTGCATTAGGAATATCTGGGCGTAAAAAAGGGAATTCTGTAGTAAAATCAAATGGTTTGCACTTCAGCAATGTGCTATCATTTGCTCATAGTATCAATAACGTTAACTTTCACACACATCACTCTGTCTACGAGTTAATGGAAAATGGGAATTGCCTAGCACACCTATTGGAAACTGCAGCCACGAACTCTGTAATTGAAGGTCATGTCACAAAGCTAACAAAAATTTCACTCTCTTTTTCTAATCTGTAACAAGAATTGTATCACCTTCAGAAATATGTGGATGGTCCTACTCCACACCCAACAGTGTGGAGATCAAGAAGGTATTTTCCAGTATTATTGTTGTTTTGTACATTAGTGCACCTGGGCAGTTTACAAGTTTTTCACGGGTGGTTATGAAGATGGAGGAAAAATGCCAGCCACCAACTACTGTTTCTAGTTTCTTCACAATTTCTAGTTTCTCCTTAAAATGCTCTAAACTTCACAGTCCTAATTTTTTATAATCTTTGCTTAGAAGCACTGTAATACTATTACTATGTATTTGTAAAGCTTGTTACAGTAAAGTACTTTTTTCCCCCTAATGTAAACGGAAGCTATAAAAAGCTCAAAAAAGCAGAACAAATCGTCATGGATTTCATTAATGTTAAACACATAACTCAGCAGTGTGTGGACACTTGGCTGAGACTGTGTGAGGCTTGTTCCAGGGCTCATGAATAACAAAGTGATCTGTTATTCCTAGTTCATTCCCCCAATTTTTTTTAAAGTTGGATAACTTATTATGTCTATTCCTACATCAAAGAGAGCAGTGAAAATAACATTTTCTTATGTAAATAGACTGGACAGATTACAGGAATCTTGCTAAATATTGATTTTGTGATGGCAGAAGTTCAAGACATCGTTGTTTGAATTGTATTATGTACCACCTTACGTATTGATTTCAAAAAGTGCAAGTGTAATGGTATGCATCAAAATATGCTTCATAATGTATAATTATTATTAGCACAAGATAACTGGACTGCATTTCTGAGGGCAGGTGGAACACATCATGAGTGGAAAAATGGCCGATACACTTCCCTAAAGCTCTTTTAAAATGAGTATTACCCTGTATTTCTCTCTTCTAAAGCAAAATGTTACCTATACCAAAGATATCAACAAATCCAAAGATCATCACTTACAGAATATTCTAGGTAATTAGAATGTGTCCAGAATCCAGACACATTGACATTGTTCCATAGTTCAGTGCTTCATCTTCAGGTTGTGTAGACCTGTATACCAAACATCCTAGAGCAGGACCCTGGCTTGTGTGGGGAGAAAGAGAATAAATAGTCTGCTTCAGTCTTTCAGTGACTGTTCTTATTTTATCAGATAAGCCTGACCAGCAGGTGCATTGATAAGTGGCCTGAGCCAGGCTCCATTCCTGCCTTCCTACTGTGAGAGGAGATAATAGATCCATTTTATTGTACTTATCCTGCACAGCCTAGCCTTTAATTGCCCAAATGAAGTATAAAGAATCTTGTTTTTCCTTATCCTTCCTTCTCTCTCTTTCCCTGATTTGATCCTGTCTTGTCTTGAAAAAGTCATAGAAGTTCTCAGCTCCCTATAATAATGGCCGTTGCCATAAATACAATGTTTTAATCCACAAAATATTTGTTCATGATCAACATGATTTTAGTACATTTTGAGCAATGTAATTTTATCATGTGGTACAGTAAATCTGTTTTTATCTACCTGTACATGAATACTGGAAAACTGTACTTATATGAATGTACTCGTTTTGGAAAAAGAATTGTGAAAAACATTTTAAGTTTTTCTTTGTTGTTATGACAAAAAGAAAAGCATACAGAAAAAAGATACATGCAAATTTGCAAAACTATTTTAACTACCCATCTTTATAAGTGTTGCAGTTCATGTGGTTTTCATGAAAGCTGTTCTCCCTGCGTAGCACAGCGCTACTTACGAGAGCTATGAGTTTCTTACACGTATTCTCATCTTTATTCTGTTTGATATTGGATTTTTGCAGGTTTAGATCAAGTCATAACATTAAAAACTTTTAAGTAATATTTAGAGGGGGGGTGTGCCTGTTTAATAAACGCTCCCATCAGGTAAATGCACTTTCCATGATTAAATTCAGTAGTTTATAATGACTTTTTTTTTTTTAATCTTTACATGTACAATCCAGAATATGAAGAAACCTTCATCAGTCTTTACTTGTCTTTGCTGAATGCCTTTATCCCTTCTATTTTACCTTGAAGAATTATTTTAGAGGGGTTGGATACTTGTAGCATTTGAAGATGAAGGAAATGTCAGTATCCAAGTTCTCTGGCTCCATTTAGCACTGCAAACAAAGGTAGCACCATTTTCATTTTGGAACTCTATGACATCCAGCCTCAAATGATTGCTTTAAACAAACAAACCTCCAAGAAAAGTCTATCAGTTCTGACTTTGACTAAACCAGATTATAAGTCTTTGTGCACTGATTCTGATGTAACACAATGCACTGCAAGGAGGACAGAGACCACTCCCCTTTGACAATTTTTAAGAAGCCTTTGAAACAATAAATGATCGAAAACAACAAACTCATGAGTTCTGCCTTGAATTGAAAGCTATACATAGCTCTGAAGAGCTCTATATAAAAACACCGTTGTCTGTACAGAACCAAAGCATGTTGCCTCTGTTCCTGAAAATATTCTGAATGTTAGGCCTGTGATGAATGAAAAACTGATAATAGGTAACTTAACAGAAGCCTTGCCATAGGCATAATTGAGAGGAACTCAATCCAGGAAGCATTCCATATGTCCAAGCATTTTCAGGAACACACTACTGCGTAAATGCTGTGTTATTTTCACTCACAAGAACGTGGAACAAATTCTTTTGTTCTAGGTAATAATCTCTAACGTAAGAGTCTTGTGGGGATATCATGTTCTTCCATTTGTTCCAGGCATTCAAAGCTTTAGGTATTGCTTTTCTGTTCTTGAATTCCAGACACTGTCCTACAGGAACCGGATGTGAGGGAACTGGTAAAATGCTCTAGCTGAGCTCATAAGATATTTAGAAAAAACAGTTGCAATTGTAGCAGTTTAAAAGCCTGGACTGCGACTTTAAATACGACTCTGACTAAATCTGGTAACACTTTTTCAAAATAAGTCTTTTGAGAAGGCCGGGCAGTAGAGTGCATCGTGCTAATTTACGCAACAATGAGGTAGCCTTTTTTAATTGATAGTGATTAGTGAACTTTCTAAATCTGTAAAACTTAGCAGGCTTAAGCTTCCAGTAAATACCAGTGTCTATTTTTACACCACAGCTTCCATTTAAAAGAAAAGCAAATGCATCAGCCTGCAGCTGCTGATGCTGCAAATACCCCCCCAAAAAAAAGAGGTTTTATTCCACCTACCATGGAGTAGGAGTGTCTCCACACATCACTGCTTGAGGACTAAGCTGCAGGCTTACTGGCCTACTCCAACTAGAAAGAGAAAACTAATTTTTTTTCTTTCCATCAGAGCATTAGCTAGAGATCAACTATTTATCCCTGGCTAAATTCTTGACACAAACTTATCTGAAGATCAATGATCTAACCAGACAAGAGGTGAGGGAGAGTGACAAGCAAGTTTTACCTAGCCTTTCATTTTGCTCTCTGATTGTGATCACTGCTTGTTTGTTTATAACTTTGATTAAACGCTGCTTGTTTAAGGTACAACAACTTTACCTGTTTTTTAACACAAGTTCTGGAAATTTGAAAATTGAGTACAAACAAATTATGTGATGTCATTATGCTCTCAGCTGGAGCTTATCTGCTAGGCTATGTATAAATGCACTGGAGTACACAAAAAGAGCCCCAGGCGTTGCCAGTTTCAATCAAGAAGTCAGGAGACACTGGTACATCAACATAAAAGGCAGTAGATTAGAGCTTTTATGTTCAAGTAATTCCATATTCTGCCCATCTTCTTATACCTGCTCCACATCTCCTCCTTTCTGAGCAAATTTAGGTCATCATCAGCCAGAGGACCAAGGTACTCTTCAGAGCTGGGTCAGGCTGCTCAGGTCCTCCACCAGCTTTTTTAAATGGGACGAAACTCGCACCCTCCTTGGGCACATTGTCCCAGTGGACAATCACTTAACACAAAGAAGGGTAAATACAGCTGACACTTCTCTAGCTGCAGCTTGTGTCTGCTGCTTTTCCCATCACTGAACATCTCCAGCATCTCTACAATGACCCAAAAGTTTGTATAAACATCACTGATCTTTTCCTTTCGGCACCTTTGCTCCCGTCTGGAGAAATTCGGTTCCCCCAGCCTCTGCTTGTATGTTGAATGCTCCAGCCCTCTGACCACCTTGGTGTCCCACTTCTCCATCAAAATCCCTTCTGCACTGGGTGTGGAGAGAAGAGTGTCCAAAATGCATGGACTGTACTCCAAGTGAAGCCTCACAAGTGCAAAATTCATGGGAAGCATCACTTTTCTTAACCTGTCAGCTACCTGGGTTCACCAAATTATTCTCTAAAAAGCTGATTTCCAGCCAGTCAGATGCAACTTCTATGGTTACAAGGGACTGTTTCACCCCAGAAGCAAACTTTTTTCTTTCTGATGTTGCTGATAGTTCTTTCCTCTAGTTAATAACAGATTTCATTCTAAGATTTTATTTGCTTCCACTCTCTGCTCCAAATTATAAGCAAATAAATAAATGCACAAAGCAAAACAACCTTTTCATTCTGTAATTAATCATTCAGACTGTTCTGTGAATTTGAATTTTTTGACAATACCAGCCCTAGCAGGTATGAAGATCAGTGAAAACTTCATTCATACCAGCAGCATGCACAGATTTGAACAAAACTATAGAGCATGAAACCAGAACAACAAACGCCTTCATACAGGTTGAATTCTATGATATTTTCATATTCAATCAGAAACTTCTTTACTTTAGATAAAATTTTGCTAGAACATGGATTTTCTCCATGCCAGTGGCAGAAGCTGGACAATTCTACAGTATTTTCTACTTTTTCCCTATATACTTTTTGGCCTGATAATTAAGAAGTTTCTATACCCAAATAATAATGCCTCCAGTCACACTGACAGATACTCATGCATTTCTTGTTGTAAAACCCCATAGTAAATGCAGACAACTCTCCTGTTCCACTTGTGATTCCCAAAAGTTTCTACAGGAATCATAGCAATGAGTAAACAAGAAGAGCACCACACCACAACCCACTGTGCACAGCAAGCACTGAGTGGATGCAGTGGACATTCTTTCTTGCCTGACTGACTCCAGGTTTTACACTGAAGAGTTCATCTTTTGCAGTCACAGCTACACTTAACAAGAACAGCTGACTCCTCAAGAAAATGGCAAGCCTTAAAAAAAAAAAAAAAGAGTATACAAAATTGTTTAAAATCTAACTCAAATTACTGAGGCAATTCTTTCTTACAAAGCAGAAACTGAGAAGGCAGCCTTGAAATTAGCAAAAGGATATCCTGGAAACCTATTTTCGCAAGGGAAGTGGAAGTCTGTAAACCTATATTCAGGGGAGCCCCCGTGACAAGCTGAAGGAACAAATTATGTGTATTCAGAGCTGCATTACAGGACATTGTCTAAGAAAGCAGAAAACAGGGGTGAAAAAAATCAAGTAATGGGAAGAATAAACCAGCATCAGAGAAAGTGCTGCAGAAGAATTGAAAAGAATTCTTGACTGTCCCAGCTTAAGTCCAGTCAGAATGAAAATGAACACTTTTCCAAGAATAAAGCTGGAATCAGGAAGTACAATAAAACCTATCTTAGCTTCGCACAAGTCTTCGTGAGCTGTTGGAGAAAGCTGACTGACAAGGGGGCACTGAATGAAACAGAAAATGCCACAGAATGGTCAGCTTCTCCAAATCCTTGGAGCCTTTTGCAAGCAAAAGCTTGCAAAGGAAAAGTTAAGTGTTAGGAAACAGAAAATATGTGTGTAAACCTTTATTGGTCTTGCCTTTCCCTTTGCACGCTATGCACCTTTGGGTGAACAAATGAACAATGCTTTATTTTGAAGAAGCTGGTTTTGACTCATTTGTAACAGCCACTACCACAAGTCCCCGAAGTAAAAGAGCTTACAGGTGAACAATGGAGCTGAGACTATCCCCTTAATGCTGCTTGGAAATCAAACCCTAGAGGGACGTGGATATCGGGAGAGTGGCTCACAGAGATGGGTCCTTAAACCGGGATGAAAGGAACCCAAAGTACTGCTCACCTCTCAGCTCCCCAGTGTGCCCTTGGACCGCACAAAGCCATAGTTTTGCCTTTAGAAATAGGGATTCACACCCTTGTGAAAAAGTTTCCACTCATTATCTTCAGACAGAGCATTATCTACGGAGGTTAATGAGCAAGAGAGAATGGTGTTGACCAGCCAAAATCCTGCTTAACCAGGAAAGCTGAACTAGTCTGTGGCATTGGCATATCATTTTTATCAAATATACAAAATTCAAATGGAAATGTAATCCAAGTTCCCAGTGCTGGGTGCATTGCAGAATTTCCATAAAGCCCAGTATAAAAAACTGGTTGCTTAGCTGGTACTACAGAAACAACAGCCATAGGAAGCTGTTTTTGGCAAGGGATCCAGCTGTTGGGTTAAAAATAATCTCAATAAAAGATAAAGAAAAAGTAGCAGGTTCCAAAGGAAGAAATCTGATAAAATTAAAGTGTAATAGACACTTCAAACTGTGTGATCTGACCTAATAAGTTATTAATAGGGAACCATTACTCCTCATACATTTTTTATGAGGAAGGCATTGCCTTTTTGTCAAGATTAGTGGATTATAAAATATTTGTGCTACACAATATAAATGACCCTACCTATTAATAAGTCTCTGGAAAGATATGCTTAAATTGAATTACATTAAGAAGAAAAGTGCCAACAGAAAATTAGGTATAATTAATGGGAACACATAAATAAACCAGAGATAGAGGGAAAAGGACATTCTCTCCATTGATCATTTCGAGGATTAATTGCTGATATGCTCTAATGACATACCAACTATTACTGTTTTTATAAGGATCATTTCACAGAAGATGAAATCCATGTAACTATGAATATGTACTGCAATTTATTGCCAGAAGATAATTACACTGATCACATATCTCTAATTAGTCAGTACAATATTGAAGGCTAAAAGATACAGCTTAAAATTTAATATACAATAGAGGCTCATTACACTGTTTCAGTAAAATAGATTTTTTTTTCTTTTAGTAATATTCAGATACTCAGCCTTTCCTGCATGTTTTCAGGATAAACAGTGCTGAAAGTGAGAACATGGGCAACACCACTGTTATTTTCCAGACCCTTTCAGAACAGCAATACCTTGGAGTTGCAGGAAATTATTTTTCACATCTCATTCACATAATGGACAAAGTGAATAGAGTTACACAGTGAATGAGCACTTTAGTCTTCTCTATTTGCTAGCATATATAAGGTTTCCTTGGATAACACAGCACTGCCTCCAGTGTGTGCAGTTACATTCTGGTTTTCACAGACCCACAGAAATTTTGGAGGCTTTCATTATTAATCAGGAATGTTAATATGAAGCCTTATTTCTCTGTCTTTTAAAAAAAAAAGACCATATCTTAGAGACTGTAAATAGAACAACTATTTTACTCAAAAAATAAAGTCCTCAAAATAAAATATTTTTTTTAAAAAGGTAAATAGGGCCTTTTTTCCTAAGGGGAAGAAAAGAAAGAGGACCCATTCATTAGAAATAATCCACCTGAAACAAAACACCTTACACTAATCCCCTAAAAACCTTATCTACTCTTTGACACTGTTGTAACAAACACTTCCAAAGTACTGTGCCAACATTGCTCATGTGTTCAGTGGATTTTAATTAGAGCTCTGAAAGCTTGGGAAAACTGTCCGAGCGAGCAAGCTGCTCTTTTCAAATGGCAGCAAAACTGTCCTTTTGCCCATGCCCCAGTCAGAGCATATGTTTAATTAAAAGCAGTGCAAATAATGGAGACAGAGGAGACAAATCTCCTTCCCACAAATTAGCGAGGAAAATATCATTAATAAGGTGCACGGCAAGCTGAAGAAAGCAACCTATGTTGTTCTTTAGTTGTACTCTGTACTGGATATCTATGGAGAAGTCTCAGGGAACCATTGTTTGTGAATGGTATGAATAGCTTCATATACAAGATTCTCTAAGTGCTTTAGAGAGAGCAGAGGTATTTAAGGATGAATAGCAAAAAGAAAAGTACAGCAGATAAGGGCACAGAGAGAGGTAGAAAGGGAGTTCTGGCTTGTTCTGCTGTTGCAGTAGTAATCACCTCAAATATTTGTCATATAACATTTATTTTTCTAATTCACCATGAGGGAATGCTTATCCATCTGTCACCTTTACTAAAGCAATCCAATTCCACAGTCCACATCACCAAGTGGGTTAGAGGATGTCTCCTACTTCTCCTACAGCATCAGTCTCCCAGCCTAATGAACACACTTACTTTGTTCTGCTCCGGAATCCACCGGAGAGACTGTGAGAATAAAACCTGGAAAAACTAGGGGAGGAGAGAAAGGGTCCAGTGGTGAGAAAATGCTGTAAGAGCCAAGGAGGAAAACCTCGGGCCAGTTGTGTTGTGATCACTCCACCCAGGAAATTCAAGCTCATTACAGAGAGACATAGGAGGAAGAAGATCAACCATCAGACCAAGAAGATCAAATGGACTACAGTACAGAAAACGCATCAGTGAGAAGAAAGAATATGAGAGAAGAATGAAGATTAAAAGCAAGGAAACACTTGTGCGGTGTGCATGTGTAAGAAGGAAAAATTAAACACAAAACCAAGAAAGAAGACAGTCACGAGAACAACTATAAATCAGTCACATCCTATAAGTTACTCTGATGCGTACTTACTGAAGCAAGTTTGAATATGAGAAATATCAGTAAAAAATAGGATTTCCTCATGCAGTCTTTCATCAGGACTTGAATCTGCACAAGAAAGTTAACAACACTGCGCCTAAAATTTTTGTAAAAGCTACCAAAGCTAAGACTAAAACTGTTGTTTATCTTTTGAAAGTAAAACTATAAAAAGGTTGATATTCCAGGGATATCAACTACATTTATTTTTATATAGTGATTCATAAAATTACAAAACTAAGCATTATAGAGAAAAGAATAACATTAAAATAAATGCAAAGAGACTTAGACAGTATGTGAAATACTTCTAGAGAATCTCTAATTAGTATTACCAGAGGGTTTGTCCTACTAAATCAGAATGCAAACAATCCATATGTAAGACCTGGGGTCAGAAGGGGTACTACTGAGCATTTCTGAATGCTCAAAAAGTTTAACAAATGCTGAACGTCAGAATTAGTTTTTTTTATTAACTACTTTGTAAATGGAAATAAAATTCAAGAGTGATAATAATTTTTTTTAGTATCTGCTGAAAACCGAAGATAAGGTCTCTCATTGAGGCACAGAGTGAAATAATAAGGATAGGGGCTCAGGAGTTCTTACAATGTTATTTTTAAACTGATACGAAGGTACATCTGCACTTCTTTATTTGGCTAGTTTTAATTCTTAGTCTTTCAGCTATACTTAGCAGCTTGAAAAGACAGTAAAACAGAATTTGAGAGATTATGTTGATGCACAATAGCAATTACTAAAAAGTATGGCTCTTTTGCAGGGGGGGGGTAAGGGGGAGATAGAAGTCTCTCCTGACCTGAGGGAGTAGCATGTTGTAATGAAGATTTTCTTCAGAATTTAAAGATTTCTCTGTTCTACAGGGTCCACTGTAATTATTTTTTAATAAATAAATGATATGGGGGTGGGGGAGGAATGATGTAAATCTTGGGAGGAAAGCTGCCACCTGCAGTTTTACCTGCAACAGAATAAGTAACAACCTGCACAGGGAGCAAAAGTTTTATCATCAAGTCATTGGTTGTATTAGCAGGTGAAAGATTTTTTTGAAGTGACGGGAGAGTTCAAAGCCGTGTTTTCAAGAGCTATGTTTATTGAGCTGCAGAAGCTTTGCATGATATCACCAGATAAATAGGAATAAAAAACTATTTTCTAACCATTTTCTGAAAATTAGTTGCAATTTGTTTCAATTGTTTTTCAGTTTTCTCATGGAAGCAGGACAGCTTCAGGAAGGTGGTAGGTACCACACACACACACCTGGAGGCATCTACCAGAGAAGATTCAAAAAACCTCTTCACATCTCTAGAAGAGATTACTCTTAAATTGGTGGCAACTGCACTTTCACCCACAGCACTGAAGTCGTAATCATCTACAAATGTAATTCAGTGTGTACAAAACATACTGCTTATTTTTCTTTTCAGCTTACATGTTTATAGATACTACTTTACTCTTTGCCTTACTCTTTTAGAATTTAATACTCATAGCATCAAATTATATAAAAGGATTTTTCCCCCCCAACACCATGTCCAAGGTATTTATATGTCTTTTGCTCTCTAGTGCCTAGGACAAATTAAAAAACATGAAGCTATGAGATGCTTGAAGAACTGACTGCTTGTATCTAAACCAATGCTGTTCCTAGAATATCTATTTTAAGAAACTGTATTGCTGAATTGTGATTTGCACTTGAATGCAGCTATGATTTGAAGGGGAAGCTACTAACTAGGAAAAAAAGTGCAGCAGTGGTAATTGATAAGATGGAGGTAACACTGTTTCCATTTAACTTTCTTTAGTACTAAACTTGTGATATTCAAAATGAACAATATTCAGATTATGTTTCTATACGTGGCACAACTAAGAGTAGTTTTTCTCTCACAGGTTGACCCTGGATTTGGGTATAGTAGAAGAGTTCCCAAAAGTTTGAGTACTTTCAGGTTCGAATTTTGAGTTTTCCCTGGTTTTAAGATGCAATGGCTGCTGACTATTTTTCAGATATATATTAGTTTAAAACTCTGTTTCAAACACAAATAAGAAGCAGTGTTTTAAAAATTCCTATGCAAACTTGCAGAGAAAACACATTTTATAAAAAGCGTAAGATACCCAGTCTAAGATACCAGCAAAAGATACCAGACAATATTCAGTTTTGGTTCTCTAATTTGTAAAAAGCTCTGTTCCTTAAACTCTCACTCTAAGTGGCTAAGTTTTGAGACGCAGCTAAATAATGTTCTCTTCTATCCATACACATTCAGAAATAATTAACAATGTTATAATTACCAGTTTTAGGAGATTAGGTTGTTTATCATAGAGAATTTTTAGACTCACCTTATTATCCTCTCATGTTATTCTACAACTTCCAAGTTCTGAATTGCATTAGTACTCACTGATCAAAAATCCTAGTGTCTATCACAAGCAACTCTGTTGAAGAAGTAACAAAAAGATTAACAAAGGCAAAAGGGAACTCCAGATAGAAAACTTAATGTTGTTGAAAATGATCAGCAAATCATTACCTGATTGATATCAGGTGGCACCAACCACATGCCTAGCAGGAAAGTGGAATATCATTAAACCAGCCATTTCCAATACCACTAATTGTCAACAATGTTACTGACAATTTCAAACACAAGTGTCCACTGGATATTAATCCTAATTCCCACTTTACACAGGTTAAGCCTGTATGTATCTTGATTTTGCTTGCTGATTCCTTTCTTTTCAGAAGTGTAAGTTTGGTAAAAAGTTCATCATTTATGTAACAGGGTTTGGGATATTTTTTTAAACTTTAAAAGTACCTGCCAACAGTTCTATTTTTTTGGCACATCTCAGTCCCGCCAAGGGCTGCAAGCCCCAGAGCTGCAAGTGCTGCCATCCAGAAGGAACAGCATAAGGAAAGGGAATTGCTCTAGAATATGTTGTCTTCCTAAACCGCATGATGCATTCAGAGAATTAAATTTTCAACAAGTCATTTACTGATAGCCACTCTGCAAGTGTTACTCCACCAGCTTAAGTTTCTTGTGGTTCCACAGGCATTTATAGGACAGGCCTTTGTTATGGAAAGATGCTATGTGGAAGAATTTCTGTTTGTCTTTGCTAAAGTTTGTTCTTACCAAATGAGGTCAGAATTAATACAAAAAAAAAAAACAACACAAAAACACACACACACACAAAAATCAGTTTAATATCTTTGCCCTCTGGTTTTCATTACAATTATGAAATGGCAATCGCCCTCATCAAGGGGGGTAGGTGATTAACTGAAGTGCATTCACTATTGATGGGCGGCAAGTGTAAATGAAACTGCAGCAGCTCAGTGCTGTGGGATTTTCGAGCACGTTTCTCACTGACCAGCTTTTTTAAGATTGTTATCATTTCTCTGAAGTGAATACTCTTTGGTGGAACATTTCTTGCAATGGAATATATTTACCATGCATGTATGTCTTTTTGGTATATTTCCACCAGGAGGTAATATCATTATCATTTTCCTTTCCGGAGATATCAAGTTTTCCTTTTCCCTTGTTTTTTTTTTTTAATCTCTTCTTCTTGTGGAGCGCAGGAGGATTTGTAAATAGTCACTAAAAGAACAGAAGTCCCAGCTAATTGCAGGCTTTAGATCACTGCAATTTTAGCTCAAACTATGTACTTGCTCAGACATAGCTACAGTACTTCTCATCTCTTCTCAGCTTTACTCTAGTACAAATCAGATATTTTCATCTATGCTCTTCTTTCAGGTGTAACTCTTTATTTAATACCAATAATATAACAAAAACATGTATTTGCATTCACATACTTTTTAAAAATCTTCATTATCCTTCAGGCTTTCTGTCTCAAAGGGGGTTAATTACTACTTTGTGGGAGTCTTAGACTCTCAGAGTTCTAGTAATACGAACCAAGGCAATGATCTTTTGTGTTGAGAACTAATCATTCTAAATTTTCTTTCCATTTTTGAGACCACAAGCAAAACCAATCCAGGATCAGTACTACAGGCTCTATGACAGGAGGCATTTTACCTAGGTCTTGGTGAGTTTTATTTGCCTTACTAAGCATATTAAAGATAATTTTCTCCCTCTGAATTATATTATTTTCCTTTACTCTTCTGAGTGTCTTTCCAACTTTGTGCTGCAGCTGCAGCTTAACACAGGAGCTGGGATCTGGTATAGAAAATCTTTGATATTATATTCAAGATTATTTGGGGAGTTTAAGTAGGATCTTTTTCAGAAGCCTGCTCCAGACCTCAGTGTCAAAATTTTTTTTTCTTTTTTTTTCCATCCCTTTTTATTGGTTGGGTAACCTCAATAACCTGAGGAATTAGACAAGTCAGCAGGAGTTAAGAGAAATTTATGGAAACTACCAAGTAGAGTGGCATTGACATGTTGTAAAAGGAGACATTAGGGGAGGGACGAAAAGGAACACATAAGAAGGCTTCATTTGGAATACAGGATGTAATTAAAAGCAAGCAGATTAAATCACCTCACACCACCAGCTGAGTGTAAGAATTTGCTAAGTATCAGTAATTGAAGTTACACAGCACTGAGATCCATGGAATAATCTTGTGAGGTTCATGAAATGAAACATAGCAGGTGTGGTTTGGCAGGGTTCTACAAAGAATTGCTCTGTAGAATCATCCTGGAGTGGGAGAGAAATTTGTATTGCTGATTTCCATGATCCCTAAGTGGAATGGAAGTAGGAGTCTGCTTTGTGGAAACGGATGATTGAAAACATTTCTTTTATATTAAGAATGGTTCATGTAGCCAAACTGATACAGCAACATTCCAGTGATTGAGATTTGCATCAGAGGTTTTGTTGACTTCAGTATTCTCAGCCTGTCTCATCCTGTGACTGATGAACAATTTGTGACGAATATTAGTCAAATTACATAAGATGTCTTTACAGTGTCTTCAGATCACAATATAAGAAGCAAAAGAGTGGAGAGTAATAGAATGAGTGTGCCCTGAAAAGAGTCTGTGAGTAGACTACAAGTTACAGAACAGTACTATCCAGAAGTATGCTAACAAGACACACAGATTTGGAGTCACTGAGTTGCTTGTTACCTTTCCTATTACCTCCACTGGTCCTTCTTTATGGCTGAAAAGTCTGCCAAGTGACAATTACATCCTGAATTGCTACCTTGTGAAGTGAAAACTGAACGAGCTTTATGCCATCTATAAAACACACTATGCAGTCCACTTTGTGAATGTCCCTTGCTTACACAAGGTCAGGTGCAAAAGGCACCATTTGATCACACTGGTCCTGCTGTGCAAGACGTTTGCCAAGGAATGGAGAGGAGATCATACTGCAATTTTCCAATTTTTAAACACTAATTGAGAGTCCACTTGATTAGAAGTAAACTCCTTCATTACACGTAACCATTCCAGTTTACAGTAGGGCTTTTTAGTTCCATCTTTCTCTGATGATATAATACAAGTGAGAACTCTGACTGCTCCATGACAGTTACCTTGTTCCCCAGTCATCTCCCTGGCCTGACCTTGACCTATAGATAGACTTTAGCATTTAGTTATAATGTGGTTTGTGGTAGCAGTAACCGCAAAACAGGATCTTCCCAGTGGCTTCAAGCCAGAGTGTTACTCAGTAGCTAATGGTTGGAATGGAATGATAATAGATATGGGTGGAAAAATCTGAGATTTTGCATTTCGGTTAGTTTGAAATAAGAAGAAAAATCTACACTAGAAGTATCTTTAATCTTGCAAAGTGTCTTTGGTTCTGCAAGACGTTCCTTCGAGAAGTTACAAAAAAGTATATTCAAATGTTTTGTCCGTGGATCTAATATCCATTAGTGTCTCAGTTGTGTAAATATGGAAAGCAATCTCCCTAGAAAAAAACTCTATCATAAGTTCTTATTTTTCCTTTTCCCAACTCCATTTTACAACAAGAAACCCTTTATGCAATGTGAGGAGTCAAATTTTGCCTTAGGAACAATAATCTACTGCAGTAAATTGGGTCATAAAGGCAAAAATCAGGAATAAACTTTGACCTTTCCATAAAACAGTCTATCTTCTAGAAAGCCAATAAAAAAATAGGTACTTTATATACCCTTTGCTCCTCATAATACCTTCCATAATTTCCCAGGTAGGAAATGTAATAAGGTTCACCTACGTTGAATCATTTTGACCATGCAAGCACTGATTGTTGATATGGTGGTGCCACCTGACTTTTGGTAAGGTTTTGGTGCAAGAATGTAGTAATCTTATTTCTACCATAAAATTTATGATCTTTTCAACATTCTCTGATAATATATTGTCAGTACTATATAACTAGAATACAGATGATCCCAGCCTGGACCTCAGTCAGGAAAATTAAGTCCACCACTGTTTTAATACACTGACATTGGTGACAAACTATTAGGCTAATGCTTATGACTATTTTCTCCACTTTCATGGTCCTGCTAATTTTACTGTTCTTAAACTTCTGCTGCCTCTTGTAAGAAAACACAAAATGCTCAACCAGCATATGATGGTGTCTTCCTTTTACAGTAGAGCTGCCAGTCTGAAGCTTCCCGCTTTATGACTGGTATACCAGCTCAAAACAAGATTAATTCCCTTTAGTGATATATAACTACACTAATTTTTAACTGTAAAATATTTTGAATTTATTTGTTAAGTATTGACATAATGATAAAAAGTTAAAATACCCCCAGGACAGGAAAAAAGACTTTGATTAAATATTTTTGAAGGATTTTAATATGCTATAAAAGTTGTTCTTGGGCATTTTCTTTACCCATTATGCAAATATGTCAACTCATTAATAATTCAAAATAGGCAATACATTAATAATTAGGATCCCCCATTACAAATCTGACCTTTAATTGAATTCTATAGAAAGAGACTGTGAAAAATGAGCCTCTTGATTTATGCTACGAATAAAGGTTAAAAAGCGTTTTCCTAGTAGATGTAATTTTTATCATTATTGCCTAAGCAGAAACATTGAGATAAGAAATTTTTTTCCCAATTCAAACTGTTTTTTGGAAAGGCTACTTCTAGTATTAAAAGATATTTGTTTATGCAGTTTAGTAAGATGTGTCACTGGACAAGTAATATAGCAATCATACATACTTCAGAGGTTTGAAGTCAACGCTTTTCCTTCATTTCTCTTTGCCAAATGACCCATGGGCTTCCTGATTACATAATTCTTCATACTTAACTAATTCTTCTTCATAATTCTTCTTGTTAACTTCATCATAATGTTTAAAGGTAAAAACATTAACTGACTATGTAAAAGAATAATTACTTTCAGCTGTAGGAAAACTGACAATTAAACAGGCTGTTGAAATGCTGCAAGGGCACTGCTGCTATGATTATTTGGCCTTCTTTTCTCAGTCCTTACTAAAATTTCATTTCTGCAATGTAATGGCAACTATGCAGACACATTTATTTCTTGTAAATTTTGAGCAAAAACATAACTGAGATCAATTACAATACCTTTAAGGAAATGGAAGAGGGATGAGGAAAATGCCTAAGAACACATCGGAGAATGTCCCAATAGGACCCAAAGAATATTTTATCCATTTAAAAGAATAATAATAAGCTTGGAAAAAATCTTTTATACATCCTTGTTGCAGACAAAGTACATCAAGTCTAAATGCATATAGAGGGCTTTTGCCTGAAAGCTATTGCATATTAAAAGTTTGGGCTTCTTATATCATTTCATAATGATCTGAACTCCAAAAAACACTTGAATGTCCCAGCAGAAAAAGTTTCACAGTGGCTGGTAAATCAAGAGCACTACCTGGTGCCGTAATGCACATCAGAATCAGTTATTGCTATGCAATAAATATCACATTGGTACATGGCCTTTAAAAAATGCTAACTTCGAGAAATTATGAATGTATCAAATGAAGAAACACAGTCCATTTGAACAACTGAAGCAGCATTGTCACAGACATATGATTTGAATATAATTAAAAGACCACAACCCCTCTGTTCCTAAAACAGATAAGAATAACCAAACACCCTGTTAACTCCCACTGATGGTACACACACCCAGAACTGGAAATGATTTACAGCAAACTACCTGTGCCATGACCACAATGAGCAGCAGCTTCACAGACCTTTTGTTAGTCCAACACACAAAGTGTAAAGGAATCACACGTCTGCATTTTCATAGTATGAATTCAAAACCAACCTGAGTAACAAAGTGATCAGTATAACCCAGAAGTAGTTACGTGCCCCAATAAGATTGCTATCACTAGAATTTATCAGCTCCCAGAAAATACAAGAAGTAAGCGCAAAAAGGCTGGCACTCCTGGGCTCACGTACAAACAAATGCTTCCACACAGGCTAATGCTCTGCTTGCCTGAAGAGCTGCTAAATTCATTCTTGCAGTAAAATATACATTATACTGACTTAAATTGTCCATCGTCTGAATGGCGCTACAGCCAGGAGAGTTTCAATTATGGTGAAACTGAACTACAACTAATGTTATGAAAGGGACCAGCAGCTCCCTCATTAATGGTCACAGCATGAAACTTCCTACCAAGGATTTAACAACATCACACTCCCAACCACACCAGAAGAGCTGAAAAAGGTGTTGGATGTGCAACAGCCAGCCTGTTCAGAGGTCTTAGTGCACATTGCACCTTAACCCAGTTTAGGTACATCTGTCTCTCTATGGTTGTGGAACAAGGAGGACTCTTTGCTTCTTAACACCAAGTGCACCCATGTCACCTTCCTAACAAACACCATCTTTGCTGCATTTTTTTAAATCTCATGAGTGGAACAAATGGCAACACAGCAGAATCAGAGTGGTTTCCCCCTTCAACTTCTTCATTAATAAACTTTCTGCTTAGGCTTAGGATAAAGTTCCTAGGCATGACTCGGACATCGCTTAGGCTAGAGCACTCCCACTTCCCAGCGAAACCCCAGCTGAGACACCTGAGTGCCCATGTTCTTTCCTCTCGCAGCCAAATTCTGCCACAAACAACTCTGGCAACTAGCAAAAAGCACTTCAGCACAAATTAAAAAGTTTTCTTTGCACTATTTGTATTCTTCACCAACATGAAAAAATTTGCTTTTAATATATATGTTCACATAAACATAGAAGAGACTCTGTTCAAGCCTAGAAACTGAACAGTGCGTGTCCACAAGTATGTTGTCACTTAAAAGCAATACTGCTAAAGCTTTAGGTCTGCTGCCAGGTGCAGGTACCTGTAATAATTTCAAGTGTAAATTCCTGAAATTTTAGTGTGACTTGGAACATACCTTTGCATTCCAAGACATCAGACCACCATTCTTTTTTACTGTAACAAAACTTATTCTTACTTTTTCATATCTCTGCCACCACTGGAGCTACAGCAAAACTACAACAAATACTGCTCCCCACAAGTGCAAGAAGTTCTTTGGGATGTCAGGGAAAAGACAGCATTAGAGTAATTGATTTATTTCATGGATTGGAAGAGTGTTTTCAATATATTTTGATTTTTCTCTAGTGATTCCCCCTTTCTATTTGATTGTACCTGTACTAGCTACAAGTGGCAAACACCATTTAAAAGGAAAAGGAGGAGGGGGAGAGGGCTGTAATTGTCATTATTCTATTCTGTTGCCATCTGTTCCATCTATGGAAGAAAAAAAACTTTTATTTCATTATCAAAAAGGTTTCAGAAGTGCAATTGATTTTGTTAAGAAGCAAGGACTCATTAATGTTCCAAAGACTGGAATTGTGCTCATTCCCTTGGACTCCCTAGACAACAAAGAAATAAAATTTAACCCAGCAATTCCTCCACCAGCAAAATTACTTGTAACTAAAGTAGATCATCCTTTAGAAAGACTTCAAACTAAGTTAAAGTGCTTACCCAATGAAGACTTTTCTATAACTCTTGGAAACTTTCCCCATTACTTAATTATTGCCAGTTTTTAAAAGAACCTTTTTATTACCAGATTTAGTAATATCTACATGGGGGTTTTTTCCATGGAGCTAGATATAATTACCTTATTAAGTATTTGTTTGTATTTTTCAAATAAGAAATGGGAAATTAGGGATATCATCAAAATTTCATGTGCAACATGAAAAAATGAAGTGATAAAAAACCTCTCAAATTTAGTATATATGTTCTCTATATTGGAATACAGAATACGATTTTAGTAGCATTAGCAATCCAGCTATTTACACATTATTGCCTCCATTATGGAAATGTGGGCTGGCAAGGTTTCTTGGTGGGTTTTTTTTGTTGTTTTGTTTTTTAATTTACAAACGCTTGTACTTGAAAAGGCAGGAATTATTTTAATATTTTTTGCACAGGTGACCATGCACTGGAACAGATTTTCCAGGGAGGTTGTGGAGTCTCCCTCACTGGAGATATTCAAGAACCATCTGGATGCAATCTAGTGCCATGGATGACCCTGCTTGAGCAGGTAGGATCAGATATTTGGGCAATAAAGACAATAAGCTTTTCTCTCACAAAACAGAAGACACTTAAAACTGGTTTTGCCCATGAGTGGAGTACTTCACTTTTTTTCTTAAGTGATGTCAATGGTAATAGTCTTTTAAGCAAAACAATTTTTGTTTTGTACCTTATCATTCCCAGATGTTCTCTGCTATTTAAAAATAATGCATTTCAAATTTTAGAACCGTGAACAAGTACTGGACTGTGTCTCTTGATCTGTGGAGAAAGGAAGGATAGAAGCAAGGAGGGAAGGAGAGGTGAATGAGCAGAGGAGAGACATCTCAGTCCTGCAGCACTCAAGCACTCTCCAGTTGTAACGCTCCCTGCATTACTGGCCAGTGTGGGAATTGTAACCACAGCCTAGAGCTTTTAGATCCATTTTATAGACAGGTGATGTGATATCATACACACTGAAAGCAAGGATGTGTGACCAAATCCAGAGGCATAAAAGGTGAACATAATGAACTGAAATGAGAAACATGATCAGAAATAAAAGCAGTATTTGAAATCTTAAAAAAATAAATGTAGTGCAGTGTTTAATTCCAGGTGTTTGTAAGTAAGAATACTCTACTCCTTTGCCAAGGATATTTCCTTCACTTTATAAATATGCTTTCATAGTGAAATAAGTCATACAACAACACTAGCAATTGTTGTGATGCATTTTTCAGTGCTACTGTGTTGCTTATTTTCAGTACAGTGGTTGTTCAAAGCTATTGAGTTGCAAACATATTGCATATCACATTTTGCAATACCACTTCATGATCCTGTTAAATATGAACAAGTAGAAGCCTAGAAAAGTAAGTGGTCAATTTAGAATGGTTGGTTGGGATGACAAGAGTAGAGCAAAAATTAAAATGAAAACTAACTAAAGTAATTTCCAGCACTTCAACAACAGATAGAGGAAACGTCTTTTATTGTGATTCATATAAATTATAGACATAGCTTTAAGACTGCAAGCGTGGCTGATCATAAAAGCAGATATTAATGTAACTTATTCTAGACATAAGGCAGTCTGCTTTGAGAACCAAACCCAGAAAACTAACTCTGATGGAGCTGAAAAAGTTCTTTCGGGAAACAGCTTAAAATGCTCCTGTCTCTCTGCACCTATGTCACTGCAGTTCCAGACAGAAGAAAAGGCAGCTTTGACAATGCCTAGTGGCAGCCATGGCATGACCAGGGTCAGATTCAGAGCCACTATCCCTTGCACCAAAAGATTGCACCAGATGCCTCCAATATCTAGAAGATGAGCCAGTTGTCACTGAAGGGACAATGTGACTCACTGTCAATTATTTTTTTTCCTGTGCCTTCTGAGATGCATGTCACTGATACTAAAATAATAGAGTAAGATGAAATCAAGAGACATATTTCATCTCCAATATGGTATTATAGACAGAAAACTGAATTTTTATGTTTTTTCAACTATTTAAAATATGCTTTCACAAAATAGTTTAAGCCATGATTAGTGAAAACTAAACACAAATCCTTCACAATTCTGCACAAAAATCCTGAAATAGCTTATTCTTTTCATCACTCCATGTGAGTTATTTTTCACATTGTGCTTTATGTCTATTATAAAATGTATTAAAATGTAGTTGAAAGTCCTTTACAGGAAACAATTTTGTTCTGATAACAACCTTTGTTCTAAAACATAAAAAGTCATCAGAAGGAAACCCTCTCCAGTTAAGGAGCACTCAGAGCATTACAGAAGCATCTAAGAACCTTGAAGGTCTGGAAAGAGCAGAGTTACTAGGGACCACACTAGGACTATGGCAGCTGTTTGATTAATTACTCATAAAGGCTGAAAAGACAGGAGTGGATGAAGACTACAACCGAGACAGAAGAAGCTAAAATGCTCAAACCTGGTAGGGAACCTGATAACATAATTCTCCATGAAGTTACACTCATGCCTCACTGCGCTCAGTGCTCAATTCCAGCACTGCTGGGGTTTTTTATTGTTGTAGGTTTTATTCCCCACTCTAATTATAATGAATAAGGTAATGATTAATGCTACAAAGCAGACTGATATTCAGTTCTGACACAACATCAGCATGTGGGTTCCTAAATCTGTCAGTGAGGGGCACGAAAAGATACAAATGATTGAGTAGACTGAAATAATAAGGATAAATTAAAACTTAAAACAATGGAGTCAAAACCAAAACCTGTGATACTACACAGATTTATTACACTGTGCTTTTGAACAGACGACTTGTAAGATCTTCTCATGGCTCATCTCAGGTTCATAGGAGGTTCATCAAAATGGTTGGGCATTTTTTCATGTATGCTGCAGGGTCTATGTTTCATTACATGCATTTCACAGAATATTGGAAAGTAACAGTTCAGGAACTAGTACTGTATTTGCAGTAAAAAGACTCATTTTGATAATTAATTTGAGGGTAGGTTTGGTAGACCATATCTTAATAGCCCCCAGATGAGTGTGCCATCACCAAAATACTAATTTCTTTTGCTAAAATTTTTGTGATTCCTCAAATTAATTTTATCTCTCATCCCCAAATTTGTACAGACTTTGTTCCATGCTTTCCTACTCCTTCCAGGGACATTTGCCTGGATCCTAATGAGTAACTCTATTCCCTTCTATTCTTGGGTCACTAGAGTGATCCTTGAATAAAAGACTCCTTCGGTTTGGGTAATTCAGTAACAGTTTTATAATAAAACCAGTGGCGGCTACTTTATGAGATTCCTGAATCACAATTTATGGTTTTATCTTGTGATGGGTTTATTTTGTTTCATTCCTTTATAGGATCTAGCTGTTCCATCTCTTCCAAACATGCCTGAGGCTAAAATAAAGTACAATATTGTTTAAGTACCTGTTGCAAACAGCTATGAGCTATGAAGATGTATGTTAGGAAAATTAAAGAAACTACACATAACAGTCTGAAAATCACATCTCAGCAAACACCTGTAAAATCTTGCATTTCTATTGGAGTCTCACAGAATTCAGTAACTCACTGAAATCTTAAAAAGAGCCACTACAGATAATCGTCTCTTTAACACAGTAAAACCTCTGTACTGTGCTTATTGAAAAAAATTGAAATCCTTCAACTCTAAGTGGAACTAGATCAGGCATAAGCTGGAAAAAAATCATACAGCTCACTAAGTTACACACCTTTTCATCCCTCCCTGTGAGATAAAACTCAAGAGAAGGGTCTCATTACAACACTGCCTAAAGCAGAACGTACCAGCCCTCCTTTTGTCCAGCTACTGTTAATCTAAGCTGACCCACAAAAACCCTTTTCACAGCTGACCATCCCTCCAGGCTGATGAAAAACACCAGTGAATTTTCAGAAAGCAGCAACAACTAGGATATAAGCTCAGCTATGAACTCAGGCCCCAGTATTTCAGACTGAGCTTTGCATATGTATCTTTTGCTGAAAGAGCTCTTTCTGAGACACAGAGGAGAGAGAAAAGAAATGACCCTTGAAGATCAGGAAGCACTTTGGAAATGGTTCTTCAGTTCAGAATCTTTGCTCGCTTTGTCACCTACTCAACTTATTTTAATGCCTTTAATCATGCTGTGAAATGCAGTTTCTGACATGTCACATTAGCTCTCAGAGAAAATCTGACAACACTGTTTGGCTAGTGCCCCAGACCAATAACTCAGTCCTCAACACCAACATTACAGAAATAGCAAAAACCCCTTAAAATATCACTCTTCCCCCAGGTCCATGATATTCTTCAATTTCTCAAGCTGTAAGTTTCCACAACTAGCACATCCTGCAGCTATTACTTTCTTTAAGGTATCCTTTAATGTTGTCAGCATTTAAAAGCAGTTTGCAAGATGCATGTGTCCTTTCAATGGTTTGTAATGAGGAAGTCAGGAGCTGCTGAAAGTCCTGGGAGAAACAACACAGATATTCATCCTCCCTTCCTCTCCGCTGCCTTCCAACAGACATCCCTCCCTTCCCTGTCCCATCTAGCCCTTCCAGTCACCACCAAGCAGACTGCTTGGATCTCACCAGGGAAACTGTCCCAGCCACTGTGGCAACAGTAGGCCATGAAGATTGTTCTTTCCTGCTGACTATGGACACTGATCCACTCCTAGTGGTAGGAATGATTTTATTGGTACAGCAAACTCCGGGAAAAATAAACCAAAAGCCAAGTTTACATAGCACCAAACACCAGGGAAGGGTGCCTGCATTTCCTCAGCAACAAAAAACAGATGGCCCAGTGGCCACACGACACACAAGCAAGAAATTACCTTGAAAATTTATCCATCTGTGATCAGAAAGCACTGTACAACTGCTGCATAGGGTAACCAAAATTACATGTGAAATATCAGACTTAGATTTTTAGGCACTCTGGGTTTAAGTCACCAGCAAGGGGCTTCTGCAATGCTTGCTGTGACAGAAAAATCCTCTGCAGTCACTAAAGGTCAAATATGTGGGGAATAGAGAAATTCTGTAACTGCAGAGCTCTTCTGACCTCCCTTGAGGTTGTTTTTCAGGAACAAGTAGTTTGTGAGTACCTGAGTTTGCCCTGGCAATCTCTTAGTGCTGTACATGATTCTAGGTCTTTTTTAAAGACAGTTTTACCAGTTTGCTAACTGAGGAGAAGAAATTTTGTGGGAGGAGGACATCTAGTGATGTGATATGTATTTGCATCCTTAGGTGTTTCCACACACAGTTGAGCGAGAGAATTAGTGAGTTACAGAGCACTCTAAGAGTTTTAAGTGTGCAGGTGTGTAGCAGTCTATGCTGGAAAATAGTAGACCTGGGGATTTGACAGGACAGCATTCAAAACAACAGAACATGCAAAACAACAGCAGCAGAAATTCAATCACAGAATCCTGAAATCAACCTTTATGAAATGAAATGCTGCAAAGATTTAGTAATATTGTCACACTTCTCACCTACAACGATGTCCAAATGTGGATTTATACTGGCACTAATCCCAAACTACTCATACACTACCTATTTGTGATCATTAAAATAATGATACATTTGGCAGCAAAAGCTTCCCATTGAACTTGAAAAATGCTTAGTGTAGCAGCAACTCTGAAATATAGTGATAGTTCTCCTTTTAAACTCTTTTCTTAAATAGTTTTTTTAATTCTCTTGAAAGCAATCATTATTACTTCTCAATTTGACAAAAATCAGAGCAGTTATTCTGCAGTGTAACTCACTTTGACTAATTTTCATCAGTGAAGTACCAGAAATTCAAAACTATAGACAGAAAAATACAAGAACAGTCATAATAGTCATCTCTAGTACCTGCTCTTGAACTGAATATTGCTTGGAGAAAAAAGGAAGCATATCACCAATATAAAACAAATATCACTATCAAACTCATGTGAAACCATTCACATCTGCATTTATACCATTTCCAGAGCAATATCAAAATATCCCTTTCACATTTTTCAGAATAAAACAAAGTCCTTATGGTGAAGTAATAAAAAAAAAATTAAGGAAAGAGTTGGTTAATGATTTACAAGGAAAAAATACATTATCAAAGATGTTAGTTCAATAAGGACCAATATCTTTTTTAAGCCACAGGAAAACTGACATACATTTGTTTTTATCTATTTCTTTGTTGTTTTGTAATTTCAGGTCTAATACTATCTGCACCACTCAATCTATAGGTGCATATTGAACATACTGGTTTTTCTACTGCACTAGCAGTATGACTAGCATGTCCCATAAAATCCACTTTCATGACTGATACAGAAGGACTGTCTTCAAAGTATATTACCAAAAATGGATTTGCATTTTGAAGGAAACTAGAGTTGTTCATCAAGATTGCTCCCTTCAATGAGATGTATAACAAAGAAAACACCCATAGCTGAGATAGCTTCTGATTTCAGCTTTTGTATGTGTATGCATGGGAGAATACCTCCATAATTCACACTACTAACATTACAGAAAGAAATTATGGCCAAAAAAGCCTCCCCAAAAATCAGAAAAACACTGTATTTAAGAAACAGCTCCTGGAAAAGCCATACCACAGCAGAAATACTAGAACATTTGGGCTATGATGCACTTCTTGCTGCTATTAGCAAATATCCCTCTAGACTGGACATCACGGCCTTATATTGTTTTACAAGGCAGACACATTCTCAGGGTCTTTCCCAAATTCACTCAGGAAGCTTGTGGCTGCGTAGAAAATAATGATATAACCCCTGACTCTGACCAGCCTCTTTACAGTAAGCTGGACTCCTCCTGCACACTTTCAATTTGGGGGGGAAAGTAAAAAAGCCCTACTAATAACATACAGTTCTTTGTGAAAGTGTTTGCACTAAGCTGAGAATGTCTGGGTAGCTATTATGTATGGGTACTACAGTCAAATACCAACATAAGCAAGTCTCAAAGTCACAGCGCACATCCAGAAGGATTAAAATATTTGTTCAAATCATACTAATTAATGTCACCCCTGATTTTGGACTGAAACACAACCATTTGTACTAGGACTCAAAATGGATTTTTTGTAAGAATAGCTTATGTTGGCAAGTCCTGTGCAGTATGAAAAAGATATTACTGGAATTCATCAGAAGTAATAAAAGTCATATCAAGGCAAGGATTTACCTGCTACTTACTTTCATAGCTGGCTGATTATTGCTACAGCTACAGACATACATGGAAGACAGTTCTCAGTATTTCAATGCCAACTTAACACTACTGAGAAGAAGGACACATGAGTGCGCTGCTTCAGTCTTCTTCCTATAACGTAGTGGAATATTCTTCAGGTGTTTTGCACAACCTTTTAGAAAATTTATGTAGTAGCCACAGTACTTAAACTACTGTGGTTTTTGTGCAAATAATCCTGTATTGCCTGATGCAGCTGTGAAAAGTTTTGTTATCTATCAAACTAGAAAAAAACACAAAAATAAACATTAATTTCAATTGTTTGCTTGTTTCCTCTATTTCAATTATTTACTCATTTCAGACACCTTTCTTTGATGCTCTGAAGGTGCTGACCCAGAACTGGGAACAGATTTGTGGATATGTGAGGTCTGAGCTGGTTAGGTTGCACAGAGTAGGACACAGCAGAGCACAAACCTGATGCTGTTATGACAATGTGCTAGTATTTGCAGCTGAATTTGTGAATCAGTTTGTATTGCATACTTTTACCAAAACGAAATATCAGATACCTAATCTGATACTTCGTTTTGGTAAAAGTATGCAACACAAACTGATTTCAATGAGAAGGAAAGAAAAACTTCAAACTTTAAAGCTTTTCAGCAATAGAGTGAAGAAACACTAAGCTGTTTGGTTTTCAACATGTCATTTACCAATTTTTTTACGGTTTTTAATTACTGTCTTCATATTCAGAGTGTTTTCTATTTACATCAATAGCAAAAATTTAACTGGAACAGAAATATTTGTTGTACTTTATACCAAGTCATACACTGAAAGAATAAGAAAATATGTCTTCAGTAAAGTAAGAAAAAAAAATCTTTTATCACATTGCAGAGCCCAAATAATGTGTTTTTCTCAATTTATGCTACTGGAATATATTAACCTGGAGACTGTCTGAAGACATCCTCTAGGAAATCAATTGAATTCTCTACTATTGCTTATTGTTGCATTTTCTCAGTAATTAACACTGGAATACAAAGCATATGACTGTTTTATATAGAGAGAAAATGACTTCAAATTTAGTCTAAACAACTAAAATTCCTTCATTTCAGCTTATATAGTCCACTAAAATTGGCAGCAACAAGAATACTGACATCTTTTTAAGGAAAAGTAATGCTGAGTGCCTTGCAGTCTTATTACCATAAATTACTCTTAAACTCCATTGATTATTGAAACAAAAAATTCATTTCCCTTGCATGTTGACAACTCCTTTCACAGAGAGGGGAATTTTCTTTGTCATGCAGAAAATTTTCATTCCAAAGTTTTCCAAACAAAATTGGCATTGACATTGCTGTGATTATTACAGTCAAGCTTCTGATTTTTTAATATTTTCAACGTGACAGATTTATTTCTTCTCAAATAAAAAAAAATCCTTCTTAGAATAAAAATATATAGCTTCCTTATATTTTCTGATTCTGAAAATTACCAGGTGCCAAGCTGTGAACATAAGGAAATTGAAGACCCTTGAGGGTGACCTTAAGAACCACAAAGGTGGAGAATTGTGATATAGTGGTTTAGGCAATTTCATTGCAGCTGCTTGGCTCTAGAAAAATGAGAAATGGGTTTTCTATTACTAAATATAATGAATTCCCTTTCTGTCCTGTCACAAATTGTCAAACTTCATTAATGAGAAGAAAGATGTGGCGCATACATATATAAAAGGTAATATGAATATACATATTTAAAATGGAGAAATGATGCATCCTGCTACAGGAGGATTCTTTCTCTGCATCAGATATTGCATAATTCCTTGTAAATAAGGTATTTCAAAATTAGCTGATGTTGCAATGTAATGCCACTTCTATACTATTATTTGCAAAAAAATGCTTAGATGTTTTTCAAGTGCATAGATGCAGCTCAGTGGCTGTATTTCAGAATAATATTTAAACCACACTTAGTTTCAAGGCTATGGGTATCCAATGGAAGAAGGCAACTGCTTCTAGTTATAATTTGGTTTAAATATCTTGCTGAGTCAGGGTATGAAATACATCATCATTTAATAAAGTGACTTGCACTTTTGTCTTTGCCACTGCATTAAATTGTGTGTCTCAGTTTGATATTGAGGACAGCAATGGCTGTCTTTTATTCTTTTATGCAACAAATGAATGTACTGTCAATAAGAAATGCTCAAATTTCACTTGATAATCACAGTAAGATACTTGTAATTTAATTTGGATTTGCAGCAATAACAAAAATGAAGAAATCCACCTCATGCAAATTTTAATTTATCCCCAGTGTTAAGACTAGACTTTTTCACAGGTTAGACTATTCTGGGGATGAAGGAGATGACTAGAATCATGAAGGACCATATATCTGCATATTCCATAGAGCTCAACGAAACCAGCAGATACCCTAAAGGACAATATGAGATTATGCATATCTTAGAGGCAGGATGAGTTTCCCTGTAACCCACAACCCTTTCTGGTACAAGACACAATTTATATTTCTCAACTCTATTGAGAACAAATTATATGTAAACTTTCTGGAATGTAGAAGTAGTATTTAGATAATTAGTAACATCAAGACTTCTATAACTATAGAAATTAAGCTTGTCATACACTTCTACAGTTCTCGTTGGCAAGTAAAACACAACAGATTTCTCCTGTACAAAACTACAAAGAAAAAAAAGGGGGATGCTGCAAGTCATCGAGTAACTCAATCACATCTAATTTCATAGCATAAAAAGTGCTGCACAGTAATTCAAAATATCCTACTGATAGGAAACCTGAAACTGCAAACTCTGAACCAGAGGTAGCAGAGAAGTCTGATCATCTGGAAAAGGGTTTTTCTCTATCTTTCACTAGTGGGCTATTACAGCTTATTTGCAGTATGTGCTCAAATACCCTGCAGCACCAGGTCTTGTATCACTGTATTCTGGTCACGTCCTTTACTTCAATAGACCCCGCTCACAAAGTACCAGCTCTTGCGGTTCATTGAAAGTATCTCAAAGTGAGGACTTGTTTCTTTCTTACCTGTTCTGCAATCACTGACTCCACAGGAGGTTGTGTCCCTGTATCTAACCTCTTTACTCACTACCCAAATCCTCCACAACATTAATTAGATTGATACTGTATTAGAAAGGATCTTTTTCTTGCCTTCTCTGCAGTTGCCTCAGAAGTGTCAAATCTACATCAAACCTGATCACTGGATGTGCTCCATGGCGTCCCTCAGGGCTCCCGAAGTCCATCTGTCCTCAAACTACACATCCAACCTTCCTTCCACCGGAAACCAAGGCAGACCAGACACAGCAGGGGGTTGTTCAAATGCACTGAGCTGTTAGTTGTGTGCAAAGTCAGCACAGCAGCCTTACAATTGAAACATAGCCAAAGGGGTTTTGCAAATTACTTATCCCTCAGAAATTTTGCTCTAGTACTTCTCCCTCTCTTATATGCTTAGAGCATCGCTCTGTCCCATTTATATAGGGCATGTTCATTTCTGCTGCTTACTTAGCAATCCTGAATTTGAGAGACAGTCTAGAAAATCTGGTAAAGTTTTCAGTTCTGGAAATTAAAACAGAAACAGAATACTTGAATGTAGTAATATACAGGAAATCTAAATTTGACTTCTGAAGAGAAAGATTATTGCATCTTCTTTAAGTATGCAGTTGTCTATTGCTGTTTGTGCCCATACCCCATCTTATAATGCTGTTTTAAGCAAAGTATGCTTAATTATCTAAATGAATGTGAATTTTGTTAGTGTGTGTAGTGGCAGGCATTTTTTACGCACAGCTAGCCATACTGGAGACATCACACAAAAAAATGCAATTACACAGGTCTGAGGAAGGGAAGACCCCCACCAATAAATCCACTTCAAGTCACCAGTAACTGCTAAAAGTAACAGAATTGAAAAGTAGTGAAATCAGGATCTATCAAGAGCAAAGGATTTGTTCTTAGGGTGAATATCTTTAGGAATCTAGAGGTGTTTCACTTTTATTGTTTTTATTTTTTAGAGTGTCCATTGTTTGGTCCTTCTGGTGTTCTTGTACCTATAAAACTGGAATAAGTCCTTTTAGCTGGAGACACCAGCTGAGAGCCTCACCTGGTGCAATGTCACGAAAAGCAATCAGTCACACATTACTACCTATCAATATTGAGGGAATTGGATCTACTTACATTATGACTATAAAGGAGCAGTACAGCACCTGCCTTGCATGCAGCTGTGTGCATAGAAACAGTGACAGCAGCAGCCACTGTCAGCGCCAAAGATATTCTCAGAGGTTTCTTAGTGTTATCTATAGAAATCTCTAGTTGGAAAGAGCAGCAAAGCCTCAATTTCTTCATAGACCACAGAATTAGACTTCATTTTTCTAATTGTCCTGCTAATCCATCAGCACTCTAAACAGATCTCTGCTTTTTAGCATTATGAATCCAAAAGACCAGAGAAGGAGAAGCACCAGGCCATGATCCGAAGCTGGCAGTTTGTACCCAGCAGGACAGGGGTCAGCTGGTGGTACCCAGATGGATCTCCCTAGAAGTTGGGCTTACCAGATCGTAGTCTCCCCCACTGCTGGCACCTGGACGTAGGAGGCCTCAAGGCTGGATTCCTGCTCCAGTTGCTAGTACAAACCATTTCATCAGCATGTGTGTGTGTGTGTGTGTGTGTGTGTGCAGACACCCAGAGCTGGCCAGGACTGCCCTGCTCCTGCAGTCGGCACACACATGGTCTAGACCTGAGGGACCCACAGACCTTAAAGTCTCTCCAGAAGCTGGCTGTGACTCTCCCAGTAGCCCACCCCAATGTAGTCTCACATTTAGAGACACCCACAACTCCCAGCCATTTCAGCTACTTCCTGGCTGGTCACACTTGAGCTGTGGCAGTGAACACACATTCATTTGCACCCTCATGCTCAGTCCAGCCACTGCCACCAGGAGAGCACGTAGCCGTGTGTCCCATGGCCCTTTTCCAGGGCCTGGCACTGGGTTGCAGTCACTCTGGTCTCTCCAGTGGCTGGCACATAGGCACAAGGGCAACCTTGACCCATGATCTGACTTCAGTCAGTGCCATCCAGACCCCCCATACCAAACAGAGAATCCCCCATCCAGGAAAAGTATGCCATAAAGGCATTTAGTAAGAAGACAGGACAGACTGCACTGATCGGGGCAGGGCATGGTCAGACAAACATACAAGCAACCAGACATCTTATTCCCTTATCCTTCTGTTTTCCCCACACTTGTTCTTCCCCAAATCATCTAAATCTCTCCCTTTTCCCACCTTTTGTTTCTCCCCTAAGCATCCCATAATAAGTCACATGCAATCACAAAACGCTCTTGCCTTGTGCCCCATAATGTGTCCCATTTTCCTAGGCAGCAACCCTTCACAGTTCAAAAGGTACTCCAGATTTGAGTTATCACACTGGATGTCATCCGGGGACACTGAGGCTGAGGCTTTCCTGGATATGCCCAAGGAGGGACTTTGAGTTCCTGTCTGCCTTTGAGTATCCATGTGGTCTTCTGGGCTTGTGGAGATGGGCTCCTGTGATGGACCTGGGAGCAACTCATCAGGAGTTATTTTGTACTATGTTGAACAAAACTGGTCTACATTTTGGAGTGGTTTTTTATTGGTATTAGACAGCAGTGTATTTCCCTGACCAGTTATCACAAACTCATCCCCAGAATATCTTCAGACCCTGTAACAACTTTCCTCTGCTGTCTCACCTGAGCTTGAGGGACTTCTTCAAGACCTGGGGTTATTTCAGCTGACCCCACAGACAGACGTTCTTGGCTGCACTAGGAGTACAAAATCACCTTTTATGAGTTAGTGGCAGTGAGTGGGCAGAAGTAAAGTAGTTTCTTATAGGATCAGTCAGGTTCAGGAGCAGCAAGATTGATGGCCAGTATTAACAGTAAAGATAAACTCAAGGCAGGGTGCCAAGCATTATACAACTCGCATGACATGAATTCGGTAGCCCTGTCCCAAAGGCCACCCCAGTTCTCATATATCTTGCTGTGCTGTGGTTAGACAGATTTAGTTTTCCTCTTACCACACACACAGTGGGAAGAAATTTTGACTAGGTAATGTTTTGTGTTTGTTTGCTTGTGTTGTCCCATAAAAAAAAGCCCAGGAAGCAATTAAAGTTTTTGTTTAGGAAACATCCAACTTGAAGTGTAGAAAGAATGGGAAGAAACTGGTAAAACTGATTAAAACATCCCAGGTTTACCTATACCACAGGTTAATATGTAGGAGAGCAGGCAGAAATGTTGTACTCCTTCAAGACAAAGTACATGCATTAAACAGCCTAATCTAGTACATAGCTGTGCAAGACCTTAAGGTTGGGCAAGGTTTGTAATTTGGTTTTAAAAGTAAGTTTTATACCCTTCAAGGAGAATTAAGAGTTCTTTTTCTATTTATTTTCTGTGGTCCCAAAATAAAACCTGTCCCTGAGAACCCTGGTACTAGGCAACTTCTTTATACTTGCCTCTTGATAATTAACTATGCTTACCTGAGGAGACGGCAAACAATTCTTTGTTGTTATTTGTGACAAAATCAGTATACTTTTCATGCTGGGTATCAAATTCACATGATCTCTCTTCACAACTGATTTACAGGATAAACAAGCACATGGAACAACAGTAAGTAAAAAAGAAAACTAATAAATGAATCAACCTCTCACACTACTTGGAGCCCTTTACAAAGCAGAAAAAAAATTACACTTTTGCAGTGCAATTACTCTGAGGTATGTCTCAGAAGTAGAATGCAACACAGCTCCACAGCTTAAATTATAGGACTACAATTTTGATGCACTTATAAAATGACATTAACCTACTTTTTAGATGTCAAATATGAAAATGGTGAGGAATTCGATTACAGCATTGACAAGAAACCATGGGCGACTGAGCCAGCCCTCAATAATTTTTGATCATTCTATATCTAAAAAGCTAAAGCTCTTCTGCTTTTGCAGCTAGAATTATTTCATTGTGTAGTATTGATACGTCTTTATTTCACATCCCAGAAGATGGCAGCAGTCCCACAGTATTTTACAAATTTAGTGATGCAGTTGCTCTCAAGCCTGATTGTCCTTTTTACAGCTAACTTTCTCTATTTAACCACTAAAGAAGTAAATATTCCTTATCATCACTTTCCTGCTAACATACACTTCTGAAGGAGATCATAATTAAGGTGATTTAGCTTAATTTTCTCAGACTGTATGCTCAGCTGTACAAGACCCTATACAAGGGCTAAATTTGGTCCCCTGAGAGATGTTGTGTAAGCACATTCTGGCCCTGTGTGTTTGTGGTTCAGCGGGACAGGTCTCTGCCATATGCTGATCCCAGCTAGGACAACTATACAGCTGTGAATAGGGGAACAATTGTAATGATTCTGCAAGAGATTTCTAGGCTCTATACCTTGCTAGTATCTCATAAAAGACTGGGTTGGATGATCCTTACTTTGCTTTCAGGTGCAAGTCAGGTTAGCACTGCATGCATCTATTCCAGCTTTTACTCCCACAAGCAAATAAAATAGAGTTATGAAGTTATATGTTTCATATTGTGGATACGGTTTTGAGGTACGTTCTGGGAGGAGACAGTTAAACAGGAGCTGCTCTGCGTTTTGGTTACCATGGTCCTGCCCTTCCCTGCACCCCTTTTCACTGTCATGCTTTTGCATTGCCTCTTTTTTGCTGGCTCCAGCACTCATCAGCCTGTCATTAAAGATCATTAACTCAGCAGAAAAAAAAAATCATTATTCACTATAGCTAGATTTACAGTGCTTAGAGATGGGAAAAGGATTGAAATAAGCTTCAAAACTTCAAGCACAATGCCCACAGTTACATCTTGTCACACCAGAAATCTAATTTTAAACCATCCTTAGTAGATGGGCAGAGAACAACCCACTGTCACACCTTATTTTAGTTGTTGATAGGCTGCATTCCATAGCACATGCAGGAATATAGTACTGTTTTGAATACATGTTCTCTTCATAACCAAAACACCTCAAATGAAACAGTTCATATTTCAGGTTAACTGAAAAGTTCATCACATGTATTAGACTTTCTTCCTGAACACTGATAAAATCATTAAGCAGCAGAAGTCAGAGAACTGATCTTTGCAGCGTGTCATGAGAAACACAATCATTCGGTAATGATTTCTTATTTATAATTACTACTGGGACTTCTCACTTAATCAGTCCTAAATTCATTAGTGCCATGTTGATTTTGTATCATGCTGGATAATCGATCAAGATGCCATGCAACACTAAGTCAAATGCCTTACAAGAACAAGTCTGCTACATCAAAAATATTACCTTTATCAACCAAAGTTGCAATCTCATCAAGAAGTGACTCCTCAAATAGCTATTTTATCACTTTGTCCAGGATTAATGTCACAGATGATGGATCAATCACTTTTTCTATTATCCTATTCACTCTCGTTGACTCTGGTGTAGTGCTAGCTTTCTGCCAGCTCAGGGACCTTCTTGGACAGCTGCTGAAGCCCTTCTTGACTGCTAGCTTAAAACCTCTGTGTTTATTCATCACCCTACTCTGAGTGGCAGTTGAGTTACAACATGTTTACTCACCATTCTTCAGCAGGAGTACATCATCCGTTTCTTTGTTTTTCCTAACTGCAGAATATAAACATAAACAAAAGGAAAATCTGAATTTTTTAATTGTTTCTGTGAACTCCACAATACCTACCTAACAATGAGATAATACTATTGGTTCATTACATTCTTCTTAATCCTTAAACATTTCTTTGCATTGTCCTTAATGCTTCTGAAATATATTGTTTTGCTTATCAGCAGGTTTTAAGGCAAGGGGAACTGTTACTTGGTCTGCACTCCAATTTGCCATGAAGGAGGTTTGCGCCACGCAAATGCCAAACTCCTCAACCAGGAGTACAACACGGCTGTACAAGTGTACAGAAGCAGCTGGCATGTCTGTGTTCTGCTCGCACTGGGTACACGTTACCTGATATGTGTGTACAGCCTTGGTGCTGAGCTGTTCCGGCTTCCGTGCATGAAATCTCGATTACTTGGTCCTGGAAACTGTACATAGTTACATAAATTGGTGCTGAAGTTCTCACTCCAGAGCAGCCTCTGCCTGGGCACCTGTGTCCTGTAGCAGTGAACGGGAACTGTATCTGTGCTGGAGGCGCAAGAGGGGCCATGGCTGTTCCATTCCAGGGGCATGTGGCAGGCTGGGACTATGTCCCCATGTCAGATGCACGAGCTAGGCTGTGAATGTCCCCAAACCAGGAATGTGAGGTGTCCCGAGACTGTGCCGCTGTGCCAGGGTATAAGGCAGGATGGCACTGTCCCTGCACTCAGCTGTTACTAATCTCACAATTTCTGGCTCTGGATTTTATTGTTACATCAATGTTTTTAGTGTTGATTTAATCTTTACTGAATTTTTAAATAATTGCTTCTCTTTCCCCCTGTGCTTTATTAAGTTAAAGTGTTAGAAAAAGTCATAAAATGCTAAGAAGAAAAGAAATACTTCATTACTGGTAGAACTATTTTTTATGGGATCACAATGAATCTGCTTGCAGAATGTGTTTCAGGCCAGGAAAACTGTCCTCAATGGTGCTGTTCAGAAAATTGGCAGAAGGACTGTGGCAACTGAGAAGCAGGGCTGGGACACAAAGTCCAGAGTTGCAAGGGTAAATAAATATTCATTCATGCACATGAGGTGTCCCAGACAAATTGGGGCACCCCAAGTCTGGTTTGACAGAATGTAGTGGTTTTAATTTTAGACCTTCCTTAGTAACCAGGTTGTAACCGAGGAAGTGGTCAGTTTCCCAATATTCCATACGATTTTGTACGTAAACTAGGGTATAAATAAGAAGGAGGAGAAGCCTCTTCCTCTCTTTCCTTCCCGGTGGATCCGGGAGCAGGTTCTCTGCTATCGGCTCTGCTCATGTGGAGGAGTGAGGCCCCGTGAGGCCTTGTGGACCTTGGGAAGCGGAGGGTGCCGGCGGTCGCTTGGTGCAATTCTGCTATCTCGAGGAGAGTAATAAGATTTTCTTTTGCTAGTTCTTTATTGGTTACTCCTGAGTTTTGATTGTGTATATCTGTTTTGGTTTTTTTTTTCCTCTCCCTTTTCCCTTTGGGGCGGGGGGAGGTGTTTGGAGTCCCTTCTTCTGTGTACGTAATATTCTAATAAGTGTAAATACATGTGTATATTTTTGTACAGCTTTAGTCTGGTCATTTCAGCATTTCAGTAGCTTTTCCCTTCTCCCTTTCCCTTGTGTTCATAGAGGGGGTGCGGGGAGGAGAAGCTGCAAACTGTAAGATTTGAGGATTCGGCGGGAAAGTCGGATCCAAACCATTACACACAAGTTTCTAAGAAGTCTTGGAGCATGCAGGTACAGCAAGCACACTTTGAGTCATCACCAACACCTGTATTCTAAATTACCAAATTATTCTAAATTACAAAGCAAATGTATTTCTGCAGCATTCTTGCTACTTAGTGATCCCGATGTCCCTGGAGTCAGCCTTGTGATAATTTTGTTCTTATGATGACAGACAATGCTAAGAGGGTTTCAAAGATGTCCTAGAGAGCTAGGATGCTGGTGTTGTTTTGATCACTCAGGGAGGCCTTTTCTCCTTCCTGGACAGCTCTAGGAAATCAAGTTCCTCTTTCCAGGCTTGGGCTGTCCTTTAGCTTGTTTCAATTCAGTATAAACAATACCAAAGTCTAATATAAAGTTCCACTACCTCATTCCATTACAGGGTATAATGTGACCTAAGAGGTATGATGAGTAGCAAACAGGTTTTAAACAAAAAAAAAAAAGCATTTTTTTTTGTTTAAAAACAAAGAGCAGCCATTTACAATCACACTTTTCCAAGAATAGTTTGATTATCTGCTATACTCTTACATACCTTATCTTCAGTAAATATCTCCTCATTGGCTTAGCAGCTCAGCTTTCAATCTTTTATGATGTAGTAATTTCATTAGTTATCCATCCTAGCGTTGTTTTCTCAGTTCCTTCTGCTGACATGAATTGTTTCTCCAGCTAGTGAATCTCATTTTCAAGAGCCATCCTTTTGTATGGTTGTGCCTTGGGAGTTTTCAAATGTCATTGTAAGTTCCTAGTAAGAAACAGTAGCCAAAAAACAAAACCCTCACCTTTGTCCCAGGAATAATTAAACTGTTATTTCTCTGCTGTTAGACAAACTAACCATATTTCTCTGTGGTGGTGCATCACCCACCACCATCCCTCAGGCTGCTCTGCTGTCTCAGGAATGGTTGTAAGGCCTGAGCCTTGATTAATGCCTCCTGCAAAGTTAAGCTGCCCTTGAGCTTATTGGAAACACTATCTGCTCCCAGGAACTTCTGTTTTCTGATGAGCTCCAGTTTTCTAACAAATAGCCTTAAAGCCTTCTTTTCATCTGAATAGCCTGAGTAGAATAATATTATTGCTACTGGGATTTTTAAGGAAAGTTCCCGTAAATACAGGCCCAGATTGTGGCCAGGATGGAAATGTACTGATAACTAAAGTCAGTCATCTTGTGGTCTTAAGTGAGGCCCTTTGAGCTCTTCTGGTCTGCAGCAGGCTACAACCAGCATCTCCTTCTGTCTGGAACAGCTCTCAGAGCTTTCAAATATCTGAGGACTGCCACCAAAAACCAGTGATGGGGCCTGGGCTAATATCCTTATTCCTCAACGCCCAACCCAATGAGAAATGCAAAGGCATTTCATGTGAGTATTCCACTGAACTCTAGGGGAATTTTTCCGTGTTACTTTTGTACATACTTCTTTGTATCTGTGTTCATGCATGTGTGAAATGATTTAAATAACCTACGCCAAATGTACTATGAATGTTGCCATCTCATATTCATAATTAAGTTAGATTCATAATGGAGTTCCTGTTGTGCTTATAGCATATCCTATTGAATCATTTTGTAAATGTTAGATTAGTCAATGATTAAATGATGTTAAACTCCTTAGACCTAAACCATTGATCAAGTCTGAGGCAAAGTTTGGCAAGGGAATCCACTAAACAGGACTAAACAGGAGGGTCACCCTTACCCCTTTTGTACCCTTACCCCTTTTGCATATGTGGTCTTCATGTAAATGATTCTAGATTGATTCTAAGATGATTTTGCTTTGTGTGTTTGTATCCAGGCTTAGATAGACACTAATACTTTTGGCCTGTGTTTGGCCCAGCCACCTGTGAGATGTTACTCTTTTCCTGCCAAGTTATGGGAAAACAAGAGCTGATTAGAGAGAGCTTCGTCCTTGAAGGAAGCATTTTGTATAAACTAAAATTAATTGGGCCATCACCACTGGCTGATGGCTCTCCAAAGGCATTTGAAGGAGAAAGTGAAGAGGAGGGTGATGAAGTATGCCCCCAGACGCATTTAGGGAAGACCCTCCAAGGTGTATCACGCAGGCGTGGGGAAATTCCAATGTACACACACGTGCGCAAAAGGGGTACCACTTCCATAACGGGGGTAGGGACTGAAGGCCTCTGGCCTCTACCTGCCCAGGTAGACATCACCAACCAAAATATATAAAAAAGTAGATGGCTTGCGCTCGGGCTGTCAAGCTTCACATGAAGGACAACACTGCCTTTTTTGTGGGGACGCCCGCTATTGTGTGAGCCCATTGATAGGCCAAGGATGCAGCCTCTGCTACAGGGAAGTTTAAATACTTTGGTAACAGTAGGACAAGCTCATAAGTAACACCTGCATGAATGGGGGTTTTACTGAGGGCTTACTTCTCTCTCTCCTCTTTCTTGTCTCTCGGGTTTTCTCATTTTGTTGGCCACTTCTTTGCAATAAATATTGTTTTTTTGAGCTTTCAAAGGTGTTTTGGTTTCAATTTCAGCATGTGTCCGAACCTCCCCGTAACAGTGCTTTAAGTATATAGTAAGTAATATAATTAACCTTGACATCAAACTTCATTATGCTCTTGCAAATTTATATTAAACCTGCTTTTTTTTATACCTTTTTCAATGTTTCTTTAAGGGACCTAAACAACTCATTCACAATACTCTCACTTTTTAGACATTTCTTTCAATTTGCTAATGACCTTCATTGCTGCTTTCCCATTGTCACCTATTTCATTAAACCTCTTTTTTGGCAGTTAATTTGACTTTAGATAGGGCAGTATCTGACTGTGTTGTAAAAGTCCCTGTCTGTAATTACTTTTCTATCCTCTGACTTAAAGCAGCTTTGTACCCTAAATCAGGGCTGGTGACTTTTCCTGCAATAAGCTTGATGACATCATGTATAATTGTCATTTATTCCAACACCTTCTTCTCTCCTTGCAATCACTTTCCAAGGTTCTCTCACTGAATATCTTCCATCTGCATTCTTTCCTTTTCCGTGATTTAATGAATTTGTCAGATATCCTCTCTGGCCTGCTTCCCAACACCCCGAGGTGAGCCTGGGGCAGTGAGCTGGCATGGATTATTGCCCTTATACTTCCTTTTTGGATGCAATAGGTGGCCACCATGAGGTAAAGGCAGTTTCATATATATAAAACTTCAGTGGCAAGTCTAATTATCTCACTTCAGTACCCTCGGTGCCCTCTGCTTTGACCCTGCCATGTCTCCTCCCGGGCTCAGCAGTAAGGACTCCAGACACATACAAAAGATGCAGCATGAGAATTTAAGGGGAAGAAAGAAAGGATTAAGCCTCCTGCACCGAGCCTTAGATCTCCGCTCCTCCATGCCAGTTTCTTCTCAAAGAATGCTGTGTTGTTCCTAGACAAAAGTATGCTGTAGAAACAAGGTAAATGGCTTACTGACTTGCTTCCCACAGCAGTTCCCCGAGTACAGCTGAAGCCAGTTGCAGTTTTCTACTGCAGCTCTAGAGAGCAGTCGAGACCAAACAGAGCAGAGGATTTGCACAGTCCTTTCAACTGTCTTTCCCCATTTCTCAGGCAAAAATCTTGATCCGAGCATCTTACTCTAAACAGCAACATATACTGCTTTTCATTATGCAAGTAATTCACACAATTTGGTTACTGTTAGTCCTTTAGAAACTTGTTTCTTGAATGACACGGGAGAATAAATGGTTTATTTCGAAGACGAATCAAGGCTAGATCAGAATTCAGCAATTCCTTGAATGACATTTGAAACAGAAAATTACTAAATAATATCCTCACAATGCGAGGATATTTTATTCCTTCAGAGATACACTCCTGGGGAACATTTGCTATGGTATTTATGAAATGCTAATCTGTGTGGGAGCTACAGGAATGTACATGTTTGGTGCAGTGAAGTGGTAATGTCAGCTATTGCACAGGAACACACTGACATTCTGCTATTAGTGGTTATGGATACAGAAAAACACAACTTGGGTACTTGATCTAAGTGTGATCAGAAAGGAAAAGGCTACAGAGAGGAGATCTCATTTTTCTTTACCATATGTTTTGTATGTAGCTTTTTCCTTCATGTTTCATTGTCATTGAATCATGGAATGGCACCTTAAAGATCATCTAGTTCCAACCCCCAATGATAATGACTATAATGATAAGACATATAGTGATAATGATTATAATTATAATTATTATGATGATAAGACATAACTGATTCCAAATGATTCCTTTCAAGCTATTGTATCCAGGTATTAAATATCAATTATTTCCTATTTCCTGTAGGTAGGTTAGATTAGCCAATTACCCATAAACATTGTTTTAGTTTCCATGGTTACTCAGGTGATTCTGGCACTTTTCTTCCACACCACTGGTTGCCAAGGATACAAGTTGTTATAAAATACAGCAGCTACAAGTCAAGATTGCAGGGGTATAGTCCTTCTGCATGAAGCAGTTATATGTAATAAATTTTGTTTGACACAGCACCTGAATCCTGAAGACATAATCAGTTGAGTTCTTTGAGTTAACCAAGTTAATACATTAGTTATAAAAGGAGGGGATGCTCACCAAAGCTATTAAATATAAAATGGATATGGCATAACTACATTGCTTGAAATAAAGCAGTTGAGTACCTTCTGGCAAAAGACAGGAAAATCCTGATCCTAACCATATTGTAGAATTCCAACCCAGACCATGGGTTCCAGAGATGGAAACAGAACCACAGCAGAGCGCTTTCTACAGTCGAGGTCGATACTACCTTACCAACAGGGAAAATCTCCTGTACTGTACAATAGCTACTTATTAAAAAGGCTCATAGGTACTTGCAAATGTCTGCTGCGATATGTAAGCTGAGAAAAGGAGACAAAACTGCCTAGAAATGTTAAAAGGGACAGAATAGGAAGTGCACTTAGCTCTCTGCCCACAAAATTGTGAAGAGAGCTTTATGTGGACATTAATATGCCTAAGTATCTGACCTGCATGGAAAATACACAGTTGAAAAAATTAAATTGTACTCAGAAACTGAACCCTTAATGATCTACATCAGATTGTATGTAAAAAATAGATGCTGTTTGTAATTTTGAAGTTCATTTATATTAAAAAAAACCCTGTATTTTCATTAGAACACAATTCTCTAAGATCTTAGCTTTTAAGTTCTTTCAAACTGAAAAAAATAAAAATACCTATACTTTTCAGACATAACAACCTGCTGAAAATTAATAACTTCTTATCTTGTAAAAACTCAAAAGTTGTTACAGTGTGACATAGCACATTATATCATTCTAGTCACAATAATAATTATTCTTTAAAAGATAATTTAAAAACCCTTCTGAACATTGTTGCTGTCTGAAACGACAGACCACATTTCTCAAGCAGAATGTGACTGACAAAAAACCACCTTTCCTCCCACAAAAGAGAAAACTTTAATTTTTTGTGGATGTTCACTTTCTGCTGTAAATTCTAGGAATCCTGAGAATTAAGTATCTAAATAAAATCTTGAATTGTTTCTGTTCTGTCTTGGAAACTGTTCTTGTAAAGAGACATCTCGTTATTTCCTTTTCTATGACACTTTTTTCAACCCCAGACACTTTTTTAATATCCATGCAGGGTATTTTTTGTAATTTCTACCTATTATTAAGCACATATTATGGACAATAACTTTTTAAAAGTACAAAATGTATGCAAAAAATAGAAATGGCTTTCATTTCTGAAACATACACCATCCTTCTAAAGGTGGATAAAGTTAATGGATAGTCTTACTATCTGCTTAGGGATATAATAAATTCCAGAGACTCAGAGTTTGCTGTTCAAAATATTATATTGCAATTTTAAATGGTTGACCATTCTTATACTACGATATTACAAAATCTGTGAGGGGAGTCTGATTAGCTGCAGAAGAAGTGAGCTTGTTTGGGTTTTTTAATACATTTAGGTATTTCTTTTTCTTTTGTCAAATTTCCTCCTTTCCTCTTCTTTAAACAGGTTTTAGCAACTTACCTCAAAGTCTGAGTTTTGAGTTTGTTAGCTGATAGTAGCTGCTAGTAGCAGGTGAGTAAACATATCCATGAAGAGATTTGCAAATTTATAATCATCATACATTATTTAGGACTTAATTAAATAATATTAACTGTAGTTGAGGAATGACTTCTTAAGCTACCAGTATTATAAACTTACGGCATTAAAATTACATCTGGAATTTATTAGAATGTTGCAAGTTTTATGTGAAAGCTAGTCCCCAAAACACTCTGAATCGAGCAGAAAACATTCTAGTAACACTGTCAAAAGTGTTGATAGAAAGTATAGAGCTAAAGCTTTAGGCTTGACCTGGACACAAAAATAAATTCTGGATGTTTAGCTCCAGCATCAGGGAGCTTTTGAGTCCAGGATTTTCATGTGACTTTCAAGAGCTGGCTGAAACCACATTTCTAGAAGAGTTGCACTCTAATCCGTGGAATATGCTTCTGTCCACTGGAAAACAGCTGCACAGAATATATATGCAGAATTTCAGCAATACTGAAGAAAATTGTGTAAAGCAAGAATATGCTGCACAGTGCCTGCCTGTTCAGGATATCAAGCATTTCTGATGCCTCTTCTAAGTCACTGCTTTGAAAATTCAACCTATATATGCTTTCTCTGTGTTTGTTTCAGGCTACCAAGTTGTGGGGGTTTGAAGCCTTACAGATTTGTAACTTCTTGCCAACAGATGGTATGGAAACTAAGAGCAAAGATAGGTTCAAAGGGAACTTGAGTACTCACAGACTAGAAATACTCACAAATACCACAATCAGCTCACAAACACTGAGACAAAACCAGCTAGATGCTGGGCAAATGTAAAACCTATGGTGTATACTTTCCCTAGTTGCCTGCTTTTGGCAAGAAAGTGGGACAGGGTACTGCATTAGGTGAACCTTTGGTTTGAGTGTCCTTATGTAAGAAACATTTGACATGTAATTTTAACAGTCAGCTCACCAACATAAAGGATAGTAAGAATGAGTGTTACATGAAAGATTCTGCTCAAGATAAAATTATACTGTGAGATACAAAAATACTGGATGTTCAGTGTGACTAATTGGAAATAACTTGGATTTTCTATTCTAAGCCCCACATCACTCCCTGTAATTATAAACAGTACAGTGATATGATTATAAAAATGGACCATGATGACATCACTTCTTTTTTCAAAAACCTCTATCTGCTTTAATATCTCTATTCCAGTCAGCTATTTCTTTTAGAAAAAGTGGCCTTGCAGGACAATTTCTGATGGAGTACCTTTGCCAGCATGGGCCAGAGGTCATCGAGCCAGCCGAGAAACCAGAAGTGCAGTAGGGACGGTCATTTTATTATAATGAAATGTGCAGAAACCATGGCAGTGTGTTCAATTCCTCTGTTTCCATAGTTGACTTATTTGAAAGGACTGATTAATACTACAGGAACCAACTATTGCAAGCAACAGTAACAAACTTTCAAAACATGAGGGAAAGACTCCAGGGATCAGAAAGGCAAGAGCCTCTGTCCCACCTTCTGCACTACACACCCTTCCACCCTTCCTGCCACCTTGGGGTCTGAATGCCTGTCCTGGGGTCTGCTTGCCTGGCCTTTTTGGGCAGTGCACTGTTCCCTCGGGGTACAGTCAGCTAGGGCAGGAGGATTATCATAGAATCACAGAATATGCTGAGTTGGAAGGGACACATCAGGATAAACAAGTCCAACTCCTGGCCCTATGCAGGACACCCCAAGAATCACACCATGTGCTTGAGCGTTGCCTAAATGCTTCTTGAACTCAGACAGGCTTGGTATGTGACCACCTCTCCGGGGAGACTGTTCCAGTGCCCAACCACTCTCTGTGTGAAAAACCTTTTCCTGATATGTGACTTAAACCTCCCCTGAATCAGCTTCATGCCATTTCCTGGAATCCTGTCACTGGTCATAAGAGTGAAGAGATTGGTACTTGACCCCCTGCTTCCGCTCATAAGGACGCTGAAGACCACAACAAGGTCTCCCTTCAGTCTCCTCTTCTCCAGGCTGAACAAACCAAGTGACCTCAGCTGCTGCTCAAAAGGCTTCCCCTTCAGATCCTTTACCATCCTTGTGGCCCTCCTTTGGACGTTCTCTAATACCTATATGTCTTTTTTTCTATTGCAGTGACCAAAACTGCACACAATATTCCAGGTGAGGCCACACCAGTGCAGAACAGAGAGGCACAATCCCCTCCCTCGACCGGCTGGCGATGATGCCCCCCAAGACATGGTTGGCCCTCCTGGCAGCCAGGGAACTGCTGACTCATGTTCAACTTGCCATCGACCAGGACCCCCAGTGCTTTCAGCAGTGCTTCTCTCCAGCCTCTCATTCCCTAATCTATACACACAGCCATGACTGCCTCGTCACAGGTGCATGATCTGGCACTTGCCCTTGTTAAACTTCATATGGCTGGTGATTTGCCCATCTCTCTCATTTGTCAAGGTTTCTCTGCAGGGTCTCTCTGCCTTCAAGGAAGTCAACAGCTCCTTCCAATTTAGTGTCATCAGCAAATTTACTTAGTATTTGAGTCTTGTGTCCAAGTCATTAATGAAGGTGTTGAAGAGAACTGAAATGACAGAGCCCTGTGGAACCCTACTAGTGACTCATGCAATAGGTTGCTCATGCCCTACAGCCTCTCTGCTGCAGTAGGTCATGGCATGTAAGTACAAATGTGAGATCACAATGACATTTGGATTGAGGATAGGGTTAGTCAGTCTGAAGTAACCCTTCTTCTTAGATCAGGAGCCCCCTGGTCACCTCCTGGCCTCAATGACCTGCCCAGGAGTAAAGACAAGTCACATCTAGACACAGCTCTTCATAATTTTTGGCTTTTTTAAGGGCAACCATGATAAGACAATTGAAATAACATTTTAAAGGAACCATTCTTAACATACACAAAAAGCTTCTCAGCACTAACACTCAGCTTAGAAACATCACTGTAAAGTCTCATGACAGCTAAGACAGAAAATCCAGTATTTGATTTATTCACTTATGTTCCCGAAAACTAAACGCTCATAAAATACTAAGATACATACTGCTTTTTATGGAACAGCTCTCAAACATATCAGCAATAGAGAGTACCTGGTGTCTCTTTTTTTACCTTTTCATTTTGAAAAGATTTTTTTTTTTACTTAGACTGTCAAGGAAATTATGATAGAGGATAGCAGTATTTAACCTCACTTGCGGTTTCCCACATTGCCAAACTGTGTCTTTTATACTTGTCTTTCATACCCTTTTGGCCTATGTGGTTTTTTTACACAGAATGAATCTGATGTTAAATTAAATTACTTCCTCTAGTGTAAGTGACTGGGGAAATTTCAGTGCTGAGAACTGGGATTGTGATTTAAATGATACCAGTGGTACGAAATTTGGAAGTGCCATATGATGCAAAAAAATCCCAGTCTAGTTAAGACTCGCAATGGAAGTTCATATTTACTGCCATTTCTAAGCAGTTACTTACTAGTTATGTCTCTGTATCAGTAACTTTGAAGGAGCAAGTGTTCACTGTTCTCCTACAGTTGGTTGTGTGACAGTGCCAGCACAGGCAAACAGTGCTCAAACCTTTTGATTTGCTGTATGTTCTCTTTTTCCTTGCTAAGAGGAAAGAAAAGCCATGAGGTTTGTTTTCATTGCTTACATCTCCCATCCCTCCCTGGTGGTTGCAGCCAAAGGATTCATGGGGAAGGTGAAGACAGGGGTGGAAATTTAACACCCAAAGATCCCAGAGAAAGGGAAAGCACAATAAACTCATGCTTTGTCTAAGAAACACCAGTTTACATGGACTCCTATATTATGGCTACTTTTGTTTATCTGTGTAACTTCTGTACTATTTTGAAAGAAAGAGAAAATGCTAATAATGGCTGGTGTTGTAGGACAGGTTTTTAATTTGGAGAAGAAAGAAAAGAAAAAAGCGTGTTCAGACCTGTGTGTGACTTGTCATAATGCTTAAACTGCAGATCCATTTCTAGCATTGACTAAATGATCCCTCCTTTGATTGGCAGTGTTTCTTAACCTTTGAAATAGTTAGTGGGGGTGTAATATTTTTATTAGTTACAAGCAAAGTCATAACACTTTGTAAGAGACAATTCATTTTTCTAATTACAAAGATAGGCAAGAGGAAGATTATATTTGATGCAATTAGAGGTTAGTCACTCTTCTAGAATTAAGAAATCTTGTATACATCTTTTAAAACTCTACTTGAACTAAAATAAAAGCAATCATATTAAAAAAAAAATTAGGAAGGCATAAAAGCTAAATGTTTTACTGACTACTGAATACTAAGCAAGCACTACATCTTTAATTAAATACATTTTAAACCACTTAATAAGTACCCAAATTGCTGACAGTCAAGTGTCAGAGACCTTATATCAATTTGCCTCTCTACACATTGGTGTAAAAGACAAAATAGCTGCTGAATACAGCAACTAAAACTGGCAAAAACCCACCATAAATATTTAAAGGGATAAAACCAGAAAAGTAAAACCAAACAAAATATTTATTAGACTACAACTTGGAATTTGAATTCCTTTCCTGATTCAGTGATATATTATGGAAACTATACATCCCAAAGGACTTACACAAACACAGGAATATAAGAAAATGCGGCAATCCTGTCCTATTGATAATCAGTGACAACAATGGATCCTGAAAAAATCCTGTACTCTCAGAAGCATTATATTATTAATAGTTTGATTCAGATATACAGGAAAAGCAACTTCTTCTGAGGATCCAGGCAAAGTTTTAAACACTTGTACATCAAAATAGCTTGAAATTATTAAAACAGAAGAGATATAACAAAATAAGGAAATGTTAAACATCTGTGGAGGTAAATAATAATGAGATTGATTTAAGAAAAAGAAGCATACCACAGTAATAAAAGAAAATCATGTTATCATGATTAAAAGTATACATCTAAAGAACATTTATGCTGTTAAGTATAGAAAAAATTCTGAATTTGTAAGTAATAAAAATTTGTTTTACAAAGAGGAAGCACATGGACAATTGAAACTATAAATCTCACACATCTTATAAAGGTTTGAAAGTCAATTGTATACAAGGACAAAGAAGACATATCCAAAACTTCTAGATCAAAATACAGACGCGTTTGCCTGTATAGATCTTAACTGAGCAGTTAAAACAATGTAAAGAGTAGAAATCATCAACAAGAAGAGAAAAAAGATGGGAATAATTACACAGAAACATATGGGTGTGGTTTGATCAGTAATTGACATGATTTTCTGTATCAGCTCAATGTGATTTGAAAATCTCGACAAGGCTCCTGTTATCACATTTGCATTTGGGTGTGTTTTTACACAGCAGGAGGCAATCCAATACAAAATCCTACTGAAGACATGGTGTGTGCAAATGCCCAATGGAGGTAAATCCCAAGCAGGCGTTACAGGGTTACTCCACCTAACTTCACTAAAAGTACAAACAAAAACTAACTAATAAAGTTTCATAAATAGTAGCTTTTTATTTCTCAGAGGTGTGGCTTGTTGCGGAACATCATCCCAGTGAAAACCGAACCCCAGAGACAGAGAAACTGTCGGTATAATGCTGTCATTTCAGTAAGGCTGAGAAAACAGGAAATTTAAATGGAAGATGTAGTGGGCAGGAATCTTACTAAATTACAACTGAAATGAAAATAATATTGTATCTGCATCAAGTCATGGTAAAATCACTACTGTATCATTATTTATGGGTACATGCATACATGACAAAAAATGGACCTACTAACATACAAAAATGTTGTAGAACTACAGTTTAGATTAAGAAAAAGGGTAAGAGTACGTCTGCCTCAATGAAAGATAAAATACTTCAACAACACAAAGGAAGAAATGATTACACCATGTCACTCTAACCTTTTGCACTCCTACTGGATTTCCTGATACTGTCACTGGTGGGACAGACAAGCTAATAAAAACCTACTTAGACATCATTTGTCAAGGCAGAAGCTTTAGCTGGGCTGGCAGTAAAAAAAACCTGTGAGTACAACTGACACGCTGGACAGCTGTGGCTAAGAAGGGGAGCTCACCTCATCCCGGCTTTCAAAAATTCTTAAAATTATTGAGGAATCAAAAAAAAAATTTGTCTCAGATGCCTTGAGGGTGAATACTACTCTCTTTTTCAGTGTTGGCAGACACTCCTTTAAATAGAAACAGATCAAGTTGTTTCACCTGTTTAAGATGGGACGTGGGAAAAGGGTATTTTCAGAAAAGCACAATATAATCTCTTAAGGGTTAAGTAATGTGTCCCAGACCTCCTTCTTTTGAATTAAATGTTACATGGAAAACTTCAGAGATGCTGGTTTAGCAAACCAGGCAAGCATGGGAAGGAGAGCAGGGTGCAAGGAGACTGGGAGGGCTGTGCCAGCCACCTGCTATGGGATAAACCTCCCTGTATGCCACAGTAACGTTATGTTGTGCCTCAGGACGGGGCTTGCCTGTCACAGCATGAAACTGCTCATAAGGTCCACTTGGCAGTGGTGGGGGGTACTTGTCACAGGCAGTCTCCAAAATACACCTGGTACACCTGGATATCTGGCAGTGAGTTAGTTGTCCAGGGTGATGACAGCTTCACAAGGCTTTTGTCTGATCAAATGAATGCACTTAGTGTGGGAAGAAAGCTGGAGGTAACCAGATCAACATTTACCTAAAAGGCTACATTTTGAACTTTTAATGATTTTCAGATACCACTACAGCACGCTGAGCCTATTACTTTGTGAGGGTTAAGCCTATTAATTTATTGATGGTATGAAAGGCAAGAACTGGTTCAGCAAGAAAATACCATCTCAGCCTCAGCCATCTGCAGTGAACCCGCCTTCACGGTCTGTTTCACCATTTCATAGCATTTCTGGAGTTTGCAGACTGTGAACAGGCACCAGGTGCTCCTGCTGGGTTTATCAAATGGGAGCTGTTTGCTTTGATGCCTTTGCGTTTGTGCACAAGCTGCATCTCGTGCATTCAAGAGAGAAGACAATCTGGAAAGTCAAGGGCACTGGATCAGCTACTCCTGTGCAGAGAAAGCAAACAGAGGGACAAGTTACCGCTTTCACCCTTTCCACCCTGTTTTCATTAAGGTGGTGGTAGGTATTTCCTAAGGGGACATGCAGAGGACTTGTCTCTATGCTGTGCTAAGAAGTCTTCTGCATATCTGCAGAAATCTTTCAAAAAGCATTAACGTTGAGTGTACAAGTGAAAAATATTTCCTGCAGAGGAAATAATTACAACAAAATTGTGCCACTATATCTGGTGCTTCTACAGTCAGTAAAATTAGGATCATACAACCATGTGAAGCATTGGAGGACAATCCTCCTCCCCCACTAGGTGAGTAAATCAATCCCCAGTGCTCATAGGAAGGCTGCAAGACATGAGAAATGGGACTGTCACAAAGGAAAGGCTTCCCTCCACACACACATCCTCTTCCAAGTCGGTCAACAATGGCAAAAATATAGCAGTCTTCTCATTGATACTTTTTTGTTGTTACTAGAATAATTTTTACGAATTCTCACAATCCTTTTTCACTTGAAATGAGAAGACTTCAGTCTCCATAAGCTGGCCAAAGCAGTCAACACACACAAATCACAGAAATTGAGGAATCAGAATTGGCATAACAATACAGTAAAAAAAATATTTAAAAACAATGTCAACAGACAGCTCCTTTATGCTTCTCCATATGTATTCAAAAGCAATCCACTATTACAGTTCAGAGATTTCATTCCTTTCTTTATAGAGCAAAAACCTGAGTTATGAGCTCCCCCCACTGAGGAATATTTAAGTAGGTTCAGGAAAAGTCATACAGACCATTATTAAAAAAAGATGGTAAAGTGGGAATCAGATAAGGAGGTAAAAGCTGTTGTATGCCCAAGAGATAACATTCTTACATCTTTAGAACAAATTTTTTTCATCATTCCGTAGTACCTGCAGAATACTATTTACCCCGAGTTAAGCACTGGCAATTCATTAAAGACTAAACAGAACTTGACAATACAGTAGCATCGCTAACAGATTGAACAGAGGATTTGGGACCTTGACAGGCTGGTGCAAACCAGCATGAAACCTTTGCATGTAAAGTTTGAAAGTCACTGCTCTTTGCATCTTATTTCACTTAGAAATGAAATTGCTTGTTCCAAAATTTTGCTGAGATGGACAAAATCCATTTCTCAGTGGCACATGGACTTTGGTGTTAAGTAGAAAAATGCCTCTTTCCAAATGTAAATTGCCCTATTATTTTGGAGTGGAGCCATAAAAATCCAAGAAACAATCAACAAACCATTTCTGCATGTTGTGATTGCAACATGGCTCTCAGCAGAAAGTGTAGATGAGGCCAAAACTAGGATAGAGCAAAATCAAAGACACAGAAATGCTGACTATTTTATTAAAAAGCTGTGCTGAATAAGCTATGGGTGCTCTTATAGAGGCTTCAAACAGAGATATTTGTCATTAGGATGTGGGACTTTACCAGATGAGCAGCGCTGGGTCCCGGGCCCAATGTTTTTCAGAAAATTGTGAAGGTAAGGATCAGAAGGACGGTTGAATGAGGATGAGTGGACTAGGGGCTTGCCCCAGCACAACTCATACCAGTCAGGTGCTAGCCTCCTGCTGCAGTCCCCATGCAGCCAGTCACTGTGGAAAATCCCTACCGGGAGTGACAGCATCGCCAAAACATTGCACGTGGAAACAGAGCAGCCAAAAGCCGTCGAGGTGGCAAAGGTATGGAGACCCGCACGGAGCACGACAATTCAGAGGCTGTGGGATGCCACCTTCGAGGCCCCTTGGCAGACCAACCGCGACGCCATGGTCACCCGACACTGATATGCAAAGTGGAGTGATGCAGAGGGCTCGGCTGCCTTCCCACTATACCTTGTTGGCTCTACACCTTTCAGACCCTGTGCTTAAGGGTCTTCAGACCTGGGAGACCTCTTGCTTGCTCATCTCGAGCAGCAGCACCGAGGTCGCGCCTCTGGAGAGTAAAACCTCTGGGTGCAGCACCGTGGACGGTGGCACGGCCTCACCGCAGCCGGGTCGCGGGTGGGAGCGGGACCCCCGTGCCGCGGTCGCCGAGGGGGCTGCGCCTCTCGCTCTCCCCCGCGCCCCCTCCTCAAGATGGAGGCGCGGCACCTCCTCGCCTTGCTGCCGGCAGGAAAAACCACCACCCCCCACAGTCCCTCTCGGCATGGAGCTGGACCAACCCTTCGGTGGCAGGGGAGCCGCCTCCCAGCCCTCCTCTGCCATGCCCAGGATCGCTGCCGCTGCCCACAGGTGTGCCTCCCGCCCGGCGCGGCGGCTCGGAGCCGGGGCGGCGGCAGCGGCGGCGGGCGGTGCGTGTTCGGGGGGTGTCTGTGGGCAGTGATCCTGCGCGGAACGCGGCGGCCGTCCGCCGGGAGCGGTGTGGAGGGACGGCGCCTGCTCCTGAGTCAGCAGCGGGAGGACGCGGGCGGCA
>VZRE01006248.1:118416-189039 GCA_013396775.1 Cephalopterus ornatus | reverse complement strand
GCCGGCTCCTGCCCTCCTTCGCCGCCAGGTAGGATCGCCGCCGCGGCCTGGGCGGAGGTGGGGAAGGAGCGGAAAACGGAGGCGGTGGTCCCCGAGCTGGGCGCTTGGGCAGCCGCTCCCGGCGAGTCGCAGCCCGGGCTCCGGGGGAAGGAGAGCCCTGCCACGGCTGTGAGCGCCGGGCTGGAATGCTACGGGACAGCGGTAGCGATGAGCCGTCCGGTCTTCCAGGGAGTTCTCCCTCCCTGCTTCCTTCACTCCACCGTCTGCGTGTGGCAAAGTGTGTATCCTGTGCGACCTGTTAGGCCGGGGGCGTGGGGAAATACAACAAATGGGCTGCATTGGGGGAACGTGTGTGTGTGTATTGGTGTTTAGTTTGCAGATTTATTTATGTACATACAGAAAAATAAGTGTTTTAGTATGAAGGATCAGTTTCGATAGGATGTTTCCTAATGCATGTGCATATAGCTGTGTCTGATCTGAGCTCAGAAAGCATAGCTTTATGTTGTTCTCCATGTATATATATCTGTGTATCTCTCTCTATATATATCTTCAAGGAATGTAAGAATATTAGTCTTGTTAAGCTGCTCTCCAGTCTTCTGTCAAAGTGTATGTTTGTTACAGCCCAGACGTGTCTGCTGAGCATGCTTACCTGTAGGATGTGAAATGCTTTGTCAGGTTGCATTCTGAGCAGTAGAGCAGAGCTTAAACAGAACGAAGTACTAAGTGTGATTTTTATATCACTGCAGTTTTGAGTGTTACCTGCATCGATGTTGCTGTACAAAAACAGAAGACAGTTCCATTCTTCTCCTGAACCGCTTCAGGACCCTATTGAGGAAAGCCTATAAGTAGTCAGATAGTTGAGGGAACAATATGAAGGCCAAACTCTTTTTCCCTCTGTTCTTCCCTATCTATTTATACTGTAGGAACGCTCTCATGTTGCTCACACTGACTGCATGACAAGATAGTGGAGTTGATACATTAAACTCTTTGGGGTAGGTTCTGTATCTGCCTTTACCTTTGCTATATCTTGAAGTAGGAGACTGGTTCTAAACCACACAACTCTAACAGATGTTTGTTTTGTTTAATTATCCATTCCTTGTGTGGCAAAATTGACTGCTTTGGTTGATGTTTCACAATTAGGCATTGTACTGAGTCAAATTTGAATCTTTAAAAACCTGGCATAATACAGAGTTAATAGCTGATACTGTCCATACTCATGTTGGTGTCTTAGATGATGGGAGGTGAGCTGCTCAGCATGTTGTACGTCAAATTGTGTGTCTGAGTGGTGCAAGTAAGGTGAGAGTGTATGTGTACAAGCCTTGTGGGCTGATGCTTTTCCCTTAAGCACAAGGAAGTGGAGAATGTAATATAACCTGGTTTTTACCTTATTTAAGAGAGTTATGGTCATCATCTGTGGTTTCTTGCCCAGTTTAGTCTTTTCCCCACAATTTCCTTTGGTAACGGAGGGCTGGATGAGCACTTCTGTAACACTTCTGAAAACTTCAGGTTCCACAGAAAACACATGCAAATATGAATCTGTTTCATCTTCATTAGTTGCGTATCAGTAAGTTGCAATTCTGTCAATTCTAATGAGCTGCATGAAGAAGTTCTGGTGACCTGGAGATGCCATAGGTTAGTTCAGCTTTGTGTACAGCTGAACTCGTGCCGTGTTGGTTTGGATGTTCTGTGAGCGGCCTGCCAATTTCAACAGTGTGGAGAGGGAGAAGTTACCATGGACAGGTTTCTAAACCTGTTTGTGAAATCTCCATCGGGAATGCTTTAAGAACAGTTGATTCCTTCTGGTCCCCATACACATAAACACAGGAGCTGTTTCAGGTGGAACCCTTCAGACTATTTCCAGCTCTACCTCCTGTGATGTTGAAGAAGGTTTGCTGTGGATTTCTAGACATACCAATTGTATGGACTTTGCTTAAAAATCTTTCCTTTAAGAAAGCATGTGGGAAAGGTTTATGCTTGCTAGTTTTGATAGTGGTACTAAATGTATATCCTTCAAGGGAAACTGGTGATGAAAGGTGGAGATGTGATCAAGTGTTATATATCCAGCAGTCTCCAATTTCAACACTGTAGAGAAAGCACAGAACCATTAGATATTGTACCCATGGGGAGAAATCCTTCCTACTGTCAGGCAGTTAGCTTTCAATTTCTGTCACAAAGTGTCTTTCTGTAGAAATTTATAATCTAATTTAGCAGCAGATATAGTTGCTTTTCCATTTAAGCACCTAATCTCTTCCCAAATGGTGCCACAGTATGACCTTTGACTATTTTTCAGGATGATGTGACTTTGTACTGAGCAGATTGGAATTGAGTCAGTCCAGTTGGAGATAATACGAATGTGGTTAATCTAATGGGAGTTTTCAGCTAGTTAGCCTTTGTGAAGGGGCAGTTTAGAGGCTGTTTCCTGTCCTACTGCATTTTCTATGATAAATCTGTTCTCTGTACCGTTTGTTAACTGTTCTGCATGTTGCAAAGAATTCCCCTGGTTAAATATAGATGGGTTTTAGAGAAATAAAATTTGCTTAGTTATCTGAAATTGGGCTCCAGAAGTTTGCATCTTAGGGGAGTGTGTGCACACTTGGACTTTAGCTGTTTATAACAAGCAAGTAGTTTTCTGAACAGCAGATAAGGAAGATTTCTATGAATTTATGTCTTGAGGTCAAACGAGGATTTTTTCATTGCCTTTCCATGTGCCTCTCCGTTTTTGCCATATAGTCCCCTCTTTCCACAGATTGCACTGATGGCATGACACATAGGCTACCATTTTCAATCATGGAAACTGGATGGCATGTTTTTTGAAGGTGGGCCTATAGACAGTTTTGTCTTCTCTGGCTTGGCTTATTTTACAGAAGTCACGTGAACTCAATTACCTGCTGGTAATCTGTTCTTTTCTGGTTGAAATCAGTCAATGAATGGCTTAAAGGGTAGGTAAGTGAAAAAAAAAAAAAGAAAAATCTGTCAAGTAAGATTTTTCTCTATGAGAGAGCAGGCTAACAATGAACATAAAAGTTGACATGGTCATGTGGGTGAAAGGACTTACCCTTCCATCCCTCACTTTCTTAGCTAAGAAAATGTACTCAATTCTCTGCTCTTGTATCAACACACAAGATTTAGATCTAGAAATGGATGTACAGCATCCAACTGCATTAAAAATTTTTTCCTGAAGGTGATAAAATAGCAAGACACAAAGGGAGAGAGTGTTTATGTATTTCACTTGGAAGATTTGGTGTTTTCTGGCTACCTGCTGTTGTACCCACGCCCCTTATACAAGCTCTTTGTCCTGCAGTGTGTGTGATTGTATCTCAGGCACTCACTGGTTATTCAATACTCTAATCTCAGAAATGGTCAATTAGCTTTGTTGACATTAGTACTTACATTGCTTGATCCAGTCTCTGGATCTGTGAACAGCCCTTGAAAGCTATCATAAATTAGATGTACTTCTAAGTCTGGTTTTATAACACCATAGTGTAATATAAAAATATTATCTAAAATCCTAGAACATCCATTTGAGTTCAAGTGTCAGACTGTTGCTTCTTCTACACGAGTGAACTTTGCATTTCATGTAAGGGGAGTGAGTTCAGAGAACTTCTACAGTAAAACTTGAATTTTAATGTAGTAGTTTTGAATTATCTTCCTCCACAATGTTTGCATCATGAGTACTATTACTGCTATAACGTCAAAGTAAAATCTAGTAGTTAATTAAGTGCAACAATTCAAATTGCACTGGACAATGACATAAAAGCTTTTGCAAACCTTTCTGTAGCTGGTACTGCTTTGGCAATTATAAATTTATTTTTTTTTAATAACTTGAAGTTATAAACTTGTTTTTTCAAGACAGCCTCATGTTTTATGTGACAGCTGGCCCTACGATTCGGTAGCAAGTGCCTGCAATTTCCTTGGAACTGTGATCATTTCTGTGTTTGGCACTTCTGAGATCACTGTCCAGGGTTCGTTTCTGCATAGTATGTTTGCAAACTTGGGTCTCCAGTCTGCAAATACTAACTTTGATGCTTAGGTAGAGATCACTCAAAAAAAAGTCAATTTTAATTTTTTTTTTAAGCGTTAGATATTAAATAGCAGTATTAACAATTGCACCAGTTCAAGTTATCCTAAATGAGATTTTCTAAATCCTAACAGTGACTTAAATGGGTTCAGGAGTTTGTCAGTATTTGAAGTCTTGACCAATTTATGAAAAACTATGAATCTTGTGGTTTTAAATGGTGTGGCTTTCCCTGCAGCAGAGAGATATTTATTTTTTTTCTACTGAAAATTGATACTTTTTCAATAATTACTGTAGTTCAGGGAATAGCACTTAAGGAAAAATTGTCAAAATCCTAAGAACTGCAGTTCAAAATGATGGTTTGAATAAATTAATACTTCCTTTGAATTTGAGGACTTATAATCTAAGTGGAAAAAAATGCCGTTAGTTTCACCCTAGCATTATGGTCAAGTGGTTTTTTTGTGTAGTTTTAGTGTAGTCATTTTTGACTTTGAACAAGTGCAAAATAAATACATTCTTCTGTCCTGTGCACTTACACGATTCAGATTATGTGAGTATCTTTCTTCTAGCTCGCCTTATAATTTACTCAAGTTTCTCCAGAAGCATCAACCCATACCTGCAAATTGTACCTCTGCCACATAAGGATGCCTCGGTATCTAGCTGGAGCCCACTGTGAGGTGCATCTTGCTGTGTGTAATTGCAGATTGAGACCACAAGACTTTGTCACAGGCCTTCAGTCAGCTGTTGGACAGTAGCAACTTTGAGTTCTGCTAGCTGAAAAAAATTTCAACCACCTTTTATGCATTTTCTTCTGTGATCTGTATTCCTGTTGAAAAAGACCTTGTTAAATACTGGAAGGAGCTAGATAGAGAAATTCTGAAATACCCTTCATGGGAGGCTTAGGACAGGCTAACTAAAAATCTAAAGGATGATGTAAGGATGCTTTGTAGAAGGGTCAAGATACCATCTTGTTCCTTCAATCTCTCCCTTTACAGGTCTCACTTAATTTTCATTGCAGAGTACATATTGATATTGCCTCACTTATCAGTTCTCTCTGCTGTGTCCTTGTGAAAATAGAAAACATATGGAGACGAAAGTATGATGGTTTAGAGGAATTGTTCAGTAGTTTGACTGCCTTCTGAAGGGAGATATTTTGATCAGTGGGGAGTGCGGGGCTCTCACATGTCTAACAATCTCATTCTGTGCTACTAACTTTTCCTGAGAGTTAGCTTTTGGTTAGTTCCGCCTTCATGCTGGGCTGGCTGACCTCAGGGCTGTACAAATGTTTGTATTGCAAATTAAGTAATAACAATTCTGAAATATTCTGACCTTTTACACTTACTATTGTATGCCATAATACGATGTAAACCTGGACTCTGATAATAATGTTTTTATTTCTCAGAGTAGTTCCACCATTCATTGGTGGGTTTAAAATATTTTGTCCTTCCTTGTAAATAGCTGTTGACACCATATACACCATATACCATATACACCACATACCATATGCTAACTCTCTCACCTTTAGGATTTCCACTATTGTTTGCTCTTTCCACAGCAATTGTAATAAAGGCTACTTAAATCTTGTAGAATAAAATTGCTCTTTCTGTGAAGCACTGCAGCTCTGTCTTTATTTGTCCAGTTGGTGTCACTTAGCAGTGAAGCTTAGAGCTGTGAATACCAGTGGAACTAGTGGAGCAGGTAGCCTATGCAGCTTAACATGACAGGGTATTTTCAGCTATTCAGTTTGGTTTTTTGTCATGGTTAACTTGTTGTTTGTGCCCTGGACTTGACCAAGGAAATTGATGTAGAGTTGGGATGTAATGCTAGTCTAATGTAAGGCTTCACCAAGACCTGTGGGAGCCCCTCTGAATAAAGCAGAAAGACATTTGCAATTATTGCTTGTATCCTGCAGCTGCAATAACTTTTCATCAGTAGTCATGGTGTTTTTTTTCAAGTATAGGTACCTATTGTTAGAAAATTGTGTGAGAGGAAGGTGACTTTGCACAGGTCACAAGCATTGATGACTCTGCAATATCTTCCACATCTGCTGAAGGACTTGAAAATTATCCCCTTTATTTAGATGCCTAACCTGTGGCTGTTTTCATGTATGTTCATACAGTCTTCTTAGAACTCCTAATGTCTGCACATGTCCTAAATTATTCTGTTATTAGGGAAAAATGCTACTGGCATGAAGTTTTATTTTTCTTTCTTCTGCAGTATTTATACAATGTTAATGCTCAGCTCTTAAGTAACTGTCTCAGATATTAGTGCAGATACAATAACTGATGAAATAACTAATTTAAATTCTTCATGAGAGGTTGGATCTCCCAAAGGATTGTCTTATATTATGTTTAATAGAAATGTTGACATACATACATGTGTGTATACACATATATATATATATGTATATAGATGCTTTCATTAATTGTGGTAATATATTCATTTACTCAGCCAGCCTGCTTTGTATAAGAGATACTGTCAGTTCAAAAATAGGGGACTTGCTTTACCTGTGGGTTGAGTTTCAGATGCTGTTTCAGTATTTATTTTGGCATGTTGCCTGGCTGTGCTAATGACCAGAAGGACAAGAAGGCAAGAAGCCCCTGCCTGCCTTTACCCCCAGTGACAGTGTGGCTGGGCCCAGCGTTCAGGGCACTCACTCTCCTGGAAGTTTCTGCTACCTGGCATTGCTCTCTGGCTGCCTTCTTGACACCACTCGTTCTTGTCTCTGATTTTGTTAAGAGTGCAAGCATTCTGCTACACCTTTTGTAGGGTGCCAGCATGCTGCTGTATGCTCTGTTTGCTATTTCAGAGCTGTAGGATTTGAATGTATTCCAGACACAGGTAATTCAGTCTGTACAGATTCTTATGGTTATAGCCCTGGCCTAATTAGGTGTAGGAAGTAGCAATATAGTTCTGCTTGGCTGACCCCTTTCTGTCTCATTCTGTGTTAAAGCTAAGATGAAGCAAAATGTAGAGTGAGATTTAGGGTGGAGAAGAGGGGGAAAATATAGGCAGTTCCGTCTCCTTGGAAAGCTGTTGTTCTTCATTTGTTATCTACGAGAACATGTTGTGGTCCTGATCAGGAACTGCATATGCATAAAAGATGTTGAAGTTGAAATGTTTGTATAGAGGGATCAGTTCAGAATTCCCTCTTATTCTGTTGTCTAGAGCACTGCCAAAACCTGCCAGCTGGACCAGAAAAACATAGCTTTTAGAGTAAGGCAACATATGGATAAACATGTCTATTTTTGCTGTATCTGCTTCTCAAGGCTGCCATCCCTCTTCTAGCTTGAACTTGAACTCCTAAGAGCCAAGAAATGCCAAAGTAATTACCAGCAATGCTGGCTGCTTGTGTTGTTATAAAAATAACAGGCTTTGTGATATCAGTGAAGGATAGAGATTCAGCTAGCAAATTAATCCTGTGGCCTTAGTTATTTTTAACTGCTGGAATCTCATGGCTTGCTACCTTCTTTAAAATTTAATGTCTTTTGCGTTTGTGTGATGAAACTTGCAGTTGTGGGGAACAGAACAGTATCATCAGGATGATAAGGGCAGCATCGGATGCACACACTGCAGCAGTGTTTATTGTTTTAATAGTTTAAGAAGGCATGCAGTATCTGGTAGCTTTGTTCTCATCTGTGGGTCAGAAGCTGTGCACTGAATTGTGACTTTGTGTGCTTTGTGTCTGAGCTTGATCCTAATATCAGGAAACACAAGCTAGTGTTGCAGTGAATGTGAGCTCTTTTATTATGTGGAAATTAAACATCAATAGATGTGGAGCCACAAAGAAGCACGGGAGGACACAGTGCTGCTTTTGTGCATTCACTGTATCCTCATATGATGTGTCCTGTAAGGATTCAGTGGAGATTCTACATGCGATCCAAAATCTGGCATTTTGTAGCTTTGACAAGTTGTATTTTCTTAATATAAATAAAATTAAAAAAAAAAAAAAAAGAAACCAAACCCACAACCATTTGCTTCAAGAACTTGTGTTTCTGAACTCTGGACAAGTAATGCTGAAAAAATCTGGATCACTTGCACAGACTCTCAGTGTTTTTCTTGGTGTTGCTAGAAGTAATCATGTTGTAACGGTTTGGATCTGACTTTTTTGTTGAATGCTCAAACTTTATAGTTTGCAGCCTTTCCTCCCCCCACCCCCTCTATGAACATAAGGGAAAGGGAGAAGGGAAAAGCTACTGAAATGCCGAAATGAGTAGATTAAAGTTGTATAAAAATATACACATGTATTTATATTTATATACAATTAGAATATTATGTACACAGAAGAAGGGACCCCAAACACCTCCCCCTGCCCCGAAGGGAAAAGGGAGAGGGAAAAAAAAACTGAAATAGATATACATAATAAAAATTCAGGAGTAACCAATAAAAAATTAACAAGAGAAAATCTTACTACTCTTCTCGTGATAGTAGAATTGCACCAAGCGACTGCCGGCACTCTCCGCTTCCCAAGGTCCACAAGGCCTCACTGGGCCTCACTCCTCCACACGAGCAGAGCCGATAGCAGAGAACCTGCTCCCGGATCCACCATAAAGAGAGTAAGAGGCTTCTCCCCCTTCTTATTTATACCCTGGTTTACATAAAAAATTGTATGGAATACTGGGAAGATGACCACTTCCTCGGTTACAGTCTGGTTACTAAGGAGGGTTTAAAATTAAAACTACTACACATGTGGATCCTTCAGTCAGCTGTTCAGTGGGAAATAGAAGCTGCTATTAGTCTCCTCTTAGTGAGATAGTTAAGTTGCTCTTGCAGAGGAAAAAGGCCTATAAAATAAACAATTTTTCTTCCTCTGATCTGGGCTAATTCTGGCCTCGTGATGTTCTGATATTGAGCCTGATGCATTTTTCCTTAGGCTAAAGGACTAAAAGTCTCTCTTAGGCATCTGATCCATTTGGCTGCTTCTGGGAATGAGTGAAGGTTACAGCAAATGCACAATATTTCAGAAACCTTGAGCTGCAGTAATAAGCTCTTCTGCAAATCACAGGTTTTGGTGGCTAGCAACTTTGCCAAGTCTAGACAGATTTCCATAGAAACAAGTAAAAATCTGTGTGTGAAATGATGATCTTACTGTAATAATAATTGTCCTACCCTTCATATAGGAGGTATTTGGGGTTTGTGGTAGTAAGTTGGAAATACTTATTAGGAACATAGCTTATCTCTGCTCCTCTGTTCTCTCTCTCAAGAGCAACAGGAACATTTCAAAAACTGTTGAAAGGTGGAGTTTATAAAAATGTTAAGCTCTGTACATCTCTCTGGTTTAGTTTGAATGTTCTGAAATAAAACACTAAATAAAAACAATCACTTTGAGTAATGTGTTAGAACACATGGGCAAGTGTAAGCTGGTGACTTGAGCTGGAAAGGCTTAAGAAATCATCTCTATTCAGCTAGAGATCGCTGCCTGCATAACTGAGAACCAGGACAGATTCATCAAGACAAAATCATGCTTGACCAACCTCTTAGTGATGTCATTGTAGAAGTCTGACTCGGTAGATAAGGGGAAAACAGTGGATATTTACTGTCTTGACCTCAGTAAGGCTTTTGACATCGTCTCCCATAACATACTTGTAGAGAATCTATTAACTAGGGGCTGGATAAGCAGAGTGTGAGGTGGATTGAAAACTGGCTGAATGGCTGCACCCAGAGTGAGGTGGTCAGTGGCACAAAGCCCAGTTGGAGGCCAGTAACTAGAATTGCAACCCAAGGGGCAGTACTGGGTCCAGTCCTGTTTAACATCTTCATTAAGTATCTGGATGGTGGTGCAGAGTTTATCCTCTGCAAGTTTGCTGATGACACAAAACTTGGAGGAGTGCCTGATAGGCCAGATGGTCGTAGTGCCATCCAGAGGGACCCGGACAGGCTGGAAAAATGGGCTGACAGGAACCTCATAAAGTTTAGTAAGTGGAAGTGCACATAAGGAAGAACAAATCCATGGGGACATCCCAGCTGTAAAATATATTTGTAGAAAGGGACCTAGGGGACCTGGTGGACACCAGGTTGACCATAAGCCAGCACTGCGCCCTTGCTGCAAAGAAGGCTAATGGTATCCTGAGCTGCACTAGGAGAAACATTGCTAGCAGGTCAAGGCAGGTGATCCGTCCCCTCCACTCAGCACTGGTGAGGCCACACTTCAGGTAATGTGTCCAATTCAGGACTCTCCAGTACAGACAGGTAGGGAGCTAGGGAGAGAGTCCATTGAAGATGATTAAGGGACTCAAGCACTTCTGTGAGGAAAGGCTGANGCCGGCACTCTCCGCTTCCCAAGGTCCACAAGGCCTCACTGGGCCTCACTCCTCCACACGAGCAGAGCCGATAGCAGAGAACCTGCTCCCGGATCCACCGTAAAGAGAGTAAGAGGCTTCTCCCCCTTCTTATTTATACCCTGGTTTACATAAAAAATTGTATGGAATACTGGGAAGATGACCACTTCCTCGGTTACAGTCTGGTTACTAAGGAGGGTTTAAAATTAAAACTACTACACATGTGGATCCTTCAGTCAGCTGTTCAGTGGGAAATAGAAGCTGCTATTAGTCTCCTCTTAGTGAGATAGTTAAGTTGCTCTTGCAGAGGAAAAAGGCCTATAAAATAAACAATTTTTCTTCCTCTGATCTGGGCTAATTCTGGCCTCGTGATGTTCTGATATTGAGCCTGATGCATTTTTCCTTAGGCTAAAGGACTAAAAGTCTCTCTTAGGCATCTGATCCATTTGGCTGCTTCTGGGAATGAGTGAAGGTTACAGCAAATGCACAATATTTCAGAAACCTTGAGCTGCAGTAATAAGCTCTTCTGCAAATCACAGGTTTTGGTGGCTAGCAACTTTGCCAAGTCTAGACAGATTTCCATAGAAACAAGTAAAAATCTGTGTGTGAAATGATGATCTTACTGTAATAATAATTGTCCTACCCTTCATATAGGAGGTATTTGGGGTTTGTGGTAGTAAGTTGGAAATACTTATTAGGAACATAGCTTATCTCTGCTCCTCTGTTCTCTCTCTCAAGAGCAACAGGAACATTTCAAAAACTGTTGAAAGGTGGAGTTTATAAAAATGTTAAGCTCTGTACATCTCTCTGGTTTAGTTTGAATGTTCTGAAATAAAACACTAAATAAAAACAATCACTTTGAGTAATGTGTTAGAACACATGGGCAAGTGTAAGCTGGTGACTTGAGCTGGAAAGGCTTAAGAAATCATCTCTATTCAGCTAGAGATCGCTGCCTGCATAACTGAGAACCAGGACAGATTCATCAAGACAAAATCATGCTTGACCAACCTCTTAGTGATGTCATTGTAGAAGTCTGACTCGGTAGATAAGGGGAAAACAGTGGATATTTACTGTCTTGACCTCAGTAAGGCTTTTGACATCGTCTCCCATAACATACTTGTAGAGAATCTATTAACTAGGGGCTGGATAAGCAGAGTGTGAGGTGGATTGAAAACTGGCTGAATGGCTGCACCCAGAGTGAGGTGGTCAGTGGCACAAAGCCCAGTTGGAGGCCAGTAACTAGAATTGCAACCCAAGGGGCAGTACTGGGTCCAGTCCTGTTTAACATCTTCATTAAGTATCTGGATGGTGGTGCAGAGTTTATCCTCTGCAAGTTTGCTGATGACACAAAACTTGGAGGAGTGCCTGATAGGCCAGATGGTCGTAGTGCCATCCAGAGGGACCCGGACAGGCTGGAAAAATGGGCTGACAGGAACCTCATAAAGTTTAGTAAGTGGAAGTGCACATAAGGAAGAACAAATCCATGGGGACATCCCAGCTGTAAAATATATTTGTAGAAAGGGACCTAGGGGACCTGGTGGACACCAGGTTGACCATAAGCCAGCACTGCGCCCTTGCTGCAAAGAAGGCTAATGGTATCCTGAGCTGCACTAGGAGAAACATTGCTAGCAGGTCAAGGCAGGTGATCCATACCCTCCACTCAGCACTGGTGAGGCCACACTTCAGGTAATGTGTCCAATTCAGGACTCTCCAGTACAGACAGGTAGGGAGCTAGGGAGAGAGTCCATTGAAGATGATTAAGGGACTCAAGCACTTCTGTGAGGAAAGGCTGAGATTTGGGGGGCTGTTTAGCCTGGAGAAGGCTTTGAGGGGGATTCCTTACTGTTTACAAGTATCTGGAGGGAGGATGTAAAGAACATTTTGCTGGATGGTGCCCAGTGACAGGCCAGCAGACAATGAGAACAAATTGAAAGACTGGAGCTTCCCTTTGAACATCAGGAAGCACTTTTGAGGAAAGTCTCATGGTGATAGTGACCATATACTGGTACAGGTTGTCCAAGTAGGTTGTGGAGTCTCAATCCTTGGAGATACTGGCTCTGTCTGGTCTTTGGGAGCCAGCTCCAGGTTGCCCCACTTGAGCTGGGGGTAGACAAGGCGACAAGGTAGCAAAGTCCCTTCCAACCTCAACCATGCTGTGGATTGATTGTCCATAGTGCATTTCTGTGCAAAATTAAACAATTTCATTTGTATCACCTTTACAGTGAAATCAAAAGGTGAAGTCCCATGTTGTGGCACCTTCTGGATTGACTCTTCCTGCCCATGATACTGTTCCTTGACAGTGCTAAGGGCTCAGCCATTTCAGTAGCCACATTCTGAGTGGGATATTTGGAATGTCTTGACTTAAAAAAAAGAAAGAACTTGTGGTCTTTTTGTCTATTACATAGAAACAGATAACTTTATAGTTGATGGAAGGACAGAAGAACAATTGGGGAATATAAGACAGCAAAAAATGTCCCCATTGCTGAAGATTTTATATCATAGAAGTAGTACCTGGAAGTGTCCAGACAGCGTTTTGCTCTTTCTAAGGTGAAGCCTTACTAAATTAGTTCAAATTGCTACAGAGAAGCACAGCTATGTGTATTCTGTCAGGAATTGCTTCTTGAGGGAACATGTAATTGCAGATATTAAAATACTGTCATACAAGGAGCAATATAGTGTTGTGTACTTTTTTTTTTTTGGTAACAGTTATTTTTTGTGACCAGAAATAATTTTTCTCACTGTGCAGCATAGGAATAAACTGGGAGACCAACCTACTCTGCAGTAAGGCATCTGCCTTGGGAAGGGGACTTTTGATGATTTTGGATAGAACAAAGGTCACAGAAATCAATTTTAAATCAAGTATCAGGCTTTTGAAAAGTTAATCTCTCCTGGTTTTGCAGGGATCTTGCCCAAAGCCTTATCTTTTTGTACTTGTGACGTATTTTTGAATCTAATTTTTTTTCATGGCTTTAGTGATGTTCATTTTGCTTGTAGTCATTTTGTTTGACTTGAGCAGAGTTAGTGTTTGTACCACAGGCTTGAGAAGAAGTTGTCAGAGTCCAGTATGCTCTGACCAGTTCCTTTTAGATATTCCATGTGTAGAGGGTGAAATGTTTAATATCAGATGTACTTATTTGGAGATACTTGTTGTGACACAGTATTTCTGATTTTGTGGAGCAACACAAAGCATATAGAAATCACAGTGCAAATGTACTTTATGCTTGGCAGAACACAGCAATGGCAGTATACAGTTCTGTCGCAATACTAATGTGATTCCCATTACTAGTCTCTATAATAAGCTCTCCGTTGCAACACTGGGAAGGAACGTGTGGGTTGAAGCTAGCTCAAGCCCGTTACTCTCTTCAAAATTCTTTTGCTGGTTGTTCACTTTTTATCTCTGTGTTGGGTTGAGCCACCTATTCACTGTGCTTATGCTGGTCTGGCTAGCTCTGGGAGACATTCACACTCTTTAATGAACTCAGTGGGAGAAATATTTACACCATCAGTGGATCCACTCAGCTGTTGATACAACACCACCTATCATTCTAAAACACTGCCAGCCTCTGGTCCCCTTTGTGTTGAGATAAATACAGGGCTTGCTTTGGAAAAGCTGCAGTCAGTCACAGAAGTTCAAGCTGCAGACCAAGGTCCAATTGCTCATGTGCTTTACAGACATGCCATCTGGAAAAGATCCCTTCTCAAAGAGCGGAAGTCCAAATGCTGAGCTGCTAGGCTTTCTAGTCTAGTTCAGTCAGCCTTAGCATATCTAAGTAACTTACTTCTTTTGCAAGGGAAAAAGAACAAGATGGTCTTTCATCATATAAAATTATGTGTGGTAAGGAACCTTCCAAGAGCATCTAGTTAGCAGTATTTCCATCATATGTAGATGCAGTTGAAATATGAAAGTCATGTAATGGGCCTCAAAGGGAGTTGACTGTGATACTCTGCCTTGAGAAGAGCTGTTCACTGAAAAAATCACTACCTGTGTTTTCATTTACAGAAATATTTTTTGGTCAAGCATCTGTTTAGGAGGGAGTGGTGAGTTTGGCTAAACTAGCTTTTTTTCTTACATGAATAATGTTGCTTTGAACTATTACATCTATTTGTTTCTTAGGCTCCCTTATTTGTAGAATTTAGTGTCATGGCAAGGAATGTCTCACTAGAAATTCTGGAAGAGTGTCTGTTTTCATTTACCTTGATAGCTGGGGGAGAATATAGCTTGAGGGCTGCCTCAAGAACTACCATAACACTGCATGGATTTTAGCACAAACAGTACTGTCTGTGATTCCTCATTTAAGGGTACCTGCTAGTTTCTGTTTCCAGTCAGAGGAAAACCAGGGACTGGATAGATAACTGCAAACAGAATTTATGTGGGTTTTGAGGTAGAGGAGCCCAAGCGTGCAAATCTTTCTGGGATGTTTCTGCATCTTCTGAAAAGAGAAAGAGGTTTCCAGGTAGGTAATTTGTTCTGTATCTTCGGCTTGCCTGATCTACTATGTCATCCATCAAGAAGTCAGGAAGTAATGATAAAGTCTGCATGTCAACTGTTTATTGTCTTCTACTGTAACATTCTAATTAATGCTCACATCTGGCCTATTTTTTCCTGTGGTGTCTGTTGCAGTGCTTGATGGACACTAGGACACTAAACAATATAAGAGGAAACCGACAGTAAGACCTAGAATTTCGACACAACTGAAAAAGCAGTTGTCACTGCCTCCCTGGTGCAGCATGGCATTCGGACCTGGTGTTCTCTGCCTGTTCCTATGGGCAGTAACAGGTAGGAGTTTACTTCTTGTGTGTATGAATCACCCAGAAAAGAGAAGCAAATGTTCATGGAGTGTGTATACAGCTGTGAAGGAAATACAGATAAGGCAAGAGCTGGAGAATCTTGTGACTCCTCAATCCAAAAGTCTTTAGGAAGGTACAGCTTCATAACTGGCAGTTGACTGCAATGGAAGGCAATTGTGAGTAGCTGTTTGAAGCCAATTTCAGCAGGCTGTTTCATGGGAGATGCATGGCACAAGAATGTGTAGTGAGAAAGTTTTAAGAGTTTTCCTTTTATTTCTCTTCAGGACAGCAATTTAAGAATGATGTATTGCCTGTATTCTAAGCTACTTCTTTGTTCCAAAGTATTGTAAGATAGTTGATACATGAGAAACATAAATGCATTTTTTCACATCTGTCACCTCATCATCCTCTCTACAAACATGTATTTCCTTCCAAAGACCATAGAGAAGTCCTGTAAATTTCTGCTTCAGTTACAGGAATAGGTAAATTATTTCCACAGTCAGACAGATGAAGAATGAAAGTAGTTCTCAATACTGCTGCTGTGTCATAGAGAGACTTAATCTGGCAGTTTTGATAGGACAAGTGCAGAAAAGTATTTGCAGAAGTGGGGTTTATTTTCTTAAAAGATAGTGTTTGAATTCTGACTTTGGAGATCCTGGCAGCATCCATATTAGCAGGAATGGAGAAAATAACACTCACTTATCTGACTTTTGTCTCTTGCAGTAAAAACAGGATGAGCTGTTTCATGAGGGAGAGCCTTGCTTAATGTGCTAAGGCTTAAACTGACTATTGAGTTTGGAAAAGTTGGGTGAAGAGGGAGAGGTATTAACCTACAGCTGAGGAGAGATAGGCATTATTAACTATAGCTGTGCTCACATCCAGTTCAAAGTAGTCATCAGGATCACCCTGAGGATCTTATAGTGCCAGTTTCTTTGAGAAGAACGTGGAGCTGAGGTATTTGTTGCTGTAGTAAACAAGTATGCCTTTTGGAAATAAAATGCTCTACCATGAGATACTGAGTACCCGCTGTAGGGTCCATACTAGTATCTTTAGAAAAAAACTCACAGCAACTTCAACAGAAGACAGTAATGTGCAGTAAATACTGCATTTCGCCTGTAGAGAATGTCACAGTTTCATGCTTCTGATAATACTGTTAGCAGACTAGAATATCTTCCACATGGATATAGAAAGTTATCAGTCTTTAGCTCCAAATTTGCTGTGCTCTCTTGGTTTATCTAAGAACAAGACCATTGCTCTCAAACTGTTGGCTGTATTTCAAGCCTCTCTGTGTATCTCAGGTACTAGCACACAGTGTTCAGATGATATTATAATCTAATATCTCATATTACTTTAATAAAAATGTAAGAATTTATTTCTGTCTTGATAATTTGCAGTATTTTTAATCCAATTAATATTTAATTAAACTGGATGGTTCTTGCTGATTTTGAGGATATGTTTGCTAAAATTCATCAGTAGATGCTCAGCTTTTTTAAGTCAAAAGGACTTCTTTTTAGTGCAGGCTTTAAGGTGAATTGACTCAGGCTCAGGAATTTGCTAAATGTTTGTTGTGCAGTTTTTCTCTGCACAAGAACTTGTGCTTTTAAGGGCCACTTTTTCTCTGCACAAGAACTTGTGCTTTTAAGGGCCACTTTTTCTTAAAAAAAACCGTGTCATCTTAACAATTGTTTTAATTTAAGATAATGAGAAGACTGACTTTATATAGGAAAGAAAGGCTTGACATTTCATTGCTGAGAGAATAGAGAAACAGACTCACTGGTGAATATTGTTGGAATAATATTGAAGAATATGCTGTGGTCAGAAGAAATTGAGGTGGGCTACTCTCTCCTGTTTAGGTGACATTTATTTGGTTTTATTTTGTGCATGGTGGCTTTTGACTAATAGTTTTGACTGCTTTTCGTGAACGTGATAGGTTGATCTTTGCTGGCCGCCAGCTGCTCAGCAAATCACTTCATCACTTCCCTTTCTCAGCAAGATGGGAGAGAAAAATGTGATTAAAAACTTATGGATTGAGATTAGGACAGAGAGGTCCTGTACCAATTACAGTCAATAGCAAACAAGACCTGACACAGGGAAATTAGTTTAATTTATTGTCAATTAATCAGAATAGGATAATGAGAAATAAGAACTAATATAAAGACACCTTCCCCTCACCTCTTCCTTCTTCCTAGACTCAACTTCACTTTCAGTTCTTCTGTCTTCTTCCCTTGAGTGGCTCAGGGGATGAGGAATGAGGGTTGCAGTCAGTCATAGCGCTTCATGTCTTTTGCTCCTTTCTCCTCATGCTCTTTCCCTGCTCCAGCATGGGGTGTTTCCCATGGGCTCAAATTCTTGAAGAAGTGTTCCAGCATGGGTCCTTTCCACAGGAAAATCCTTCAGGAACAGATTGCTGCAGCGTGGATCCCCTTTGGGGCCACAGGTCCTGCTGGAAAATGTGTTTCTGTGTGGGATCCTCTTCATGGGGTTGCAGTTCAGGCCAGGAGCCTGTTCCAGTCTGTATTCTCTGTGGGTTCACAGCTTCCTTCAGGGCTTATCCACATGCTCTGGGGTGGAGTCCTTCACAGGATCAAGAGTAGATATCTGCTTCACTGTGGATGTCCATGGACTGCAGGAGGACAGTGTGCTTGCTCTTCACCGCAGGCTACAGGGGAATCTCTGCACTGGTGCCTGGAGCACCTCCTCCCCCTTCTTCACTGACCTTTGTGTATACAGGATGGTTTTTCTCATGTTTTCTTACTCTTCTCTCCTGCCTGCTGCTGTCGTGCCAGGTTTTTTGCCCCTTATTAAATACATTATCACAGAGGAGCTGTCACCATCCCCAGTTGGGTCAGCCTTGGCCAGTTGTGGGTCTGTTTTGTAACTGGGTCTGTCCTGACATGGGGCAGCTTCTGGTGTTTTCTCACAGAAGCTATCCCTGCAGTCCATTTCCCCCATCCCAACTCCCAAAACCTTGCCACATAAAACAGTGAGAAACAAAGCTGGAACAGTAGGCAGATCACCTGATGGATACAGATGTCTATCACTGACTAATGTTTGTGCCTCTCGGGATGCTTGAGCTGGATGTGGCAATAGGTATTAGTGTGTACCATGCCTCTGTCACTCGCCATCTCATGCATTTTGGAAGATTTGCTTCAAAAACCTGTGGATGCAGCTCCTAATTTAGCCATATAGACATTCCTTATAATGCTTATAATCTCATTTCACTGTCTTGTATCCATTCATTTGTGAAATCACTTATATTGAAATACATTTAAATTATTCGGGCCATTATTATTTTTATGCTAACGTATTAAAAAAAGGATTTTTTTCCCTTATGAGAGGTAGAAGACATTGCTATAGAAGACATTGCTTTTCAGCACAGAAACAACAGTTTACTTTGCAACTGGGAATCCAATACCTTGGAATCAATTTAGCCTAGCTCTTATCTTGAACAGGCATGTTTTAATTTGGTATTTGAGGCACACCTTGCAAATACTGCTATTGAAATGCATTTCTGCAAATATAAGTGTTATTATGGCTGACTCTCAGTTTTCTCATACTGTGTGCGCATATTGTGTGCTATGTTCTGAGATTATCCACTCCAACAAAAATTCAGAGGGATTGGCACGTAATTACAGTCACAGGTGTTGGTGCAGTCTAGTCTCGTGCTTCTAACTCCATGCAGCCCAGCTGTAAGTTTTATGACCTCCCAGATTCTTTGCTAAAATTCACCGGTATCCTTTTCTTTACTCTAGGGGAGGATGTTTTTAAATACATTACAACTCCTCAATTTTCAACACATTTCACTACTACTGGTCTTGGACTTTGAAGAAAAGATGAATACCCTTTTCTTCCCATTATCTGATACATGAAATACCGGCCAGGAGTGTCAAAGGACATTTTAAGATGTAGGCGTGCCTTTGAAATGACTGTGGAACCACTAGCCTGGGGTCACAGTGCGTTTTTTGTTATTTATACTTCCGTGACTAGATGTTCTAGTGTTCTGGTTTACACAGGTCTTTCCAGAGATACAAGGTTATGTAGTGCTTGATTATAATCTCTGAGATGATAGTCATGCAGTATGCCAGGTTTGCTCACATTGTCCATATCTCTGTCAAAAGTGGTCTGGTGTTTCCTTGTGGAGGGATGGAAATAGCTACAGCTGTGCATCTAACCTTCTTTTTTCTGTTTTTTGGTGGGTTCTTTTCTTTTTTTTTGTTCCCCTCTTTAAATAGCACTTAGTTGGTTTATCAGTGACAAACAGGGATGATGAGGATTCAGGGCATGCAAACAATATTTGGAAAGGACCATCAGACCCACTGAACTAATTAGGGTGCTTTGACAGATCCTGGACACAAGATGTGAATGGTAAACATCATGAAGGCTGCTATAATGATCACAAAAGCTTTGCAGATAATTTTTTGTAAATGTAACTAGATTCCTGATGGCTTTAGCTTGTGTTGAGGATTTGCTTTTACATAACTGAGCACTTTTTTTGTCTGTTTGTTCTCCTTTTCCTCACTTTGCAGTGCTTAATCCTCAGTCAGCACCCTTACTGAGACTCAGAAGAGTACTTTGGTATTCCAGATGTATCCCTGTTTAAAGACCAGTGAAATTTCAGCGAAAAGGGAGGGGGAGCCCCAAATAGCGTCAAGGCAGCCTGCAAAAAAAGAATGAAAACATGTTCATGGTGTGCAGAGATGTTGGCTGTTGCTAGAGGAACCGATGCAGTGACATTTCAGATACTGAGGAAGTTCTCAGTAACACTGCTTTTGTTTTCCAGGACAGTGCCTTCTGTAGGCCGTTATCAAAGAGTTTTTCAGCATTTATGATGTAAAGTGTGCTTTTCAGAGGTTTATGACTCTCCCGTGGAAATTTGCTCTGGCTTCAAAATTGAAGTTTTAAGTTCTCCTCTTAGGTGACTGCAATTGAAAAAAATTTATCTTAATTTTGCTTCCAGAACCTTATCAAAATTGTTTCAATGTGTTATTATGGTGGTAGGAAAAATGAAGCCTGTTTCTTACTGATACAATGTCTTTCCTCTCAAAATTCACCCAATGAGGGTAAATTGTTACTTGGGTAGATTTAAAAAATATAATTAACCCTAAAACCAGAATGGAGATAGTTTGGTGCTGAGAGAGTGGAGGGAACACATGTCAAGAAAGCAGGGACAGTCCTACTCTTCCTGTAGCAAACCACTGTAGGATCCTGCATGCTCAGGTAGGTCAGAGGCTTTCAGGCTGTGAGAATAGTGTGCTACCTGGGCTCTCAGTGCTGTGCTACCAGCAAGAAGATAATGGGAAGTGATTCTGATCAAATGTCACTTTTCTTGCTGCAAGGTCTGAATATGAGCTCTTCTCTATTGCACATTCCCTCTTGCCCCTTCTTTCTGCTTCTTATTGGACTGCTTGCTGCTAGGGAAAACAAATAGAGCAGTTCTGTCCTTGTAGGGTTTCATAGTGGGGCGATTAGCAGTGATGAACCGGGTGTTAATACAGTGTCACAATTTGTTACTTACTGACTGAAGAAATACTTGCTGCCAAAATCATTCAAGTGCTAATGGCTGTGTGAGCAGTGGGGACAGCATCTTTTAGGTTTTGCGGTTAGTTTCCATGTTCACTTGAGGAAAGGTCTGCAGCCAGCTGTGACAGAGGAACAGCTGTGTTCCTGTTGGGCTCTTGACATCAATGGACTCATGCACCAAGATGTGAAGGAGTGGTAGCATGCAGCTCAAAGGGTGTGGACGTTCCCTCATTAAAGGAAGGAATCTCTGTAAAATGAAACTATATTCCACAGTGTGGCTGTTTAACAGGGTTTTAGTGGGGGGTATGGATTGGCTTCTTAAGGGCAATTGACTTGCCTGACTAGGTCTTTGGATATGTCAGTGTTGTCCTACTGTAGACATAACAGGGTACAGCTAAAAGGAAGGAGAACACTTTCAGAACTTTTAGGCTTTTGGCTCATGCTCAAGAGGGTTTTCAGGGTTTGTAATAAATGGAAGCAGTCTTTCTATTGGTATCTTGAATGAGTACTTCAGAAACAAACAGCATTGCATGATGCTAGTTTTTTTGCTCTTACTGGTCAGAGTAGAACAGTGTTTTAATTTCTGAGTTCAGTTAACAAGGAAAATAGCTGTTCTATGACCTCTTGCAGCAGGTAGTAGTGTGGCAGACACAAATTTTACTATGTGACCTTTCATGTGCCACACTTTCAGTAAATTTTATGTAAAAAGAGACTTCACTGACTGTACTTGAGCCCATTGCAGAGTGGAGATTGGATGGCATGAAGAGGAATATGAAATTAGAGATCAGATCAAGTTCACTCTAAGCAGTTGTATTTTCCCTGTGAAGACACATGGTTGAAATAGCCTGCTAAATTCATCCTTTCTTGCGTACCTACTGCTGCAATCCAGCTCAGGTGTAAGTGTAGCTGAAGCAAGAGATGAAACTTACAGTACTTTGAGATTTAGATTGCACTGTTAGGTTTAAATTAAAGTTGTTGGGGAAATAATTTTCCCACTGTACAGAAATTCAGAAGTTTAATGTTTTTTCCATTCTTTAGTGGGATGAAGCCAAGGCCTTCTGACATTTGAAAAAGCAGGTAGCTAAGGTCTGTGGTTAGGTTGCTTGCTTGTGAGATTTAGGTTCCAAGTCTTCAATTATTCTAGGAACATACTGGACTTGTTTCTCGCAATGGCTAATGAAGCACCATTAATTTTGAGGGAGGTTGACTCTGCAGTGTGGTAACTAATGTATCAAACTGAAAGTGGCAGACAGATTTGAACCTCATTGATGACTTGAAGTATGTCCTGAGGTTGGAGCTGTGGAGTGTCCCAGTTGCACAAGCCTGTCTCTGAGACAAGAATTGTTGGTCATTCTTTTCTGAAGAAATAAATAATGAACTTTGAAATTTCTTTGAACAGGTTGGTCACTTTCTCCTTCAGAGATGAAAGGGGACGGAGATGAAAACAGTCCTCAAAGGAGTTTTTCTGGCCCCCATAAATAGTCCTGTTCCTAAAGTATTAATTGTTACTGACCTAGTATTGCACATTTGCACAGAGTTATGTTCCTGTTTACCCTTTTAAAGGCCTATTTCTCATCTCTCCACTGATTTATAGGATTAATTAAATGGATATGGTTGCAAAAGGACAGAATGGTTGAACTGGCTACCTGACTCCTATACTCCATTTTAATCCAGAGCTCTTCTGTCTCTCCTGTTGTAAGATGTGCAGACAACTTAAAGGATTAAGACTTGTCTCTGCCAGGGTCTTACATTCTTGGAGGCAAAAGGGAATGTAGAGAAAAAGTTTATATGCAGCGTGAAACTAAAAACTGCACAAATGTTGAGCATCACCTGGGTGCACATAAAGATACTACATATCTAGGCTGTTAGAACAGGGTAGGTTTCAAGTGCATGTTGCCCTGGATAGGTTTTTTTCACTGAAAGTGTAAAGTGGAAGAGGAGACAGCATCCCAGTTCTGTGTGAAGGAGTAGCTGGAGTCAGAAAAATGGTACTTGAAGCTCTTTATCCTTTTTGTTACCTTCCTATTCAACTATATCTATTTGCAAGTCATCAATCTTTTTTTGAAATTTGTTTTTGTTTCATGTTTTTCCTCACCCTCCACAGCCAACTCTGCAAACCATTATAACATTTTTTCCACTCTATCCCTCAGTATGCAATGCAATTTTTTTATTTGTTGGTTTTTTTGGTTTTATTTTTTTGGCTTTTTTTGCACTGAACTTAACCTGCTTTGCAAGCTTACATTCATCCCAGGTATCATGATGTCCCCCAGGTATTTCAGTAGCTGCATTAATGACTTGATGAAGGACCAGAAGCCAGAAGATGTGGTGGGAATTGTAGTGTGGTGCTGGACACAGCACATGTGTAGGAGAATCCCTGCATCTCCAAGGCTCATCGTCAGACCTAGCCCCTATGGCCAGCCTACTCCTACTCCTTGTTTTCGTTTTCCTGCCCCTCAGCTCATTAGTTAAGCTACCTTTTTCTTTTTCTCCTGCCCTATACTATTGTGAATAATGAGGTTTCTGCTGCCAGAACTCAACTGTTAATGACATTAACAGAAATGCAAAGCAGAGAGAGTCAACTTTTTCTTCCATTATTGTCTTAGCTCCACAATGGTGACATGTTTGTTTTAATTTGTTGAGTTAGCAAGTCTAGTTGAAAACCAGAAGAAGAATGTCCTGGTTTTACTCAGCTGTTTCTTGAAACATGATCAGATTTTTCAAGTTGCGTTTTAGAGGAGTTCTGAAGAGCAGTTATAACCAGGGGGAAAAAAACACCTAGACAAGATGTTAAAAATTGACTGAGATATGCAGGATGTTGATTCATGCTTGTTTTGAACACTTCACACTCAGTCTGTGATGTGCTATGAAATTAACTCTGATGTCATACTAAAAGATTTCAACTTCACTACAAATGAAGGAAAGATGCTCCAAACTGAAGTGTGCTGTTGGGATTTCACATGAACTATTGGGTAAAGCAGCAAAAGTTTGAGAATTTGATCTAGCTTTCATATGAAGCCCAGCAGTTATGTTGGAGTGAGGAACTCTTCATGAAGTTCAGATGAGATGGCAAATCTTTCTTCTGTGTAGATTTTTGCTGCCTTCTACCTCAAATGAAAGAATGACATGCTACCGCATCTTGTTTAAGTTTTGTTTTACTTACTATGCTGTAGGGGTAATGAAGGTACCCCATGATTTTATTTTTTTTTCCGTGTTTTGTTCTTGTTTTTAAGTATTGGCATCTTATTTTCCACTCTCTGTATTTGTATTTGGAGTAAAAAACACAGGAGTAAAAGGTACATTTGCAAAACATATCAAGATCCTAGGCTGAAAAATCCTCCAAAGTACAAGTACTACTGCAAAGGGATGTGATGAAAAAAAGAGAGCAGTGATGTTAGTGAAAGAAAATGAGCTTTTTTAACCAGCGTACCACCTGTCTTTATCTTGTTTTCTGTGATAAGCCATTTATGGTCACAGTAAACTATATTGTGGCTTGGTTGTAGTGCTGTGCCTTATGTTGGTGGTGTTGTTTCAGGTTCCAGTTGTGAGCAGTGCAGAGAAGGAGACATGTACTCAGGTGCAGTAATATCTCCCAACTTAGAAACCACTAAAATTATGCGAGTTCCTCATGCCATGTCACTGTCCGACTGCATCGCAGCGTGTTGTGACCTCTCTGGTTGTGACTTGTCCTGGATGTTTGAACAACGTTGTTACATCGTGAACTGCCAACACGAAGAGAATTGTAAACCTAAAAAAATTGAAACTGTGAAGTCCTATCTTACTTTTGTGCTGAGACCTTCTGAGAGGCCAGCCTCGCTGCTAGGATTTGGGCAAGTGATCCCCAGCATGGTCCACTCTGTGAGACACCAGAATGAGCCATCTGAGGAAGTGAGCAGCCTGAAGAAGTTGTCTCTGCTTGACAAAGATCCCAGACTTGAGGAGATACCTGAATACATTGATGATTATAAGGAGTTGGAGGAGGACCCGTTTCAGGTGGGCATCAAACGTGAACAGAAGGAGAGCACAGATTACGCTGACTGGGGCCTGATGGTGGCAGGTGAAAATGGCTTCAATGCTTCTACAAGTGATGACGGAGATAACCAGGAAGACTTTGCTGAAAAGAAAGGGGAGGCTGTGAAGGTAGAAAGCCTTCTGAATAAAAACGTCTCTGAATTGAACTCTGTCACTGAACACTCCATAGACAGGTTGTCATCCCTTCTGGAGATTACACCATTCCCTGGGAAGACATTTGAAAGGGAAGCAACTGTTCAACTTCTTTCACAGCCTGATGATGCTTTGCAAAAAGAGGTATGTTTGCCCCTCAGCGGGCAGAGTATAGTGAAGCTGCTTGGCAATTGTTTTGTTTTTCAAATCTTTGAAAATCTTAGATTATTTCTTTGTGATATTAGAACACTCAAATGACTTACAGACCTGTCACAGTGTAGAAAAGGTTGAAGGGGAGAGGATTGTCTTAATAGGCAGATAAATCACCAAAGGATTTTTTTTTTTTTTAATCAGATGATAAGGAGCAGAGCTCCTTTTGGGGCACTGGAAGGGTTCCCTGGAAGTGTACAAATGAGTGAGCTTGGAACCTGGTGTAATAGTGTTACAGTCATCTTCACTTCTGACCCATGGGGGGTGACTCATTGGAAGAAGTTAGCAGAGCAATACTAGTGGATCCTCTAGTATTCAAAGGCCAAGACCAGTAAACATAAGTTCAGTAAGAACTTATATGTGACAATAAGAAAAGTAAATAAATACTTAAAAGCTAATATATATGCTTAAGTTAAGATGGATGTGTTCTCGACTTGTGCCAACCAGTTTGATCAGTTGAGACTAAAGGAGCCCTGGTTTCTTAAGAACAGGGTGGGATCAGTTGAAAAGTTGAAATAGGCTATAAATTCAACATTCTCTGGATTTGACACTCCTGTCAGAAAGAGAAAATTAAGCAATGTTAGCTGACTTGCTCCAGATTCCACCAGATTTTGTAACCAGCAACTACTTGTCACTTGCTGTAAAAATTGTAATTTATTGACATTACTGTAGGGAAGAAAAATACAAGTTAATAAGAAAGTTGCATGAAATCTGTGTCAACTGAGATTCTTGTGGGAATGACTGAAATGGCAAAAGTATGTGAGGAGAACAGCGAGTCTTTATATACTGTTTAACTTGGATACCATTGTAGCCTAGGGGTGTGGCAGTTTCTGGGATCTGCTTTGAGATCTTCTAGATGTTTTAAGAACTGTTTTTGGGGGGTATCTGGGAGTGTGATGAGGAAAATGGGTGGTTGTTGTAGGTGAGAGGGAAAAGCTAGCAGAGGCTGGAGCCTCTAGCAGCTTCTCACAAGCTCCATCTCCTAAGACAAGCAGGAACAAGTTAGAAAGCAGGGTCACAACCATAGGCTTTAGAAGAGCAGTCTTTGGCCTGTTGTGGGATCTGCTTAGAAGACTCCCAAGGGAGATTATCCATTGAGAGCAGGTTGCTTTTTGACGATCACTTCCTCTAGGCTCAAGATAGCCTGTGACTTTTATGATTGTCTAAGTCGGTGTGGAGCGTATTGGCATGAGTGAGAAGAGATTAGAACTCATCTTCATGTGTATGGAAGAACATTTGATAGCAGATCAAGTGCTGTTGCAAGTTGAAAAGTGGGTACTCATTCTACAAGCAGAGTTGATGATGGGAGACTTGTTTAAAAAAGTTTCTACCATGCATGCCTTGAAATGAGCATAATTAACATGGAGGTTTAGGCGAGGGGGGTAAATACTAACTGTTTTTTTCTTAGCATGCATACATATATGTGTACATATGAAGAGTGTAATACCAAAGTATACGGTCCCTACTGACAAAGTTTAGAGTGGCATTCTGTCATGCACTAGTGTTGCAGTTAGTTCTAATAAAGGGCAAAGGCTGAGCTGTTCTTACAAAGTTAAAATTTAGGACATCCCACCACTACTGTACTATAGTTTATAAGCATTTTTTAGTTACTGCCTGTGCTGTGTGCTGGAAATTAAACCACAGCAAGAACCTGTGATATCTCCATGTACCACCATGTTTGTGCACTTCGGGCATGCAGTAAGACTTGGAACTTGCCTCCATTGCATTTTGCTGTCAAATAGAAGACCCGTTAGCACTGTGCTAAACTTTAGACAATTGTCTGGATCTCTTTTGACTGAATTGCTCGTGCCTTCTGCCTTAGGGAAGCCATGAAACTTTGAGTTCACTAAACTATGTGGCAGAGCTGAGCAAGTTTATTCCCTGCCTCTAAGGGATCATGTGATTACTGTTTTATGAAAGTTGAGATTTCACATCCTGCAGCAGTAATAATATATATGGTCAAGCCTAGTTTGTAAATCTTGACTTTGATTTTGGTACCCCAGTCAGAACAGAAATATTTTTCTTTCTCTTTGTGCACTGACTGTGTAGATGGGTGTTCATTGTAAAGTGAAATGGAGAGAAACCTATTTCTTCTTGGGATGCAGAGGGGTCATTCTTGTGTGATCTTTATATTAAGCTAACATTATGCTAGCACAGCCACTGAAATTCCAGTAGATAGGCTGAGGAATGAGCTTGCTTCTTTCAGTGCAGAAGGGACAAAACTCCAATCCTAGGTCAATCTTTAGCCCCCGCTGGTAGTGATGCTGAGGAGCTGGTAAGACAACTGTAGTTAGAAGATGATCAGGAAGTGCTTTGTGAGCAGAGCTGCAGAAGAGGGTTGATAGGATAGCACTGAAAGCTGTTCATGACCTGTATGGAGAAATTACTCTAAAGACTGTCTGTTAATGTAAAGAAAGAATTTGGAGAAGCAGAAGGTGCAGAGGTGCAACCTTTGTTTCCCAAGTGGGAATCGTTTGAACCTAGACATTTGTAGAGAAAAGGAGATGATGAGCAGGCCTTTCCCAAATCTGGCCTTCCCCAGAATCAGCTTCAGTCCAGACATGTTTTCTTCCCTTCCTGATCTCCACTCCCCTTCTTTTCACTGCAGTTTATACTCAGTTCCTTTGGTGACATGACAGGTGGCCCGGAAGGTTGGAGTCAGTGCACAGCAGTTTCCTTTTTGCCACTTGTTGCTTATTTCTCCTTTCTTTTGCTGTTCCTTCCTTCTTGCTTGTTTCCATCTGTCTAGTATGGGCTTCTCTGTGTGCCTCAGTTCTCTGGGAGGTGGCATGAAGTGCCTGTTTCCAAGAGGGTGTCTCAAGCCCTGTGCTCAATAGTGTTCATTTCCAGATGTTCCCTCTCATGTCTCCTGTTGTGCATCCCTCCGCCTCCTCCCGTGTCTCCTGCCCCCAGCGGCCCTTTTTTAACTATGTTTGAATGGCTGCAGTATTGGTGCATCGTGGTGCATGGTGATTTGCTTCCATCCATTTCCAAACTGCCTGGAACCACAGGAGTGACCCCTGCAGCCAGTCCTCTGCCACCCAAACCCTGCCAGTATGGCTAACATAAATTTCCAGCATGGCTTCAAGTTTTTCTGGTTTGGGAACTTTAATTGTGACCCTGGTGAAAAAGGCCTGTGACAAATTCTGGTGATAGGATTTCCCTCTTATGTGTTTCTTTCTCCAGTAAGCAGACATTTTTATCAAATCTGATATGGATTGTTCAGCACATATTTGTGTTTCCTTCTTAAAAAAACGGTTTTTTGGAAACCAAATTTTGTTATTAAGGAAATCTTAAGTTTTCACACTGGATTAAAAATTATGAGATATCCCCAAATAATTTTATCACTGGCATAAGCCAAACAACCTCTCAAACTGTGGTCTTTTTGTATGTGCTATGAAAATGTGAAGGTCTTAAAATCATATTTGCTAATTACTTTAATGAATTATCCTGCTTATTACATGTTATACAATGTTTTCCTATTATCCTCTTAATTCTACCACTGCAATTCTATATCTCCTAGATCTGTGCTGACACACTCCATTCTGCAGCTTCCAGACAAAGCTGTTTTGACAAGCCAGACAGAGCAGGGTGGCAAAAATGTGATTCCCTCCCTTCACAGTAGTCAGCAGGATGCAGTGTCCTCAGGTGCTGTGTTCTTTGAGCAAGGACCTGGAGACAGATTTTAAACTGAGAGACCAACCAAGCACAGACCTCCAGAGTCTGTGCCCTTGGACCATCCTTGCCATAAATGCAGTCAGGTGCAAAGGATTTCTGTATGTGACTAGGATAGAGAATTTTTGTCATTTAACTGAATAACCTGACTGTTGGGTTTATATCAGACTTCAGAGTGATCTTATGGACTGTCACCATCTAGAAGCTCAATAACATGAATACATTTAGAAATCTGTACAGAATATGTGCTGCCAGCCTGCCCAGAACAGAAATCTGCGGTGCTGCCCATCCCTGAAATGTAAAGTATTAGTTGTCTTTTTAAAATATCCAGTTAGCTGCTGATCTGCTAAGGTCTGTAGGGTTTTTCAGGTCCTTATTTCTGGCAGTTGCTGTGTTGATTCTGCAGCGTTCAGTAGGTTAGGCCTTACTTGCTTCTTGACCTTACTGTATTCGCAAGGAATAAAGGTGCAGTCAGAATGCATAAAGCTCTACCTAAGAAACCTTAAGATGGCTGACAGACTTTATGTGCTGGTGAGCCTTTTAATGTCTAATTGGTTTGCCTTCAGAATTGATATTTAAGACCTAGAATGAAGTTGAATATCAGAGATGTTCATATATTACTGTGGCTTTGTTTCAGTTTGGAGGCCTGCAGATGCCAAATGGTTCTGTTTAGTTAAAAATGCACTGATTTGATCTCTAGGATATGTATAAAATCTCTGAAAGATGTTTAAATATTTAGATTTATCTGTCAAAAAGGTAATTTTTTCTTGAAATCTGCACTTCCTGTCATACTATATGATGGTTTGCTCTTTTTGCAGTGCCCCAACTACGCAATTAGTAGAGGTCACACTTGCTTGAAATCATTAGACAGGTGACAATGCAGAGATGCAGGGAGAAGCAGACCAGTGAAAGAGCAGAGTTTCACTGCTGACACAGCTGCTTTCCATAAAGTTTTGCAGATAAATGAGGAAGAGGAAATGGTACTGCAGTTAAGTAGTAGTCTTATGTGCAGAGGGACATGGAGGAATCACTGCTTGGGAAGCAGTCATATGAAGTGCAGCACTAGCAGCCCTTGGCTCTCCAGAGTCCTGATCACTTGTCTTTAGGAGTACTTGAGGAAGGTGTTTCCTTGAAGGGTTATGTTGGAATGTTGGGTTGCCTGCAGGATCAGAATGGAGTAAGGAAACATGGTAGGGTTTATCCTTCATATTCACGGACGGGGCAGGGCGGGGGGAAGAGTACCCAATCTGTGGGGTCAGCCAGAGACCAGAAGTGCGGAAAGGATCCCCCTTGGCATGATGCTGTTGCCTGCAGTGTAACTTTGAGCTGCAGGAAACTGCATGGCACTTTTTTTTTGTTGTTTTTGGTGGGGGGGGGTGTCCCATTTTGGATTATGGGAGTGTTCTCAACTTCTGTTGGAGTTCTCAAGAGATTTGCACTCAAGTCAAACCCTGAGAAATGAAGGATGTGGGCCTTTACCGTTGGTGTGTTTGTAGCAAGCAGTGGTGGCTGCACAGATGGGTAAAAGCAAACAACCCACAAAGCCCATGCCAACAGAACTGCCTACCCTGCTCACTCCCAGAAAGAATCCTTCTTTTCTTTCTTTTTCCTTTCACTTCCTATCTGGAATTTAGGCTAATCTTGCCTTCCACATCTGCTCCAGCAAATTTCTTGGTAATAGTTTCTGCCTGAGAACTCAGTTTCTGATATTGTCCCTGCCCCAGTTGTCTGCTGCCTGCTAATGTTTTTAGTTTAAGCTGTCTTTTTGGCTGTGACACCGCTTCAGACGAGATGTGCCACAGGGCACCTTTTCTGACTGCAGCATCTTGCCTAGGCTTGCTGACTGAAGTGATGATTGCTGCCACTGCCAAAGAGAGTGTCCTTGGAAAGGTACATTTGAGGTGACTTTGTCTCCATCTGTCCTACAAGGCCAAGATGGCTGCTTTTCGGCTCATGGATTGGCAAAGAGTCAGGAGACGAAAAAAGCCAGAGGAAGCTCATAAAAGTAGATTTCCCTCAAATTTGAAAGGCAAGGAAACACTTTAGTTTGCCCAAGTGTGGTAAAGATCTTTCTGGAGAATGTGGAATGGAGTAATTATGTAAAGGAGAGCTGTCTGGAGGGAAGATCTTTTGCCAAGATATGAGGCAGGATGTGCTTGAGGCTCTCCATGCACACGATAATGTTGTCAAGGGTGAGATTCCTGCTGAGGGTCTGGGCGTTGGCATGCTGAAGGCACTACTTTATGGGAGCTGCAGTCTCTGATGCTGCTGTCAGTGTCCCACCTGCTGAGAGAGATCTTCTTGCTGTCTGCATATCGAGCAGAGCTGAAGGTGTGACCACAGAGGTGCTTGCATTGTCTGCATTATGGATTCAGCTGAAGGTGCAACTCTTGACGTGGTCCTCAGCATCCTCACACAGTAGTCAGCCACAATTGCTGACACTTCTCTCTCTCGCAGCTGCACAGGGATCTCTTCTCTCTGTCTGTTGTTCAAGGCAGAGACGGAGTTGCAGATGAATTCCATGTTCTCTATTTCCTCTCAGGTTGGGAAGCAACAGTCCCTGGCATTGTTTTCACATTCCTAGCTGCACAGGGAGCTTCTCCTCCTGTCCATAAGGCAGAGCTGCTCTTATGTCCTGGGGAAGCAAACTGCAGAGTGAAAGTAGAGCACCTGAAATACAAAGAGAAATGGAGCCTTGAACAGAGAGTGTTCAGGGGCTTTCACTAAGTGTGTATAAGTAACTATGACAGGTGTGAAGATGATGAAGGCAGGCTTTTCTCAGCACTGTCCAGTGGAGACAATGGACACAAATTGAAATACAAAGAAATTATGTTTAAATGTTAAAACTCATCTTTTTTCCTGTGAGGATGGTCAAACACAGGGACAGATTTTTCGGAGAGATTGTGGATTCTCTGTACTTGGAGATACTCATAACCTAACTGGACTTGGTCCTGAGCAGCCTGCTGTAGCTAACCCTGCTTTAATGAAGGGGGTTGAACCAGGCTATCTAGAGGTCTCTTTCCACCTCAGCCATTTGTGATACAAGTGTACATTTTACCAACCTTCACAATCCTATTCTTCAGTTAATAGATTATGTACAAATAATAGCACTATGTCTTCATGTGCCCCACACAGCTGTAATTGAAGAAATGCTTTTCCCTAGTTGTTAAGTCAGAAATAAGTCTTGAGTATATTAAGGAAAAACTTGGCCCATTGAGGCTAATGTGTCATTGGGAGGCAGGGCTCACACGGTGCTGAGTTATTCGTGCCAAACTTGCTGTGTTGTTTGCTGCAGTTCTGATTTCCTAACAAGGTGAAGCAGTGAGAACAGCACTACTGCTTGGTGGCTGAAGGAAAGAGATGTAGAGTGTTTTATTACTGTTGAGGAGATAAAAAGGCTGAGCAAGTTTGTTCTGAGCAGATGGAGTAAGAGGCAAGGACTCTGTTATGTTTATGTATGTACAGCATGAAGACAATAATACTACTTGGACTTTCTGTCATTGACTTTTAAAGGTTTATGACTGTATTTAGACCTGTCCTACTATTTTTTTTTATTTTATTTTGAGAACTGATAGTCTTAGTTGTATTTCAGGCTACCTCATTACTATAGTCTACACTGTTCAGCATCTGAAACTTGGAAAACTATTAGCATTTCTTAAAAGATTGATTGAAAAAAACAAAACAAAACAAAAAGCAGTCCTCACTCAATATATATTCTGTACATGAATAAAATCTCCTAGTAACATAAATCACTAGGGTCATCCTATATGCTATTGAAAACCAGCATACTTCTAAATCTAGAACTGTGAAAAATGTCTCACTTATGACAACTCTTTCCCTATAATTCATTTTTTCAGGCTGCTACCCCTTCCTCTTCTTCAGATAAATTGGATTTCTTCCCAGGTGTATCAGAGAAAACCCAGACTCCCACAGTGTCCCCAGGGAACGTCACTGAAGGTGGGATCATGCTACTTCCCACTAATACTGTGCCATCTGAGCCCATGCAGCAGTTCACGCCACCTGCTACTGCTGCTAAAGCAGGTAATGTTTCAACGTAGCTGGAGATCTGAGGGGTACCTGCAGGTTGGACTGTGGGTGGGGGTGGCTTTACTGCTGTCGGGTTTCCACCCTGTTGTTAGTATGAGCTTGTTCTTCATCCAAATGGTACATAATCCCACTTTAATCCTGTAAACCTATGGTAACACTGCAAACCCCAGACCTTTAGCCAGTTACATCTGTGGCAAAACTCTGACCAAGTCCATCATTAACAGGAAATTACATGTCAAGCAGATAAAGCAAAGTAAAAAGCGGAGATTAAGAGCCTCTTTTTGAGTGGGTTAATTTTTACAGTTGGTGAGCAATACCTGAGACTTTCTGGAGTTTCAGAATAGTCTCTTCTAGCCATACAGTTATTTTTGTGTGACTTCAGAACATTGATCTCTCTGAGAAACTCTCCAGTAGGCTTCCCACTATCTGTATCTGTCAGATAACATGCAGCAACATAGGTGGGACCTGAGGAAGCTTAGCCCTTAGTAGGGGAGAAGCCTAGCCCTTAGCAGGGGAGAATATGGCGTCCTCATCCTGGGGAAAGAAAGTTTTGCTGCAGTTTCAAAACTGTGAGGAGGCTTATCACACTTCCACCTGCCGAGCAGAAGTTTTTTGTTTTGAAAAGGATGTTTAACCACTGCGTCTCCTGTAGCTATGTTAAATTCTGTGCGCATGTTAGTGTCTCCTTTCTCCTGCTGGGCACCCTGACAAAGGGTTAGAAGGGCCGCAAGAAGCAGAAAGGCACAGATGCGTGTTTTTCTGCACTCCTGAGGCACTGAGGGATATGGAGAGCTAAGCCCTTTGCTTCCTGGTAGAGCAAGTCTTATTTGGGACATTCATGGCACCTTCTGCCAAATTGCAACCTACCAGGCAGGATAGCAGTGGAAGGTAACAGGAAGAGATGAGCTACAAGAGATCTCTCTCCATGACAGTGGATCATCATTACCATTGACTGTTGACTAGGCAGCTTCTCCTCCTGTGAAGGAGGAGGTTGAAGAGGACTCAAAAAAGGATTTTGGAAGAAGAAGCTGAAGGGAAGGTTGTGATGAATCTCACCATAGGTACTGCTTTATACAGGGATTGCCTCAAGTTTGTGTGCTCTCAGGCAATGACAATTCCTCCTTCTCTCCTTTGGTCATCACCCTCTTCTAGCCATTTTATTCTCCTCTCGTGTGGAGGTCCAAATGCAAACTTCCACTCCACAGGTGTCTAGGGCAACTCCCATGATCAATTCTGGAGCCTCAGGTGAATTTAACTAGCAGTGACAGAAAGTGTGCTGCCAGTGTGGCCTCTTCACCTCATCCGTTTTTGGGCCCATCAGCTGCCACTGCTGAGTAGCCTCTTGCTCATCTAGTCCAAGTTCGTAAGTTGGACGTTTATACATTGGTGAACGTTGCCTTTGGAGAACCTTTGTTCTGTGGCTTCCTGATATTAAAAGGAAGACATTTAAAACCTTTGAAATACAGGTCTGTGGGAACTTTCCTGAAGTTGTGGTTTGGTATGTTTCTGCTGGGGACTGTGTTTGTGTACTTAGGCATTTTTTGGAAGAGGAAAGAGTTTTCACAGACCAGAACTGGATAGCAAATGGATTGAATGTGCAGTTCAGGTATGAAATAACACATTTGCCCTGCTATACAAGTGGAGTTTTTAAAAGGGACACCGAGATGGACATTGGAGCATGACATACAAGTGCCACACAAACACAGAAGTAGCGCTTCCTGGTGAAAGAAAGTGTGATATTTGACTTCTAGTATGAGCTCTGTTACTTTATTTAATAATATTTGTTCTAGTGCAAATAGCTTTTTAGTCTTCTGCAACTGTGTATTTTTTAAATTCCTGCATTTCTGTCCTGTTACTGATAAAAATACCTCACTCTTTATGTAAAGCAGTGTTACCCATGATGTACTGGAATAATCAGAATACTTTTCTCTAAAACAGAAGTAGGGAAAATGACACTTCATAGATGGGGAAGAAATAAAACTTTGGTTTGGTGGAAGATGAGGGAACCATAGTTATGATTATAATAGGTTATTATTTTTTTAATTCTTCTTGCTTGTTCCCTATAGAGTATTCATCAAATTTTAATTAATCCATTGCAAGTAATAGTTGAAGATACTAAATTTATATCAATACCATCTGTTATAACATAGTGTACTTCTTCTGTCTTAGATACAGTAAAAGAACTTATTGTGTCTGCTGGAGATAACATACAAGTGATGCTACCCAAAAATGAGGTTGAATTGAATGCCTTTGCTGTCCCACCACCATCTACAGGTGAGTTGAATAGCCTTGGTATACAAGGAAATGCACACACTACCAGCCTGTAAATGCAGACAAGTTCTGAGTTATGTGAACATCTGCACCTTAGGATAAAACAATTTTCCTCTTTTCCTACTACTACCTCTTCTGTGGCTCCAGCTGCAGAGAGGATTTTCTCCTTTGGATTTTAAGGATGAAATTTTTTAAGTGGCTTTTATTTTCAGAACCTAAACTCATTAGCCAGAGGGTTCAATAAAAAGCCTGTAGTTTCTGCTGAAAGATGATGTGGCCCAGTTTATAGCATCTTGCTGTAAAGTGTGGGAGGGAAGTGGGGAAAGTAAGTTTTGAATGCAACCTTAAAACTGCCAGCTTCTGAGTTACAGCAGCAATTAATACATATTTCATAGGTAGCTGTGTAAAATATGTTTACTTCATGTGAAGCTGGATTTTGTGAAGAAGATTGATTGTGAAGTCCATTACATCCTTGCTGCTTTACCAAGTTGCAAGACACTGGATATTTAACATGCATTCATACTGCTTCATTTTGCAGGCGTAGACAGTAGCAGTCATGATTTCCTACTGTAGCGTTTCATCTGATGGATGGTGAACTTGATTTCTTTTGTTTTCTTATCTTGAAGGCAGAACTGATTACTCTTACACTATATTATTGCTCTTAGAAACAGCCTACACCTATGAGTGGAGCCTAATCAGCCACCCTACTGACTACGGTGGTGAAATGGAGCACAGGCACAGCCAGACTTTGAAGCTCTCTCATGTAAGTGAGCTTGTAAGCTCAATCTCATTGTGTCTGTGTGGTCCTTTCACAGAATTGTAACCTGTGGGGAAAGGCACCTTGATTCAAGCAGTTCAAATGACCCCAGGTCATCTGGAATTTCTTCCCTTGTGTGTGTCACCAAATCTATACCAGATTAGAAGTGTCTTTTTTAGAGTGCTCTAATAATTTTCTAAATAGAGGAAAAATTCCTAAGTGTTTGCTTCATATTCCCCACTTCCAGGCAGTGACAAGTGGTCTTTTGTGTGTGTGTTTATAAAAGTAGCTTGAAAAATCCAGATTTTTCTCTGTTTATAATGTGATTGTCAGATTTATGAATACTGCTTTTGGATAATTCAGTATGTAACCCAATTTGTTCCATGTTTGTCTCAGTTATCGGTGGGACTTTATGCCTTCAAAGTGACAGTTTCTGGTGAAAATGCCTTTGGTGAAGGTTTTGTAAATGTCACAGTCAAACCAGGTAAGTCAGTTGGCTGAAATAATTAATTTTCAACACAAGTAGTTGTACAGCATGCTTATCTCCTCATACATATCTGTTACTGTTTGTCAAGGACATCTGGCAGCCCAGTCATGCCAACATGTTTCTTATCTTGGTGTCTATAAAGGGTTTTAAGGAAGCAGAGCTAAGGAGCTTGCTCACTGTGTTTAAGTGCTTCCTGTTCTTTCACCCTCCTCGGGCAAAGCCCAAGATAGCATCATGCCACCTTTTATGATTCCTTCTCCAGTACAGCAATTAGGCACTGGCTCTGTCTGCAAATTACAGTGCATGGGTCTGATCTGAATTATACCAGTTAGAAGCGGCTGCAGTGGAAGACTGCTGTGTCAGCACAGTGCTATTCAGTAACCTTTTCTCTCCCTTGTCCAAAAAGGACAGCAGATGCTGCTACAAAGCCATCTGATCTAGATTTAATCACTGGGGACTACTGACCTGTAGACTTAACAGTAGTTTTTCCTGGGGTCTCAGTAATTTTTTTTTCTCCCCCCCCTCTTTCTTACAGCCCTCAGAGTTAACCAGCCGCCTGTCGCTGTTGCTTCCCCCAAAGTACAAGAAGTTTCTTTGCCTACAACTTCCACCTTTATCGATGGCAGTCGTACGTACTGGACCATCCTGTACTTCTATCCTGTATTTTTAATATACAGTTACGACATTATTGTTTGGCAATTATAAGTGGAATTCCTTCTTCTCACTCTTCTCAGAAGTTCACTGATGAATCATGATTTATTTTGGGGATTTGAGTCCAGTTATAAATTATTTTAATAAATTAAAAATATTGTAAAATGCAGCCTTCCACTTGGAGATTGAGATGCAGTGTGTCAGGGGCTGCTGCATCCAAACAGCACCTACTCTTACAGCTTCTTCTGTGCCAGTACAGCTGGGGCCTTGGTAGAGAGCTATCACATAGGGTGTGATGAGATGTTGTAATTATATTCATAATTACTGAGAGCACACAAGTTGGAATGTGCAGAGTCTGAGACTGATTTTTTTTTTTTTAATTCATGTGTATGAAGAATTGTTTAGAAAAATCATACCAACAGTACCTTGGAATCTGTGGTTCGTGAAGCCTTTTCAAATATACTTGAAGAGACAGTTGTAGAAAACCAGTCAGAGATGAGTGCATGAAAGACTTTAGTATTCATTTCAGCAATTGCTGCAAGAAACTGATACATTTTTCTTTAATGAATGTAGAAAGTATAGATGATATGAAGATAGTGAGTTACCACTGGGAGGAAATTAAAGGTCCCTTGCGAGAGCAGAAGGCATCTGCTGACACACCTGTCTTGCACTTGTCTAACCTTGTTCCTGGAAACTACACTTTCAGGTACCTGCACAGATGCTTTCCTTTGGGGCTTTAACTATTTCTGTGATGTCAGCTAAATGTTTGTTTCCCTTTGTGCTCACATCTACCTCCTCAAACAGAAAACTTGGTTTTTCTTCTGCATGCTGTTACCCTTCATTTTGCACAGAGGAGTGACTTAAGGAGCAGTTTTATTAAAAAGTGCTTGCAGTGGTTTTGTGATACCCACATAGTGATACTTTTTAGCACAAAGTTATGTAAATTAAATACCTCCCACTTCCAGCAATAACAACTGTGACAAAACTCTTTTTATTACTTTTTTCCCCAGTTTAGAAGATAGCTAATGCCCTGAGATGAAGTTACGCAGTCAGGGTGTGAAAGTCATCCCCTGAAGGGTGGTGACAGAATAATATTGGCAGACTGATCCTCACAAGACATTATGTGCTGATTTTACTGAGACTCATAAAAGCCTGTGCTCTGCTACTGATTTCCTCTGTTTATGCACTGCTGAAGCTGGGTTTTGCCCAGACAATGGAAGCAGTGTTTGTGGTTTGGGGTGCTTAATTAAAATCAAAGTCCCTTTTCTCAATTTTTTAACTTAAAGCCTAGTCTTCACAGAGGCAGACTTCCCACTGACCCAGCTTGGGTTCTTTGGCTACCAGTGAATATATTGTGTATCAGTGTAGCATCAGCAGAATGTTGAAGCCATCATACATATACATTAAATGTGGGAGTTTGCATAAGCTTCACCAAAAGTTCTGTAGCTTGTAGTTTCATTCTGTGCTCTTAATTGGAGTTATTACATATTGTACAATAGCAGAAATTAGTGTGATTTTTTTTTCCATATGAAAAAAGACAGGGCTTTCTTGCAAATAATACTTTTATGTGTGTTCCAAACCTAGGGAATTAAGAAATTAGTTATTATATCTGTGCACCCCTGAGGGAGGCTGACTTGCTTGGACAATAGAGAAATATGTTCTAGTTGACAAGAAATTAACTGGCCAACAAAATCCAGTGCTCTTGATATGCATGGATGTGCACCCATTCCTAAAAGTATGTGTTCCTTAATGACAGAATTAATGAGCATTAGTTTTGTTCCCACTCAGGTTCCCTTCCAAATTTTTGAAAGAGTCTGCAGTGAAAACTGTCTGAAATTGGTGAAGTTGCCATTGACTGCAGGCAGAGGGTTTCGTCTGGGATCCCGAATAGCTAGGCTTTTTTTTTTTTTCTCAAAGGTTGAAAGCTCTCTTTGTAAACAGTTTTCTCAATTTCTTTCCTACCTTAGTTGAGGGATATGTGTGTCTGAAGGAGAAGTTTGTATCATCTAATCAGTGTTGCTGGTTTACATAGTGTTTGAAAAAGTACCAGAAAAAATAAGTCTTTGAATTTAGATCTTGGCAGAAGTCCATCTTAACAGATACTGTTTTTCTGTTGTAGACTCACAGTGATTGATTCAGATGGAGCAGCCAACTCCACCATTGCATTTCTGACTGTCAACAAACCAGTGGATTACCCACCTATTGCTAATGCAGGACCTAATCAGGCAGTCACCTTGCCCCAGAACTTCATCACGCTGAATGGAAACCAGAGCAGTGACGACCATGAAATCGTCAGCTACGAGTGGTCGCTCAGTCCCAAAAGCAAAGGCAAGGTTGTAGCAATGCAGGTATGTAATTTTCTCCTTGCATAGGATTAGAAAGCTCTTTTATCTTTGCCTCTAACATGAGCAAACACATACCTAAGTAACTGCTCAGAAGCACTGAAATATCTAGGATGATGTTACTCTTTTTTTGTTGTTGTCGTCCTCTTAGATGTATTCAGCTCTTATTTTAGATACTACTTTTAATTCCTGATCATAATTTTTTTCATTCTGTGGGTCCGAACAAACACTGTTATTTGTTCCCTGATGGTTTGGAAATATGTCAAGTTCCCATTGTCTGTGCTTGAAGGTGATTCACAGGTTCCCATGTTCTGAGGTGCTGGGCATACTGAAAACTGGTTGTGAGAGAATGTGGGGGTAGTCACAGTTTTCCTGCAATGTTTTCTCCTGGATAGAGTAGAACTCAAATGGAAACTTTATTTTCTGAATTGACATGAAAGATGGCGAGACCTTTTGGCAGTGTTATGTAGCCATGCTCTGTGGTGGGTTTTTATGGTCACTAAAACATGGCTTTCCGTTGAGGGCTTATGGAATTTATTCCGTTATTTTCATGGCTGGTTTTTTTCTGTGGTTGGTTGGTTGGTTGGTTGGTTTGGTTTGGTGTGGTTTTTTTTAATCTGAGAAAAGCTAATAAAATTTTTTAATCAACTTGCACTTGGTAAGTTGGAGATTCTTACAGCTCTGTAGGCAGTTGAAGTAATTAATACAATGTAATGAAGCCAGCTGAAACTGAGAAGCCATTTTTTATAGGAGACATGATTTCTGCTATGTTGGCAAATGCTTTAGACCTTGGAAAGAGATCACTTTATAGATCTATTTAGGAAAGGAGAAATATTGATGCAAGCCTATGCTGTAGAGGCAGTTAAGAATCAAGGAAGGACTTGCAGCATAATGGCTTATTTCTGTTCATTCACCAAGAAAAAAACTTTCCAAAAGCATCCATGCAAACTGAGCTTGTAGTTTTTGAAAGCCTTTTTGAGAACCTTAAAACAACCTTCCTGAAAGAAGGGAATGTCTGCTTGAGACATCCAGTGGATTCGTTGGGTGTTTAATGAGGAAATGGAAGTGCAAGTTACAGTTTCTTTTCAACAGACTAGTAATCTTTTTTATGTGTGTAAAGCTGAGGATCATAGAGTTGTGGAATGGTTTGGGTTGGAAGGGACCTTGAAGATCAAATATTTCCAAACCTCCTGCCATGGACAAGGCAGGTTGCTCAAAGCCTCATCCAACCTGGCCTTGAACACTTCCCAGGGATGGGACATCCACAGCTTCTCTGGGCAACCTGTTCCAGTGCTTCACCACACTGAGTAAATAATTTCTTCAAATATCTAAGCTAAGCCTGCCCTCTTTCAGTTTGAAGCCGTTCCCTCTTGTCCTGGCACTATCTGCCTGGTGCTATAAGGTCTTCCCTTCTCCAGGCTGAACAACCCCAGCTCTTTCAGCCTCTTTTCGTAGGAGAGGTGCTCCAGCCCCCTGATCTATCTTCATGGCCCTTCTCTGGACCTGTTCCAGAGGGTGCTGGTCTCTGGTGTGGTATCCATTGTAAGAGTTAAATGCTGATTAGTTAATAGTTTATCAAGTCCCTTAGTTCTCATTATCATCTTTATCCAAAAAAAACCCCAAACGTAATTGCATTGTGATTTGTTATTCTTCATATAAGAGATGCCACAAATGTTCATTTTATTAGAAAAAGCACTTAGAGCTGGGCCCAATCATTTTGTAAGCTTATATAGATATCAGCTAATACTGCTCGAAGAGTAAACTCAGGACAGAGTTGGGTTTTTTTGCCATAAGCCTGTGTTGCTGGGTTCAATTCTGATTTTGCGTTTAACAATCTTTATAAATATTAACAAGCGTCATGATGTTTGTTTTTAAAATATCCCTAAGGAAATGTAATGAGCTGTAGGAATTTTCATCAGTGTTGAATTTCCTAATTGAGAACTATTGTTGTTCAGAAATAATGCAGTAACTATACCAGCAGGGGAAATTAGGATTTATTGTCTATAGTTATTTCTCTGGGTTGGTAGGGACAGTTGCAATAGTGAACACATTACATCTGTCTGTGCATCAAATTTTAAGCCTCCTTTTTGTCTGCAAGCTGCTCAAACTGCTTGCTGAAACATTGTATTTATGAATTAAAACTTTTTTCTCACACTTGCTCTGTAAGACCTTTCATTATGCATGAATATTCCTGTTTTATCTCATGCTCTGTCTTCATAAATGCTGTGAAGGGAGTGCGGACGCCGTACCTCCAGTTATCTGCAATGCAGGAAGGAGATTACACGTTTCAGCTGACTGTCACAGACTCTGCGAGGCAGCGGTCCACGGCTGAGGTCACACTGATCGTGCAGCCTGGTAAGTCACCTGCAGGCACCTCTGGGGTGGGCCAGCCCAATGCCTTACCGCTGTTTTCTAGTGCCTTATCTCCACACAGTGCAGAGATGTCTGGAATCCCTGCATCAAGAACTCCTCCCCCTCTGTTTTCCGTCAAAGCAGACAGTTAAAACAAGTGTAGAATCATAAAGTCCAGGTGGTGATCCTGAGGGCTCACACCAGCCTGATTATGTAAGACAGCCTGCACAGAGATCTGTCTGAGTGCTTCTGAAAGCTAAATTGTAGCTCCTTGGTTTAATGTCCTACAAAATCCATTTTGAAAGCTGTTCAGGGTATCAATCAGTGCTTTGCTCAGTTTTCTTATTGTTTTGCAGTTCTTCTGCAAGAGTCTTTGTGTGATTTGAATTCTTACCAGAATTACATTGTATTTTCTAAGGAAAAGTGTCAAGCAAGGAGTTTTCAAAAGCTGCATCTTTCAAATGCTTGTTTAGGTTTGGAAGCCAAGAGATGAATGAGCCTGGTTTCATGAGATTAATTTTTTTTTAATACCTTTTCTTTTTGTAACGTGTTTGCCTACTACATCCAAAGTGTTCTTTTCTGCCAATGTGAACGTTTCACATTGCACCATGGCGCAGTGTTTTATCTTCTTCTTGTTGCTTAATAAATATCTTTTTTGTAGATGATCCCTTCCGGCACAGCTTTAGTGGGCATTTACTGCAGAAATCAAGAACATGAATTGGAAGTACAGTGTGTGGTGGTGCCTTAAAGACCTGTTATAGTGTGCAGCTACAAAGATGCTATTGCTGAAGTCAGGCCTAAGGGCAAATAAATACCCAGGAAAGTGGCAGAGTTGTCAGTTTTACCATGCCATAAAAGCAGAGGCTGAAAACAGAATAACTAGTGATATGTTTTTTCACTAAATCCTCAAAGGCTCTGAATTGAGATTAACTTAGTGGCATCGTGCTGACCTTGAGCACCAGAAAACACGGGTCAAGTATCTTCTTTTAGGGGAAAGAACCATATTTGTATGGGAGGTTTTGAAACGAATGGAGCAGTAGAACCATGAGAGTATCCCACTACTCCTGTTATATAACATTTCATATAATGCATTGAGCATGCAGCAAAATCTTTGAGAGTGTGACTGTGCCTGCAGTGCAAAGGGGAAGTATTTGCTGTGGTATTTGGCTTGTTGCAGGGCTGATCTCTCCTACCTGCTGGCTTGTGCATGTTATACTTGTGATTTGTGCCTTTAGAGCCAATATATCAATTTTTTAATAAAATATTCTGTGTAAAATTTTCCCTCTGATTGGAAAGGCTTGCCAGTGACTAGCTAGCAAATGTCATACACTCAATATTATTTTGCAGAAAATAACAGTCCTCCAGTAGCAGTGGCTGGCCCTGACAAAGAATTGACCTTCCCAGTAGAAAGTGCTACACTGGATGGAAGCGAAAGTCAAGATGACCAGGGCATTGTCTTCTATCATTGGGAAAATATCAGGTATCTAGAGATTTTACTAATTTTCAGTAAAATAGAGAACAAAGTGAAAGTGCTTTGGTTTAGAACCTCTTATGCAATTGTGTCAGGTGATGCACTGTTTGAGAATTGCTTTCAGGACCTTCCCACTTGGGTGGTAATAGGGTAAGAAATAGTAATTTTAAGTTCAACTTGAAAAGCTTAGGCAACCTCTGGGTATGTTTTGCAATGTGCCATTTTGAGGCCTACTTTTATAAAATTAAGAGAAAATGACAGGAACTTCTGTGTCTCCTGTTTAAAAAGGAAGTAGCAGGCTTGGGTACTCTCCTGTAATACACAAAATGTTCCCATTAGTGCTTAGAACTAGGGTTTCTCAGTTACTTGTTAATTGAATAACAAAGTAAATTGACAGTCACTTTATCCTGAACTTTCAGTAATGACTGACTAAAGCAGTCTTGAATGATGATTGAAAATGTTTTACAAAAGTTTATATGTTTATGTGCAAATCTGACTGATCCTTAATAAAAGGGCAAGTTATTAGCTCATGCAAGCGTCATACCTGGTGCAGGAAGAGGTTTGCTGGCAGCCAGTACATGTTGTGAGTGGCTCTTAGAGGAATATCATTTGCTTTCTCCCATGGAATAGTACAGTGGTGAGATTGAACTTCTGGGGTGCATTTTCTACTCTTCTGGTAACTGGGCATGTGGTGCTTGGGTGTTTTGAATGCTTTGAAAAAATGCATTTACACATTCTCTAAACTAAGCTCATGTCTCGTATAGTTCTTTAGCCATCAGCGCTATAAAATAAAAGCAAATTACATGAGCAGTGCTGATTAACAAATGGTTTGTCTGGCTGTGAATGATTATTTTTCTGACATATTTTGTTTCAGTGGACCAAGCTCTGTACAGATGGAAAACGATGACAAAGCAATAGCAACTGTGACCGGTCTTCAAGTTGGTACCTATCGCTTCAAGTTGACCGTGAAAGACCAACAGGGCTTAAGCAGTGCATCTGTGCTGTCTGTAACTGTGAAGGAAGGTAAGCCTTGACGGCAGGTAAGACTAGTTATGGTGTCTTACGATATGGTGGGCAACTTGCCAGTTAATTCAATTGCTGACAGAATGTAAAGGAAATCAGAACAGAAAGTTATTAATATATTTGTTGTCATATTTCGGGGGGGTTCAGTAAGACTTGTCTGCTGTTCTGTAATAAAGTAGTATTGTAAGTGACTGCAGAATTAATTTTGTTTGCTGCAAGATTTTTTTTAAGTTCAATATATGCAAAATTAATTGTAATAAAAATGTTCCAAATTAATATTGTTGACAATGATATGTCTACATCATTAAGAAGATACATTTTTATTTTATTTTTGAAGTTAAGCTTTGAGCAGAAAAGCATTTTTACTGTGGATTTTAAGTAACCTCCAAGAAGCGACATCTCAGTGAACCAATTTCCACTTAAAAATTTAGTATTAAGAGACCTGTTTGTGTTTGTTGTTGTTGTTTTTGTGGTTTTTTTTAATAGAGGGAAACAGCTGCTGTGGTATGGGATGTTGGTGATTTGGGGTCTTTGTGTGTTTGCTTGGGTTTTTTTCCCAACATGCATGCTGTGGAAGAGGCTTCAGGATAACGATAGAATGATAGACTATTTTGGGTTGGAAGGGACCATAAAGATCATCTAGTCCCAACCACCCTGCCGTGGGCCAGGACACCTTCCGCTATACCAGGTTGCTCAAAGCCCTGTTCAGCCTGGCCTTGAACACTTCTGGGGTTGTGCTGACTTCAGCAATAGCCCAGGATATGGTTGGCTTTCTGGGCTGCTGGTGGATATTGCTGGATCATTTTGAACTTCTTGTCAGCCAACACCCCCAAGTCCTTCTCCTCAGAGCTGCTCTCAGTCCGTTCTCTGCCCAACTTGTACTTGAGTTTGGGTTTGCCCTGACCCTTGTGCCTCTTCAAGAAGACGCTGGGCTTTGATTTACCTTTATGCATTATTGCTTGAACCATTTCAGAGTTTTAGTTAGATGTTTAATTAGAAGTACATGGCAACAGCTCTGCCCAAATGTGTTTTATGGTCTCATTTGTGCTGTGAAATGTAGCCACAGTATGTTTTGTCTACAGTCACAGGTTCAATATTAAAAATACCTAGTTTTCCAATAACCAAGTTTAGTCAGCTGCTTTTATTTGAAAGAGACAAGATCCCTTGTATCACAGAAAACACTCTGCTGTTCTAAAGAATAGAGTTATAGCCAATGCCCTTGAGATCTGCCCAACATTGAATTATTTATCTCCAACTAATTATGTCCAGTGAGGTATTTCACTCAGCCCCACAGGTTGCTGGATCTCTGTCTTACCAGTTGTGTTCTAAAGAAAAGTCGGTGATGTCTGGTTTCTGGAAAGAGAGCATGTTTCTGTTTCTTTGGCTTTTTTTTTTGCCATGTGCCCAGTGTGTGCCTTAATCTCACTACTAGCAGTGAGAACTATACTTACCCTTAAATTTCCTGATTGCCTAAATACAGGCATTATGAAGATACAAGTTCTTGCACGAGCTTCTACTGCGTAATAAGTGATTCTCCAGATGAAAAGATCCCAGCATGGTGATCTCATGCTGGGCCGTGTTTCTAAGATGGTAGAAAATTTTTTTGCTTGATTGAGAAGATCTGATGGTTAAATTATTGTGAGACTGTAAATAGAATATCCCACAATTGTTTTTGAAAAAGATCTTTCTCCTCATGGTGCAGCTCTGCTTTTGTTAGATTGTAATAATCCTGAAGCCAAATTTTGTATACCCACTCATCCTTTCCCTGTAGCTTTAACATGAGGTTGTGTTGTTATTGTCTGTAATCATCAGGTAAAGAATTGGAGGGTGGGTGTTATTGGCAATGACAGGTCACATTTCTCATGTTTTGAAAGCAAATCCTTATCCTCCACTATTTTTGTGGCTAGAAAACAACAGTCCACCTCAGGCGCATGCTGGTGGGAAACACGTTCTCGTGCTTCCAAATAACTCTGTTACCTTGGATGGCTCAAGGTCTGCTGATGACCAGGGGATTGTGTCATATTTGTGGATTCGGGATGGTCAAAGCCCAGCAGCTGGGGTAAGTTTCTTGAGGGTTGTAAAGTGTCAAATTCAGCTTTTGTTATGCATGTAGTGTCATTGCAGCCAGGAGAGCAGGTGTGACTCATAAGATGCTGTGATGTATGGTGTCTGTTTCTGGTTTGTCTCCCCTGCTCTCTGTAATGTTGTGGTTCAAGGGGGTTGTAATATTTTCAGTACAGCTAGAGAATATGATAGCTAAGGAAGAGCTCTTCAGCAGTGCGGACTTAGAAGAATAAAGCTGTGTCTCTGTTAGAGTAAATGTGATAGTATCACTGTTAGAGAGAAAAATCGTCTGAAATCCAGCTGTTCCAGGGGAGTAAGGATCTGAGAGAACAAGAAGTACTGATAAAGACTAAGGGATCATGTCTGGTATTAGATGAGGTAAAACTTGCAGTTTAAGATAAAAATAGTATTTGGCGCTAGATGTGTAGTGTAGATACCTTGCCTGGCAGACCATGGTGAATAGCCTAGGTCATTAGGGCAGAGGAGTCTGCTCTCTGAGAGAGCCAGAAAGCAGAAATACCTCATGATAAACTAAAATTTATGTGTCCTACTAAACCTGGGATAACTTGTTTTCCCTGTCTCACAAAGTGTTGGGGACAGCTCTTTGCACTCAGGAAGATACTGAAAAATCAGCAAGTGCTGAGAGAGGAGAAATAGCAAAATCTAAACAAAGCTTCTAGAGGCAATTCACATGAGGTTGTAAGAATTGAAGATGTTTAGTTTAAATATAGCTGGCAGAGCTGATAGTTGAAAATACATGAACTCTAAGGAAAGGAAATTAAGAGTTAAGAAAGCAGAACTAAGGATACTGAAAAAAGAGAAATAATAATGTAACTGTCTCGGATTTTCAAGCAAATGAGTTCTTCAGCTTGTCAGCTGTTCTTTCTGGGATATTTTTAATGAAAATATCCATACTGTGCAGACATCCTCATTAACTTTCACTTCCAAATTGTCCTTACTCTGCTATAAACTGTGGGTAGGTCACATTTGTCCCAAAAGTCAAAGCAAAGAACTCACACTGTTGTACTGGATAGCCGACTTGATAGTCAAACCTGCAGCTTTTCCTAAGGGTGTAATTATTCCAGTACCTTATTTTTGCAGGATGTGATCCATGGCTCAGACCACGAGGCAGTACTGCAGCTAACTAATCTGGTGGAAGGAACCTATACTTTCCATTTGAAAGTGACGGATGCTAAAGGAGACTCAGATGTTGATTCAGCAACTGTTGAAGTGCGGCCTGGTATGACAATTAAAAGGTCATCGATACGTTGTGAATACCACATCTTTGTTCTCCTTTTCACTTATTTATTCAGATGTTGGCAAGATTCTCTAGAAGCAAACAGGTCTCTCTCTTCCTACCTTCTTATTGTTCTCTGAATAGGCCCAAGTGTGTTAGAAGATGATGTCAGGATTCTTAACTGCTACAGTCGCCTTAGTGGGAGCATCGATAAATAAAAATTATACTTCCTAGTTAATATTTTCATTAGTCTTTTATTCCTCTTCATTTGTTGTAGGTTTTTGTTTCTTTTTTTCTGAGTGTTAGTCAGTTTGGCCAGTAGAAAGAGATGGGAGCTAAACATTAAGTCTAGGTACAAATGCTGCAGTTGTGTGTTTGATGATTGAAAGTGTGGATTTATGTTTGTTTTTCTGCTTTCCTCCTGAAGGAAAAAAGCAGTCCTCAAAGAATGTCAGGGAGTTGTAAACTGCCTTTTCATGGTTTGATATTGCTTGTTTTATGGACTTACTTTCAAATGCAGGATAAATAGCTATATGATGTAAGTTGAAGCTTCAGTTTTCTTGCTTGTCTGACTCCTGGGCAGTGATTTTCTGTTCCTCACTTTGTTGTTGAATGTAGTCATAGTAATTGGCTCATGATTCTCACTGGAGAGCTATGAAGTTTCTTTTCTTTGCAAGGCACTCTAGAAGTCCAAGTACCATTTAACAGAACCCTCAGTTTGTAAGGGTAAACATATCTGATATTTCTCAAATTTGTCATCCTCATTTAGACATACAAGTTCATCTTTGTCTCTCTTTTCCTGAGTGATAACCAGTAGTAAATAAGTAGCAAGGAATTTGGTAATTAGACTCACCTAATGCTTACCTCTGACTTTAAGATGGCAACATTTAGGGGAACAGAAATTGCTATTCTGCACAGAAATATGTAAATGCTGAACTGAAGTGCACCCTGAAGTACTCTTATTTCGATTGATGAGATGGGTCTGTTTCAGAGGGAATGTGACAATATAGGCTAAGTACTTTTTTAAGAACATGAAAGAGTTGGCTTTTCAGTGATACAGGTCTTATACAGGAAAATATAGTATTAATAAGTACTTTCAAGTACTGCATATTTTCTTCAGTTGGTACTGAAATATTTGCCAGGCTCTGAAAGAATAGTATGTTCTTCTTCTGTCAGATCCCAAAAGGAGTGGTCTGGTGGAGCTGATTCTGCAGGTTGGAGTGGGACAGCTGAGTGAACAGCAGAAGGACACTCTGGTGAGACAGCTGGCTGTATTGCTGAATGTTTTGGATTCAGATATCAAAGTTCAGAAGATACAAGCCTTCTCAGATATAAGGTACAGAGATATCCTGCTGTGCCAGAAAGATTTATGATTTTCTTTGCCTCTTTCACAGCTCATGACTAGTTGCAAAATAATCTTTTTTAAGATGACAAAAAATGCTGTACTTGTCAACAGAATGTACTTTAAAAGGTGAATTTCTTCTGCGGCAGAAAATTGGTGAAATAAGCTCTGGGGAGGCCTAGAACTAAAGTACTTTGTTTTTAAAAAAAATCAAAATTTTTCTGTATAGATTTTTTTATTTTTTCCTTTAGAGAAAGTGCATGGGTATATATTTCAATGTCTTCATTCCATACAGTGCTGCTATTTTTTCCAAATGCTGGATAGAGCGAAACAGAGAGACTCTCCCACAGTGAAGCAAGTATAAGGGTCCAACTCTATTTGATCAAACGCTTTTGTTTCTACTTCTTCTCTGAGGCTTTGATATTGTTAATATTTTTTAAACATTTTCCCAGGTAACTGGTAATGAAAATCCATTTTTTGCAGAGGAGACTTCCCAGTGGGTACTCCTACATGTAGTATTTTACTTTGAAGTAGAAATACCCCCTCTACTTGCTGTAGAGAGCTAAAGATGGCTGTGCATGCCCACAGAACCCAACTCATGTTGACATGAGTTACCTTTAAATTGCTTCCTGTTAACTACTTGGCAATTTAAAGCCCATTTTGGTGTTTATTTAGCTCTCAGGGAACCTCTTAAAATTTAAAAACACAGTTTGAAAAATCTAGCATTTTATAGCTATGATGTTTTTAATAACAGCTTTTTAAATTAAAATATTCCCTAAAGTGTCTGATATCAGATGAGATCAAAGCCACCCAACTTAAAAGTTGTGGATGATGGAGGGGGAGGGCTTCCATGTGAAGTCTCTCTATCCCTTGCTTCTGAGCTTTTTCTGTTATTTAATTCGGAATGAAGTCCGTGTCATTTGAATGGAGTTGACTGATCCATGGACAGAATTCCCATATCTTTTTCAGTGGTGCCATTTGCTTTCCAGAAACAAACAAAACTAAAGGCTATATGCCTTTATTACTGAATGCCTGACAAAAGTGATCTTTGACAGCAGTCATGACCTTCTTTCTGCAGCACCGCAGTTGTGTTCTACGTGCAGAACGGGCATCCTTCCGCGGTGATCAAGGCATCAGATGTCTCAAGAACTCTGCACGTGCAGCTGTTGAAACAGAAGGCTGACTTTCTGCTTTTTAAAGTCCTGCGAGTTGACACGGCTGGTATATTTTGGATCATGCTTGCTCATCTTGGAACTTTGCATGCATTTTGCTAACACAGCACCTGGAAACTGTGCATGAGGGCCTTCTGTCTGCCGTCTGGTGTCTGGGCTTGGGTGTAGCTTTCCAAAAGATGATGTTGAAGACAATACTTAAAATGTTTCATGATTTGTGGAAAACTGGTGCCAGTTACTTGTGTTCTTTTAAAAGACATCATCTGTGACAGCAGGAAAAAGTACATCTTAATCTGGTCTGCATCAGGAAGGCCTGGGGAATGAGGATAAGGATACCTTACATAACATCTCTTCTTGGAAGATGGGCAAAATTTAATATACCCATAATAAAGATATGTTTCATGTCTCTGGTTCCTTCAGGGCTTATAATGTTCAGTAAATAGGCTGGTAACCTAACTTGTTCTTTTCTGCATGTATCAGGCAGAAAGATTGAGTGCTGTGTTATAACCTAGGCTTCTAATATTTTAAATATAGACAGGCCACTGGGGTTTCTTATAATGAACTGCATCTTTTGCCCAAAAAGGATGCATGACAAGTTGTCCATTTACACAACTGACCCACGTTTGGTTCTGTTCGTAGCCTGTCTTTTGAAATGCTCTGGACATGGGCACTGTGACCCCATAACAAAGCGCTGTATTTGCTACCAGCTGTGGATGGAAAACTTGATACATCGCTATCTAAATGATGGAGAGAGTAACTGTGGTGAGTTTGGCGTTGTGGGATGTATTTTAAGAGTAACTTGTAGTTTTGTGATTGTTGATTATTTGCTCTCAGAATGGGGAGTACTTAGGAGGTAGATGCTGAGGGAGGACTAAAACAGTCTCTGTTTTCCAGCTCAGCAGTACATTTCTATAGAAAGATATTTGAATAATTTCTTGAAATTATAATGTCTTGGCAATAGTAGCCTGTATATAAAATATTTTAAAAGTTTAGATTTTAAAAAGAATCACTATCTGATGAAAAAAATGTGAAAACTTTGTCACAGGAGAGAGATTTTGCAACAATTTGGGGCTAGTTGGAGGGATTGTTGAATAACATGGGCATTGCAAAGCTTTTGAGTAGGATTGTTGCAAAGCTGTAGAAGAGACAGCAGCTTAGATTCTCTGAGTGGGTAGTTGATGCTTCTGTACCAGAAGTGTGATCTGATCTAAGCAAAAAAGACATCAGTGTTCTAGACTGACCAATACTGTCACCTTTAGAACTTCAGTTTCTTAGCATGATTAATTCCACAGTTTCTTTCAGTTTGCCTGTTGCATATAGGAAGTGCAGTTTAGTTTCACCAGCATCATCCTGTCTATATTCTGTGGTACACCTGATTTATCAGCTTAGATTCTCTATTTCAAATAATTAACACTTAAATTAAATTTGTCTTCTACTTAAGTTGAAATAAAACTCAACTCTCTAAGTACTGTGCAGGCTTGGAGACATTTGCTGAGCAATGCACTAGTCTTCCAAGTAAATCTATAAACGTTTATAAGGAGCTTAGTACAAGCCATTAAGTAACCACGGGCTATGCAGTAAACAAAGACTAATGACAACCCAAAGATGATGGTAGGTTTTAAGTCTGAGGCTGGGACCTCCTGCAGCCCTGCCCTAATGCTGTGTTATTCCATAGTATAATAATAACACATAGTATAATAATAATGAGCATAGTGAGCATACACATATTGGAGTTCACATTATTGCACATCTCTCTGTATCCTTCCATTTTCCTGGATTTATAAATGTAAGTGTGCGGGTAGAAAGATCTATCTCTATTCAGCTGCTCTTTTAAAGTACTATTAAAATGCCAGACCCAGAGTGCACCTATGTTTATTTCAGTTAGAGAATGATAACTGAGATGCCCCTTTGCAGGACTTTCAGTTCCCACATAGACTTCAGAAATCTTGGGATGGTAAAAGGTATTAGAGTGGAAGAAAATTTTCTGACATGCACTTTCAATCTTAAAGCTTAAGAATTTTTAGGGATTCTTCTGAGAATATGAAGGTGCTGAGTTTTTCTAACTTCCTGTTGGCACTCCCCATTCCTCAGAATTGCTTATTTTAATAGGGTTTGTATTAGAAATTATTCATGACTTTACAAAGCACTGTTGTGTTTCTTTTTTCAGAGTGGAGTATACTCTATGTGACTGTATCTGTTTTTATTTTGATTGTGGTCATGGTAGGGCTTGCCTGGTTCTGCATCTGCTGCTGCAAAAGGTACATGATTTGTGTTTCTTTTTGATTGAGTGTGTGCAAAACTGCCATATTTTAGTCCAGTCCTTAGCACTAAACCACTGAACGCTTTTCAGACGTGTGAGGAGCTTCCTGTAGCTGTTTCTGTAGAGACACACTTTTGTTGAAAAAAGGAGTATCCATTTGTGTCTCTGTGCTTCTCTACATTAAAAAACCCAAAAAGCTAGTGTTGCAGTATCCTTCGTATTAAGTGATAACTAATGTCAAAATGCTGAGAGTATACTGCAGATCTTCACAGTCTCCCACTGAGTCCTCCAGGTACTCTCTGCTAACAAAAAGGCACACACTAAAGGTCAGTCACTGATATAGGAGTGTTCTAGGCCATGGAAAAGGATCTGCTCCCAATATGGTGTTTCCCTTGGACAGGAAGGGTGGGTAGGTGGGCTGCATGTGGCTAACAGGCAAGGAGTACTCCAGCGATCTCAGTTATGCAGACTTCTTGCTTCCTCTTTCCTTAAACAGTTCTGTCTACTACTGTATGTTGTTTCCCTTTGTGCCCTCCCTCCAGTCTCTCCTAGTGAGCTGATAAGAAATTCTCTTTCAAGTGACAAGCCCCTGCAAGTTCTGTCACTAGAGCAAGTGTTTTTGCTGCAGCCCAAACAGCTCAGCAAATAGATCACTTGTTCAGGTGTTAGTAAAAATAAAATGCTGTCAAAATCCTTCCATATTTTCAACTTTTTGCAGTATGTAAAGGATGTGTGGGAGTTGATACCAATTTTTTTTTTGTGGTTGAAGGAACAGTGCTGTTAGTAGAAAACTTTAAATAGTAAAATGTGTTCCGCTCCACCTCCACAGTGTGGAGCCTCATAGGCTTGTGTAGATTTGACGATAAAGGATTCTTTATTAGTTCAGCTGCTTCTGTCCTTTGTCCTCGTGTGGCTTGTACCAGAGAGTGAGGGCTGGTTGATAGAGATCCATGTGAAAAAGGGGAAGGAAATGCTGCACAGGACAGAATGTCAAGAGATTCCCTTTGCCGTGGGGAAACTACGGGGTAGTAGGTACACTGTAGTCCCAAGATCTGACTGGAGTTTTGGAGGTTTTAAAGACTTTGAGTTGTCAAATGAATTCTTTTTTTTTTAGAAGACCGTAGAGGGGAGGCCAAGTGGCTGACTGTTGCTGTAATGTTGGCTGAGCTGTAAGGTGGCCTCTTCACTGTGAACTGTGAGGGGAAATGAATATATGTCTGCCTTGTCTGTAGTAACTATGTTGAAATGGAGCAAACTGAACCCCTGTGGCTGAGGAACGCAAATGAATCTGTCTTGCTTTCTTCATCTTTGTATATCAGAGAGAAAATAAACTATACTGTCTTGTTCAGATTGTACAGCTGCTTTATGTAGGTATAAACTGGAACAACTATTTCAAAGTGGAGGTGAGAAAGTACAATGAAGTTGTGTATATCAGGGTATATAGCTATGTGTATGAAAAGGGAGAGGGACCAGATTTATGTGTGTACATGAGAATTAAATGTCTTTGTGGTAACTTCCTTTCTAGCAGAAGGAGGACAAAGATAAGAAAAAAAACAAAATATACCATCCTAGATAACATAGATGAGCAGGAGAGAATGGAACTACGACCCAAATATGGTAAGTGCTATATGGTAAGCTGTGAACTCATCCACCAAGCGTACAGTCAATGTGTCTGAATTGACATCTGTAGTCAGGAGGAGCCCAGAAGCTGGCCTAGAAGTCTGAGAATGAGAGAGTCAGACAATGGCGTGGCTGGAGGAGAATTGCTTCATTTCTTTTATGAAGCCTTGGGCTCAGCCACTGCTCTGACCTTGTTAGTTAATCTGAATTAAGAACATCTTATTGTCCCACAGACTTTCTCTGTGTAACCCTTTCACCTCTGCACATGCTTTAATTTGGAGCTGTTTTTATTGCTGCCCAGCAGTTCCTTCCTGAACTATAAGTGCCCTGTTAAACCTTAGTAGACTTCACCTGCTGTTTACAAATATTTTGATTTCCTTGAATTCCAGTTTTTAGCAGGGGAAGTGTTGGAATCCAAGGAATTAAAATCATCCTGAGAAATTGTTCTCCTAGAAAGACAGAGATAACATTTCTGTAGAAACCATGACCTTTCATTCCCACTTGTGTTAATAAGACAGTTGAGTGGAAAGACTAATTTCCAGATTTAAGTTATTAAAAGTGCATTAGGTATGTACTAAGATAATCTGATTTTTTCAAATTTAAATGCATATATTCAAATTTCAGAGCCGTAAACTGATAGGCCTGTAGTGAAGTCAGAAGAGTATCTGCCCAACAGAATGTGATAGTTCTTAGGCCAGTTTTTATATTGGTGGTGGCAGTGGTGCATGCTGTTACATTACACTGCAGAGAAGGTTTTCACTTACTTTTCGTATCACAGCGGGGACAATGGTCATTAGTTATTACTAAAAAGTCAAATCTTTCTAAGGAGTTTGTTTGGCTTTTTTATTGTCAGGTATAAAACACAGAAGTACAGAACACAACTCCAGTCTGATGGTCTCCGAGTCGGAGTTTGACAGTGATCAGGACACCATCTTCAGCAGAGAAAAGATTGAAAGAGAGAATCCTAGAACACTCATTAATGGATCCATCAGAAATGGAGTTTCCTTCAACTACAGCTCCAAAGACAGATAACTGAATGAGGGTAAAAGCACAGAACATGCTGGTGTGACACATCTGAAACATGTTGGCTCACTTCTGTTTTTCCAGAACAAAAAGCTTCCTAAAATATCAACTAATTGCACATGAAAGGCTAAATTTGTAACACAGGTAGAGGAAGGAAGAACAAAAGAAGGATTAGATGGTCAGCTAACTCGTCACCGTTATAGGAACAAGGAAAAGCACATCTTATTTCTTCCATGTTCCATGCTGAATGTTTGTCTGAACTTCTGAAGGCCCTTTTTTCTATGTCACTGCTACAAAATTAGCCAGGGCTGTTGTGCTACAGACTGTGGTAACTAACAATGGCATATAGATTCATGTCCTGTGCTCCTAGCACTCTCTTGGAGAAGCAGTGTGGTTTATAACAGCAAAAGCCAATACAGATAAATTCCATTACAACTATAGAGAGCAGTATGTGGCCACAGGCTCCATCTTAATTTTCAGTTTAGAGTGGAAACACAAAGACCAATTTTAGTGCATTGTGTTTATCTGACTGTGCTTTGTGAATTCTTTCTCTAGGGTAGTATTCATGAGGTGGAAATATCTTTGTTTTGTTTTCAAAGAAAGTTTATCCCTGTATTTTCATAGGAGGTATGGTGTATACAGGAAAGTCCAGCCTTAGGCTGCTTCTGTAATGATGAAAGTGCTTTGTCTCTGCAATGTCCATCCAGGAAACTGTAGCGCCTTCAGAAGCATCCCAAGCAACCTTTTGCTTAGAAATCACTTTTGAGGAGCTCTGAACCTTCTAAGACTGAACACTCAGCTGAGATGAGTTTTCATCTGTCAGCCTTAGTGCTCAATTAAACAATGTGCCAGGCACTTGTGTAGTGAAATGCTTGTGGCAAATATCCTGTGTGAAGCAGGAGGTTCAACACCTACCTTCGTTGTCATGGGAATCGGTACTGAACAAGGTTTTAGCTTGAACATTAAACTGTTTTAGTTTTTCCTCTGTGGCTATTCAGTGACTGGATGTGTTGACCTAAGGAGATCCTTTCAGGTTTTAGGCAAGGGTAGGTGCATTGAAGTTCTGATATTCTTGTTCACAGTCTGGATAATTTCTTCACAGCCTTCTTGTTAGGCTTTAAAGTCATACCCCCACAGTACTGCTCTTGAAATCCCAAACTGAAGACGTGGCTTTTATACGTACGCCTCACTTGTGGGGATATCTGTGTCAGTGGTACTGTTTAGCCACAATGTCAGCTTTTTCTGGGGGTGCTCTACTGATATGCTGGAGTCTTGGGCTGAGATGGAGGAAGGGTGTGTTTTGATGGAGAAAACGGTCCTATGGGAGCATTTTGGAGAGCGTTTTTTGTTTTTAATCCGGTGGTAGAGAACCCATTATTGGAGAAGGATGGAGCAGTATAGATATCAAGGGGAGCAACACAGAAGGCTCAGGGAGGGCACATAGCCCATCTCCATCACGAAGAATAATTTAGTGGAGAATTTTGGGTGTTTTTCCATCCCTTCTCAGAAGTCTGAAAGAGCAGAGTAGCTGGACTGAACACTGGGGCTTCTGTGCTTCTCTTGTTAATGGAGTTGGGCAACTAGGTTGGAAGGAATCAGTAGTCAAAAGTTGCAGCAACATGGTATGCTCATAATTTGTTTCATACCTTTGATTATCAAATGCAGCCAGCAAGAGTCCCTAAGGCTACTGGTGCAGCACTGAGGAATATTTATCCTGTGCCCAGCCCTGCATTTCTCTGAAGAGCTTTGTGTGACTGTAGGAGTCATCATGCTGGGAGAGGCTGTGAAGAGCTACAAAGGGCTAGTGCAGGTGTTGTCTGTTTCTCCCATGCCCACCAGCAAGGTGCAGTATAAATTGTATGATTTGCTTTCTTCAGAAACCCAATTTTCAACTATGTGTGTGGGGGGGTTAGCATATTTATTGAAACAAATCTACTTTATCACACTCTCCCCCTTCTTGAGAGTGTGTGTGTATATGTATATATATTTTTAAATAACTCAGTCAATAAAAGCAAGGTCAGCTTCTGATGTCTGTCAGTTTCTGCTCCAGATGAGTTAACATAATAATGCAGTGTTTACTTTAAAGCAGTCCTGAATAAAGTTAAGGAACATTCAAAATACAAATTTTTTTTTCCTTTGAAATCCAAATGTTGGGCTTAATTCATTCTGCACAACGTCCCAGAATGTTCCAGCAGGAATCATGCTCATGGAAAGATGCCTTTTTAAACAAGCAAACAAATTGCTTAAGCCATTTCAATTTTGTATTTGCCATGCTGCCATTAGCGCTTCTGCTAAATACTGTCTCCAGTGTGCCTTTATTTATAAACTTACCTTTTAGGACATGTCAGTGCAGTCAGCAGTATCCATCAGTTTCGTGAAATCAGTCACTTTATATGTTTTGAGTTTATTTTATGTTTAAAGCCAGTGCAAAAGGCTAGGAGGTTGTTCTTTCAAGGAATTAAAATTCAGACATCTTTTTTTAAAAAACAAAAAACCAAAACCAACCAAACAAACCAAAAAAAAAAACCCACAAATGAAAAAAAAAACCAAAACAAAAACCCAAACCAAATGCCAAAACTTAAGGTTGATTCTCTAGTAAAACAAGTACAGCAACCAGGTTTTTCTTGTTTTGCATACATTGTCAACTCTGTCCTTTTAGGTAAACAGTCTTCTCTCCCGTTGTTAGATGCATCACATCAAGTATTGTTCAGACATCTGTTTTGTGCTGTCAGCTGTTTGCCTATAGGGTATCAGTTTTGCTTTTCTTGGTCTCTGTGGGCAAATAGAAGTGCTCACACATGCCAGGAACTTAACAGTGTGTGAACTTAACAGAGAGAGAGGGAGCAGGTGCGTGTGTTCTCTGTGCTGGATGCACACTTTCCTTAAATAGTCTGATGTTCCTGAAATAATTGAGTTTAGGCAAATGTCCTGTTCCTGCTTTTAGCCTCAAGTGAAACTAGTTTTCCCCCCCAGTATACTGATAATGGGCAGTAGTCAGATGGAGCTTTGGGATGGTGGTAATAAAATTACATTTAGGGTAGTCTTCTGACATTTATTTGAGGTTTGAGAGAGGTAAACATTCCTCTAGAAGAAGGGAAATGGGATAGAGAGGTGAATTAGTTTCTTAATATCAGTTATTGCTTATCATTGATCCTAACTAGAATATTAATCTTGTATTTCTGCAGCAAAGAAAAACCTATTTCGTGTTCCTTTTATGTCCTGGACTCCCCAAGGCAAAGAAGACAAATTAAAAGTTTAGAAATAAATTTTAAAAAGGAGGCAGCAAAGGCAAATAATTTTTGTACAGGCTATGAATCAAGTGCAGATGAGCTGCAAATTTGTAGTTTGTATGGAAGCACTTCTCTCTGTGGGTGGATGGGTGAGCTATTACAGAACTTATATTAGGAACCTGTTTCTAGAAAATGTTATTTATTGCTATTGTATTGTAACTGGAACTGTTTCTGAGCTGAAATTGCTACATTTATGTAACTAATAAATTTTTGTCTTTGCTTTTAGGAACTTGTCAGGTACTCTCTTAGGCATGGTATTCTGTATTGGACTCATCACTCAGGTCAGGCTAATAGACATACGTTGTATACCATAGCTTATGTCTGTACTCAAACATAAAAGCAGTGCAATAGCTGATCTCTTCCTTTCCTATTGACAGAAGCATCTTTTTCTAGAGAGGTAACAATTCAGTACATCAGAGAGCAGGAAAAAAAATTACTGCAGTTCACAGTAGGTTTTCTTGTGGTGCCTGTCCTTACTTGGTTTAATTGGCTGTGTGTAAATAATCACCAGCTGTCATACCAAGTGTGGCAATTTCACAAGCTTTGTGGCTTATTCTATAACAAATCCAGTACCTGAGAGTGTTTGTCAGTATAATGGCTGCTTTGCAGTAATCAGTGTGCAATATAACCCAAAATACTGTGTTAGATAGAGTCAGGTTATGCTGCCTGTTCCTGAATTTCAAAAAAAACCCCCTTGCATCAGTGTGTGTGAAGTTTGTGCTGATTTGTGATAATAAAAGGTACTATGAGATACAGGTGTCTTTCTGTAACGAAAAATCATACACCATAAAAGCTACTTTTTAAATATATTTGGATACATGGTGCTGCAGTCTATGTGGCACCTCATACATTCATACTGGCCTCCTGCAAGGGGATACTGGCTGCTGAATGAGCTGAGATACATAAATGTCCCATATTGAGGAATGGAATCTGCCCGTTTGTTGTTGCACTGTACATTTTGGTAACAGCAGTAGCCTGCCCCCATCCCTTTGAGAAGGCTGGTGCAACAGACCACCAGCAGCAGTGATTCCTGAACAACTTCAGCCAGTTGTGCAAACTAGCTTCAGCACTCACTGATAAAAGTGAATATGCCACCAACTTCGTGTGGTTGTTCTCGGATGGTCCTAAGCAGGGAGTTTTGACATGGAAACACTTTAAACAAGTGCTAAAACAGATCTTCTGAACACACTACTTAAATCTTCCACTCTAAGTTAGCTAAGTTGTTAATATCAAGCAGAACAGGAAAGCACAGCTTCTGGAGAGTTTATTACACAGAGAAGACAGGCAGCGGGGGTTAGGAGGGGGTGTCAAACAACAGCTATTTAAAGAATAACATAAGAAAATAAAATAGAAATTGGCCATGACTAAATCAGCTTGGAAGTTAAGACAGTTTCTGAGGCTTCAAAAGTGTATTAACCAAATGCAAATAAAAGAGCTTCCAAAACTCTATGTTAAGTCTTAATAAGTGAGATAAAGAATTACACAATTAGTCACATCATGAAAGCAGGGAAGACACTGATATACAAAACCTCTATCTTGTGATAAAATGTTTGATTCAGCATAAAAGACTTGCATACAAAATGACTGACAGCATATTACTATGACATAGTCTCACCTGTTCGATTTAGATTCAAGAGACTGTAAATGGGGGTACCAAAATCTTACACCTTATGGACATGTGGATGCAAAGTCTTTTCCAGTGATAAAGCTGATAGAACAAAATATTCTGTGGAAGTCTGAGAGACTGACCTTAATGTGGCCGCTGTCATATTGTCAATTCAACATTGAATGAGGTGTAATAAGTCACAAAATGCAGTGCTTTCACAGAAGTTATTTATTAACTAAAAACATTTTTAATCACAGTTTTAATATCTAAAAATTGCTAAACTATCACAAGTGCAATTGACATAACTGAGGTGTGAGAATTCAAGTAAGTCTTTTGTTGAAGAATCACAGTTTTTGTTATGAAGACAACTTCGATTATTCTGTGCTTAACTGATGTAGACCTTACTGACACGAGGATACTATGCGGGAATCCAACCACAATCCAATCTAGACAAAGGTATTTTTTAAGTTTATTACATACCTTATCTTTATTTATGGTTTGTGCCTGTTATCAGGCATAGTAAAAGGTATTATTTGATAGAAAAAAGGTAAACATTTACTCATTAAAAGTGCTATTCTCAGAAAAGCCATTAAGATTTCAAATATACCAACGGATCAGATCAGTAATTTTGCAGTGAAGAGAAGAGAATTAAAGAATTTATCCGCCAACTGCACTGTCCCAGGAAGTACACTCACATTCAAGACTGCACTGTGATACAGCTGTAAATGTGATGATTAATTTTGACCTTATACTGCAGTCCACAGACAGACATAATTTAAGTCAGCAATTTCAGTGGGAGATACTCTACCCGCGTACAATAGCTGTAACTGTGGCTGCGTCACCATGTTGTGGTACCCAGGCACCATGACCTTCTTCTACCTAGTTACTCTCTCAGTTAGAAATAAACACACACTGGCAGCCAAGGCTGGCAGTTTCCTCTTCCACAACACTGTATTTCCCAAATTCAGGCAGGATATGTGTTCAATAGTGCAAGCTTAGAACCTGGCTATAAGAAAGTTTCTTGCAACTGGTGTAGAAGTAGGCCATCCTTTTTTTTGTTCTTGTCAACAAGCACAGGTAACAGTACTAAGTCCTCAGTACCATAAATGTGTTGGTTTGGTGCATTGGGAATTACTGGAAGGGCAGTAAGTGTCCTTAACTGCCCTCTGGTTGACACGATGCACACACACTACCGCCAGGTAACGTGCTCCAGACCCATCTGGTCTCAGGTGTTACACAAATATAACCATAAAAAATATTTAAAAATAAGAAGTAGCAGTCAATGCTACTTTATGTGCGCTTTTTAAAAAATAAACCATGAAACTCTTTTGGCTTCCTTCCCCAAGGCTTGTGTTACCTTTGCCTGATGGGATAAAATATCTTAAAATACTACATTTCATGGGGTACATTCATTAGTTAATAGGAAGAAGAGCTCTGTTGCAGTCTTTTATTTTTTTTTAATAATGAACACAAGAAACAAAATTTATTCCACTTAGCTTCTGCAGTGCTGATTTATTTGCCAAATTAACACTGCACATTTTTTAAAGTACTTTGTTTGACTGCCATTAAAATAATGTTTAAGCAACATTGTTTATTTCATATTAAGGAAGATTTGCATCATCTTTTGAAGATGACAGAATAGCAAGGTGATGTGTCAAAGTCTCACCTCTAATCACTACTATTTAAATCTTTATTAGGTCATACAGTTATCCATGTTCAAAGGTTTTTAAACCTTCCTCCCTAATGGATGAATGTCCATCACCTGCATAACCACAAATCCAATTCAAGGCACAAAGCCCAGAGAGATGGAACCATTTATCTTCTTATATTCTTTGGAGTTGCTGAGTAATATTCCTTTAGAAACTGGGTAATTTCTACCCAAGGAGAGTCATGGTCTTTTCATGAAAGGGAGGGAGTTTTATCTATATCATTGTGTCACCACTTGTGTTTTCTTCACACTGCCCTTGTAGTGTCCCCTTACAATTCTGCAAGTTATTCTTGTAAGTATCCCATCTTCCTCCTGCTGCTCACTAAGCCAGCAATTCTTTATCCTGGACTGTCCCGTTCCTAGGACTGGAACTAAGAGCTGGGGCTAACAGACATCAAACAAGAGCCATATTTGATCCTAGGCATGCAAGCTGTTAGGCATAAATTACAGCTCTTTGCTCAGAGGGCAAAAGCTGAACAGGGCTTCTGTAGTCAGCATTTAGAACACCGAAAAAGCTGTCTGTTTGCCTACGTGTATGCTAGCTGTAGATAAAAGCAATTTTCATAACCATCAGATTCACTCATAATTAAAAAAAAAAAAAGACACACTTGCTTCTAAAGAATGTCATAGAAGCACATTAGAAAATGTGAGTATTTACACAAAATTCTAAAAGGAGACTGCCATCCCAAAGCCTCCCACATCCACACTGAAACACAAAAGGTACTAGGAAATGGTGATCTAGTTTCCCTTTGACAGAGGTTATAGTCTATTTTCATTACGCACCAGCCTCCAAGTTCTCCCAGTTACACAGGGAAAATCCAAGAATAATAAATGCGCATCCCTACTCATTACTAAAAAGGATAGACGTTTTGATCACATTGCTGAAAAACTGAATGTATAAACAAAGACTGTGTAAAAACATACAGCAGCACAGAATACTGTACACACACACAGCGGGGTTACTTAGTTTTAAAGAAGGTAGAAGTTGCATTCACACGTATTTCAAGAAGCTTATTAAAAACTACAGCGCTCTTTTTCAAGCTGTTGGGATTGTGCTTTTTGAAGATTTTTATAAGCCTCCCACGCAGACATATTTTATTTCTAAGTATTCATCGATGCCATACTTTGAACCTTCTCGCCCTAAGCCAGACTCTTTTACCCCACCAAAAGGACACTCCACTGATGAGATTATGCCTTCATTAACACCAACCATTCCAACTTCCAGCTGTTCCGCAACTCTCCAGATCTGAGCTGGATCTTGGGAGTAGAAATATCCTGCCATGCAGACACAGAGATACAGGAATGAAAATCAGTAAGAACAACTGCAGAATACTGTGAGAAAGAGACTTACTGACATTCAAAATCATCACCCCATCACACGACAGCCCATAAAACCACAGAAATACACTTATCTAGATGACAAAGAGGCATACCTGCTAAACCCACATTAGCTGCATTTGCTATAGCAACAGCTTCTGCTTCAGTCTCAAATCTGTCAATAGAAAGAGAAAGAAATGAGGCTTGCAGTTCACCTACTGTGTTGCTGACTTACTGACAAGAAGCCGTTTTATCAGAAATAAAAATGATTTTTATCCCAAAAGTGTACTTTAAACATCTAATTAAACTTTCCCTTTGATACAATGGAGGAGTGTCTACTCTTCTCTTAACTACTTACCAGCAATTTAAATTAAGATTGCCTTTATCCTCCCTAGATACTGGTAGTTAAAACATTTACCTCACATTGGTTAGCCCATCTATTTCCCCAACTACACAAGCACTCTCAACTCTGAGAGATAACTGGATGTTCTTCCATCACATTGAATTGCTCTGCAGAGAGGCGGGGAAGGTTCTAAGGAGAACAGACACCTCTAAGTCATCCTCTCTCAGAAAAATTTAGGACTAGTAAATCACATGACAAACTCAAAAATCCTGTCTCCTCTTTCATACCACAGGTATGAAGCTGATGAAGGGTTTTCTCCTATCTACCCTTGCTTAACTATTGATACACTTTAAAACAAAGTAATTTGCAGAAAGTTGCAGAGATACTAAAATCGGGCCAAGAGAGAAACAAACCACATAACCAAAGTATGTTTTCACATGTGCACCCCAGTCTTATTACAAGACTCTTTTTTGACAAACTGCCTTTCAAATCTTGTTTATTCAAAATAATCTTTCACTGTTTTTTTTAATTGTTATTTTTGATCTGGAAAATTAATAATCTTACTTGATAACTGGTGCTAAAGGGCCAAATGTCTCCTCTTGGGTGCAAAGCATTTTTGTTGTAACGTTACTAAGTAACGTTGGCTCAAAGAAATTCTTCCCCAAGCTGTGTCGTTTCCCTCCAGTCACAATAGATGCTCCTTGAGAAACTGCATCCTTGATGTGTTTCTCTACCTGAAGTATGCATAACAAAAATCTGGAAGTCAGCATCTAAGAATGAAAAAGAGTCCATTTCCCACTGAAGAAATAATAGTCTCCAATATTAAAAAAGAAAATCTTGAAGAGAGGTTTATAGTTTTCAGAGGATCACTTGCAATATAATCTAACTTCTCTTGAATTTTTATTTCTCTCAGTCTGACATAATAATTTCAGAGGGATAAATTTTGAGTATGGCCCCAGTCTCATCGATATTAAAGATTTAATTCTTCTGTTGAAACTAAAAGACTACATTTAATGTCAGAAAAAGTCTTTGTAGGACTAAAAGTTGTATCTTACACCAGTGATAAGACACTGTGAAAACAGAAGTACATGACTGCCATTTGAAGAGAAACAGACAGCTTTCAAGATGGTAAAGAACATTTTCCACCCCCTACATCTACACTCATCTAAAGACAGCAAATTAGTAAGAAAACTAAATTGCAATCTCCACCGAGAATACTGTCCTTTGAAATTGCAGAAAGTCTCTTAAGTGACAATATACAGTGCTTGCTTATTTGTATATATAGTTGTATGTGATATGCACACTACACTTTTGTGATGCACAAAGGGAAGGCATGAAGGAAAGAAAACAATTCCTTTGTCTCCCAAATAACTAAACTTTTTCATATTCTATTGTTTTATAAACAGAGAGAATCTGGCAGCATTTGAGTAGAATGCATTCGAACCAAGCCTGCATATAACTGAGCCATAATATCTTACAAAGTATGAGCCACATAATTCAGTAATCTTTAATCTTAGGAAGAAAATGTGTCTTATTAGGATTTTAAAAAAAAATAAATCCTGGAGTCACAAGTCATCCAAAACAGAAAACCTGAACTATGCACGTAAAGTTTCTAGTGATTGCAACATCCTGAGTTCTGGTATTTTTAACCCTGATGAATTATTCTGCTTAGCTTTTGCCAAACAGAGGCACTGTTCTTCAAAATAAATTTTCAATCACAGCATTTCAGAATTGCAGGATCACCGCACAGCTCTCACAGTGTATCTAATTTCAGTAAATGGTCTTGAAAACAGCTAGGAAGTAATCAGGAGGAATCAGCTTCCCCTAAAGGAGGCCTCTCTGTCCTTTAATGAGAATAGGGGAATGATACATGAACTGTCCACATCTGTTTGTCTATATATACACGTGTACTTGGAGGACAAAACACACTTCCAGCCACATAGCAAATACATTCTAATAAAACAAGCTTAAAAACAGTGAAATATAAAGTTATTTTACGGATCATAAAAAGAAAATTAAGATGTCAAAAATAAAATATTTATACCTTCTCCACTGCTTTTTCATTTATTAGTGGTCCTTGGGTAGTTCTTGCATCAAATCCATTTCCAACATGTAGTTCTTTCACTATAGCTTTAGCAAACTTTTCCACAAATTCGTCATGAATTCCCTTTTGCACCAGGAAACGGTTTGTGCAGACACAAGTCTAAAAACGAAAACGAAAAAAAAGTTTATATTGTATTTAATCTATCCATTAATTCTTTGTGGCCTTCATGCCACAGAATCAGTTTACAAAACTGATGTCCTCTGCCTCTTCTCCCTCACCTTAAGCTGTTACCTTGCTATGCCATTTCTTTTGACACCCATTTCACTCTAGAAATACAACTTCAACAAGCTGTCAGTATGTGTGTGAAATACGTCACACTGCTGAAGTTGCTTACACTGGTTTTCTGAGTTTTATAGGCCTAGATATATGGATCAAGGTCCAAAAGCTGCACAAAATACCTTCTAATTAGACTGCAGAATGCTAGAGTGAGCAGCAGAAACTCAAATTACATTTGGTGGTGTGGGGTCTCTTGCTTTCTTCCTGGCATTTGTTTCTAAGTGCTTTCAATGGCCTATCTATTTGTGCTGCCCCTTTGCTCTGATGGCTATGGTATCTCAGAAGGAACAGCTAATTTATCCTTCTCTACAGCAAGGCTAGTGTGGTGGTGGTGGTGCCTTTCATGTTAGATCTTGTCCAGTGTGGGTCAGATCCCTCAGTGGTCCTTGTCTACTTTTGTTTCCTTTCTTTCTTCCCAAGATTAGTGTTATGTTTTCTTCTTCTGTTATTCAAGCAACATTTTCCCAACAAAACAACCTTCCAATCCCACTGAAAACTTGCTGCTTCTCTAAAGCTGGAGTTTATCAACTTCATATTCACATGTACAGGTAATACCCATAAGGCTGAAACAGTCTCCACACAGCCCTTCTCAGCTGACTGTTCTGGAAAATGATGCTCTTAGTAATTTTTGTGACTCTAAGTAAAATACATTTGAAGCAATGTACACTCAAATCCTGTCTACCACTTTTTTTAAGCTACTCATTGTGGAAAAACCTGTCAGTGTCTTTTAACAGACTGAAGCAGGATGGTGTCTTTCACAGTTCTAGTTCTCCAAGGAATTTAATTTTAACAAAGAATATGACAAAATGCCTTATCACTTCTCAAGCTCTTGTGAGGGATCCTAGTGAACATCTTCCTTCTCAGTGACTGCCACGTACGTTGTGAAAATATATGGGATTTTAGTGTTGCTATTCAGAGTTGCTGATGACTGGCTTGAGTGCCCACAGCCACATGTGAGTCCAGCATCTTCACAATGAAGTGTTCTATGCTTTCCTTTTATATAAACTATCTTATTTACAACTTAAACTACATGTACAACCCTTCACTTTCTAGAAACAAGGACAAAAAAGTTAATTCTCACCTGCCCTGAGTTTCTAAACTTAGAAGCAAGGGCTCCTGCAACAGCACGGTCCACGTTGGCGCTGTCAAACACTATAAAAGGAGCATGTCCTCCAAGCTCCATGGAAACTCGCTTCACAGTGCCAGCTGCATGTTTCAGCAATATCTGTAGGCAACAGAAGAGACACAGAAATCTGTACCTCTACCAGATGTGAACTGCGGAACCATGGATGTGAGGCAGTGAGAAATTAACTCTGGCAAGGAAATAATCTGCATTTCTCTATAACGTTAGATTATTGCCTATAACAAAAGCAAGGACAAATTTCCTTCAGTGAAATCTGTAATGGTTTGGATCCGGCTTTCCCGCCGAATGTTTAAACCTTACAGTTTGCACCTCTCCCCCCACACACCATGAACACAAGGGAAAGGGAGGAGGGAAAAGCTACCGAAAACACTGAAATGACCAAATCAAAGCTGTATAAAAATATATATATATGTATTTACACCTATATACAATTAGAATACTATGTACATAGAAAAAAAGGGACCTCAAACACCTCCCCCACGAAGGGAAAAGGGAAAGGGAAAACCCAAAACAGATATGCACAATCAAAACTTGGGAGCAACTAATAAAGAACTAGCAAAAGAAAATTTTACTACTCTCCTCGAGATAGCAGAATTGCACCAAGTGATCGCCGGCACTCTCTGCTTCCCAAGGTCCACAAGGCCTCACTGGGCCTCACTCCTCCACACGAGCAGAGCCGAGAGCAGAGAACCTGCTCCCAGATCCACCGGAAAGGAAAGAGGAGGAGAGTCTTCTCCCCCTTCTTATTTATATTCTGGTTTACGTAAAAAATCATATGGAATACTGGGAACATGGCCACTTCCTCGGTTACAACCTCGTCACCAAGGAAGGCCTAGAATCAAACCCACTATATTCTCCACCCCTTATTCCATACTATTTCAATGTAACACCTATATCTCACATTCACCTACATCCCACACTTATATTCCCACGCATTTCTCTATAACGTTAGATTATTTCCTACAACAAGAACAAGGACAAATTTCCTTCAGTCAAATCTTTAAACATTAAATTCTGTCCAAGAAGTAATAAAGAGAAGGATTTTGAACAACTTAAGGTCAGGTCAAGCTTTTACACACTATTATTGTTACTTCTGTTTGTTTGTTCAATCCTTTCTCAATAATAAAATCTTCACTACTCTTAGAAAAGTTTTCCAAGATCTGACAGAATTTGGGATCAAGATCGGCCTTGATACCAGACTTCTTAATTCTGCACACAGCCATCCCATGGAATTCTATCATCTTCTAGCCACACTCTGCAGTTTTAGTGATTTCATTAGAGATGGCAACAAGATTGCTTATTGACTACAGCTGATAGCAGAGATTCCTGAGCCTTACTTCTCGAACACTTTCTCTCAACTGCAGGAACCATTCCTGATTAGTACCTTTGAAACTCAGGTTCAGTGTTCTTATGGATATAGAACATCTTATGTAAAACTATTCACATTATAATTTAATAAAGGGCAGTTATCAAGAAGTTGCAGACAAGCATCCTTCTTTGAAGTACTGATACTAAAAATATAGGCAGTATCTTGAGAAGTACACAATTATTTGGACAATCTGTGTACAGCAGCCAAAAAACAAGGCTCTGTATAAAGGCACACACTTTCCCCCTACCTTTCCAGTATAACCACAGTAATAATCTTCACGGATATTCTGTCCACTTATGTACCTTTCCCGTTGCTGTAGAGCCAGTAAAAGATATTTTGGATACCAATGGATCAGTGCACAGAACTTCCCCTACAGCTGCTGTCTGTTGTCTGGAACAAGGAACAACATTATACACTCCTGCTGGAATTCCAGCCTGGTTTGCAAGCTGCAACAAAAGAAAAACAGAATTTGCATTATCAGTGCATTTTGTACAAGGAGTAGTCACAGTGTTTGTTCACTGGTTTGAAGAAACCAGTCTGTAAATGAATGGAAGTCGAAAGGGCTCAGCACAACTAGTAATAGATGCCACAGTATCAAGAGAGCAGCTTGCTCTGGTTTAAGCTGTCTGTTCAAATGAAAAAGTAACCAAATGAAAGATGTAAGAATGTTTTGTGTGGCTAAATGGCCCGATCCTCTTTAAGGCTCTAGACCATATTAGAGGCAACGTCCAAAGATTCTCACTAAAATAAAACCCCTGGATCAAATCACCCAGTTTGCCCCATCTTCAAATATGAAGGGGGCCAGAGTTACCTTCAAAGCCCATCTGACTCCCCATTTACAGCTTCAAGATAAAGCTTAACATGAAAGCTCACCTCCCCAAGAGCTAATGCTGATAAAGGTGTGTCCTCTGCAGGTTTCACTACCACTGTACAGCCAGCTGCCAGAGCTGCACCAACCTTCCGGGTAATCATAGCACTGGGAAAATTCCACTAGGATGAATGAGAGAAAAAAGTACAATCAGAGTTGGGAAAATTCTGCCACCTGTTTTTGCAGAAATAACTGACATTTTCTGTAATTATCGATAACCTAAACAGTTCTGCATTATGTACTTTGTCCTAAGTGAATATTAAAAAGAAGCACTGCCAATCAAGGAAGACGCAAATACAAAGTAGAAATGAAAATTTTTAGGGGTGTTTTCCAGGGCTGGAGGAGCCATAAGGCCATGGCCCCACGCTGTGGGGTGAGATGAAAACCTCCAGGTGGTACAAAAAAGTTCAGCAATGCTTACTGGGGTTATAATGGCTGCCACTCCTACTGGCTGCTTCAGCACCAGCACTCTTCTGTCTTTTGCAGACGCTGGAATAACATCACCATAAATCCGGCGAGCCTCCTCTGCAAACCACTCCAGAAACGAGGCAGAATACACGATTTCACCCTGTGCTTCTTTCAGAGGCTTCCCCTTTGATTAAATCAGATTGAAGATCCATTGTAAGCAGCAAACTAAGGCAGTAAAAACAAATTCAAGTAATTTTGGAGTTTCTGTTCTTTTCGAAGTACATTATGGTCCCCTCCCTATTAGGTACACTGCAACCTCCAAAAAGGATTGTACGACTGCAGCAGCAATAGCAGTGCAGCTTCAATATACCATCGCTGATTGTACAGTCAACATTTTGTATGCTGTGTCTGGATTCATATCTGCCCAAGACAACGAGCAAGAAAAGCAAATGTATGTATTTATTTACAAATTCTGCAGTTAGCTGCTATTGCCTCTCTGAAGAACGACTCAAAACACGGAAAAACAGTTACAAGTTTATGCCAGGGGCATTTGTTTTGGGAGTATTACTCTGAACTGTCTCCAGGGCTGACCCCGTGGACTGAATGACCATTAGCAGCTATGATATCACAGAGGAGCTGCTTGAAGTATCTTCCAGCAAAGTTTTAAGCAAAAGCACACCTGTTTGTGAGCTCCCTCACAGAGTCACTACTCTGTGACACAAACTGAAAGCAGACTTGCTTTAATAGCACTTCATTTTTTTTTCCAGTCAATGAAACTGATAAACACAAACATTTCTTCCGTGAGGACCACGGTTTGGGTGGATGTACGCTTTGGCACACCATGAAGCACAACATAGGTTCTGGCTTCTGCGGGTTAAATACTACTGCCATCAAACCAATGCATTGTATCTATGTCAGGAAGAGGAATGTTTGAAACCTCATCCATTGCCCTAGCACAGCAATGGAAATGCACAGTGCACCCACGAGCTCAACATTTTTAAGTTCTAAAAAAAGCTATGGTGGCTAACTGGTGAGATGCACAACAGGGTGTTTGGTCGGCGGTCAGTTTTACTTTATTTCGCTGCTCTCATTCCTGTGCCGGGTTTCCCAGTCCAAGTGCTGGCACGGGCCAGTGCCCGTACCCGGGGGCAGAGGCGGCCTGGCCCCACTACTCACGTTCTCGGCCGTGATGATTCGCGCCAGCTCCTCCTTGTTCTCCATCATCAGCTCGTACCATCTGCGGAGCCGAATGCTCCTCTCCTGGCAGGGAGAGACAAGGCTGCCGCGGCCGCCTCACGCAGGGACGGCGCAGCGGAGCCCCGGCCGGTGCCGCCCGGAGCTCCCCGCCCGCGGGGCCCCCTCGCCGCCCCCTCCCGCGGCCGCTCACCTTGGCGGGCAGGCGGCCCCAGGCGGCGCCGGCTTCA
>VZRE01006248.1:84337-118003 GCA_013396775.1 Cephalopterus ornatus | reverse complement strand
GAGGGGGCGCGGGATTGGCTTCTGCTTCCCGGAGTCCCGTTACTCCCGCACCATCGAGACGCTCCTCTCCGGAGGCAGAGGGGAGGGTTATAATCATAGGATCATGGAATGTCCTGAGTTGGAAGTAACCCACAGGGGTCATCGAAGTCCGACTCCTGGCTTTGAGGACACCCCACGAGTCACACCATGTGCCTGAGAGTGTTGTCCAAACGCTTCTTGAACTCTGTCAGGCTTGGTGCTGCGAGCACTTCCCTGGGGAGCCTGTTCCACTGGCCGACCACCCTCTGGGTGAAGAACCTCTGTCTAATATCCAACCTAAACCTCCCCTGGCCCAGCTTCATGTAGTTCTCTCCGGTCACTGGTCACTAGAGAGATCGGTGCCTGCCTCCACACTTCCCCTTGTGAGGAAGTTGTAGGCTGCTATGAGGTCTCCCCTCAGCCTCCTCTCCTCCAGGCTGACTTGAGCTTGATGCCTTGGCTGTGGAAGCACCGACCCGTGGTAGCCTACGGACTCACTGGCCAGTGGCCCTGGTTTCTGACTGCCGGGTCCCATGACAGCTGTGGTCAATGCCTGGCACAAGGGCCATGTGAAGCCCCTGCCTGGTGCCACCATCTCACGGGGAACCAGTGTGGCTGTGCTGTGCGTGCCAGCCTTGCCCACAGGCTGAGCAGTGTCAGGAGCTACTGTCTTTTTATTAATACCGCTTTGACAATTGGCTTTAATTTTCTTTTGTGAAACGTGATGTAGCTGTTGTAAGGCAAGTGCAGCATGAGCTGGGCAAACAGTGGTAGGATGCTCTTTGCTTTTCTATTGTATAGAGAAATCTCACTGCTGGTGTGCAGTGATGGCAGTTACACTGCTCAAACCCCAGAGATATTACAAGATTCAAGAGGGGAGAACACCCATAGATCATTTCTTTTTTTATAAATTACTTTATTTGAGGTAAAAAAAAAACATTGGTATAAAATAGCCTTTCAAATATGGCAATTGTTTACTTGCTGCGTCAGCAGTATGTGTGAAAGAAAAGACATGCTCCGTAACCTACATTGCAAAGGTCACAGTGCTCCAGCCTTCTGAAAACCACAGTTTGAGCCAGCATCATGGCTGGTCTGAAGATTTGGTCTGTTTTCCTGATTATACTGTACCATTTCTGTCACAGATGTATCCCATGTGGAATTTCAACACATATTGAAATAGGTAAGATGTTCAGAATTAATTTTCTTGTGTTTTGAGTTGTGTGTAAAGATAAGTAAATTCAAATTCATCTGGAAAGCAAAGAGAGGAAATAAAGCAGTGAGCAGTCTACATCATTAAAAAAAATGTGAATAACACATAGGATAGATGAGTAGTTTGATTCTGGAGTTTGAAACTTTACTGGTTTTGTAAGCAAAATGCTTGAATTGATGTGAGTATTTTTCCATCTTCTAAAGCACCGGCATTATGTAACTGGAATGTTTTTGTCTGTGAGTCTTACGCAGACAGAATTTGGTTTGGAGAAAGAAGAGGAATATTTTAGGCAATTCATGGGGTTGTTAAACCAAAGGATAACACAGGTCATTTGCAGCAGATCTGTTTCCAAATCACTATGTATTAAAATAAAATGCATGAAATAGTAAAATGTTGTAATGTGTTTGTATCTGTGACTAACATAATGAAATTTTTGTTCTCTGTCTCTCTCTAGTAGGTTGCTCTCTGTAGCCTGAACAGCCTAGGTTTGTAGAGAATGAAGGAGAGAACTGAGTGAACGTGAAAATGGAGAAATATTTCTGGCTTTACTTTCTTGTTTTCCTGTGTTATTTTTACAATCTGGCTTCTGTTGTAGTTATTGTAAGAACACACACGAGTAGTCTGGGATTATTCTGAAACATTTACTCATAATAGTCGACAGTTTTAATTGTTTGTTATTCTGGTTTAGTTTCTAAATCTGTTGCTCAAACAGATGGTAAAACGTAGGATGTTGCCTCTATTCAGGTGATCTTCTCAGACTTTAATACTGAATTCATCCAACTTTGAACAAGTTAAAGGCTGGGATTATTCATGGCATTCGAGACTGAAAGCATGTTCCCTTAACTGAGTGTTTTTCCCTCAGTCAGCATCCTGGAACGATTCGCTTTTCCTGAGGGTGTGTCAAGAAACCCATAGTAATCGGTAGGAGAAGTCATATGCCTGAGGTTAGGCAAGTGCATACGTCTTTGCCAGCTGGGGGCTCTAATTACTTAGTATGAGCTTCTAAAGACTTGAAATAACAGATCTGCGAGAATGGAGTGTATTTGCAAAAAAATCTACAAAGAGAAACGAGCTTTCGAATCTGTCCCAAAGCAGTCATTTTTTTCTAAACAAGGGAACACATAGCAGAAAACCTGTGCTTATATAATTTAAAGATCTTTGTTGTCTGAGGAGTTATCTGAACTGTTGGGCTCTATTGTTTAATTTAAAGCACTTGTTTACAACCATTTTTGTCCATTTGTTTGAAAATGACATTAAACTGTGATCATCTCTTATGCTGCTAAAATGAGTGCTTTTATTGTGTACATGAAAGTCTATGATGATAAGATGAAAGTATTTCGAAAACTCAAACACTGAGTATTCCAGGGAAAACAAACCAACAAACCAAAACCAAACAAACAAGACCCCAAACAACAAACCATAGAAAGAAACTCCTCTGACTCAAAACCAGCACCAAAGTCTACCCTGGACAGTTTTTTGAAAGTACTTTTAAAATGGTGAAAAGCTCTGCTTGTTCAGAATGTTGATCGTTCAGTGTGCTCAGCAGAGCTGTGCTGTGTCCTACTTGCCACAGCCTTTTTGCTGGAGGTAGGTCTGAGTGGGGAGGCTTTTTCCCCCAGGGACTCCTGTCAGACTTGTGGGGCCCTGTGGAACTGTGGGAATACGTCACAAAATTCCGTATAAAGGTGGACTTGTAGGACCTGGGCCCACTTGAGTAACAAGAGAAGTGAAAGGGAGATGGGAGGCAGAAAAAATGAATTGCCAAACTGAGACTCTCCCACACTGGAAACAGAGATGTGTGCTGAAATGTCTGAGCTGTTGCATTGTAGATGATTTATTATTATTATTATTATATTGCTGTTGCTCCTATTTTGGTGCTTAAAGTCCTTAAAGTATCTTAACATATTTGAATAGAGGGTTGTTTAGATCAGTGGGTAAAATTCAAAGTGAAAGATCATTCAAACCCACACAGTTTATCTATATCTTATTCCAGAATACTAGTGGTGGGATTTCTTTGTTGTGTTTTAGTTTGGGTTTTGTGATGTGATTTATTTGATAAGGATCAAATTAAATTTAGTCTTACTTTATAAATATCTTTAAAGTCAATGTTGGGCATTTTTAGAATAGTATTAATAGATCATCCCTAACACTAATTAAAAGGAGACTCTATTAAAGGAAAGTGGTGTCAATTTTTTTCATTCTCTCATGACAGTTAATGAAGATTTTGATGGTAAGAATGCCTGCCTATTCAGTGAATAAATAGTGTTATTTACCTTGCTGACTTTGGATTTTTGTTGCTTTTCATACATGTTAAAAATTAATCAAACTGTTAAACATCCACCTTGATTCCCAAGGTACCTTTTTCAAAGTTAAGGGCAACAGTGCAACTTAAATACAGCTACAGCTTTATGGTCCATGCCCTGTATGTGCTGGGTGTGATCCTGTCAGTTCACTGCTATAGCTCAGTTCCGGACATGGGGAATTCATTTCCCTGTGATTTTAGCTTGGTTGGTCAGCTTGGGACCTGGGGATTAGACAGAGACTGATGAGACCTCAGTGCCCAAGTGTGCCACAGAAGCAGCACTTCCCCATTAGCTCCCTAGGTGAGAAAACACACCCTCTCACAGGTACATAATTCTGTGAGAAATCATGTTTCATGCATGTGCCACTTGGTTTAGGTATGGCAATGTGGTGTTTTCTGGTTTTGGTAATGCTTGTAACAAAACACAGACTTGGACATAATACCTATAATGTATACGTTGTTTTTCAGCGCATAGAGCTCTGGAATTTTTCGTTAAGAAGGAAGGGAGTGTTAATTATAGACAGGTATGAAGCACATTATTGCTTAATTGTGTTCGCCTTTCTTCCCAATGTTTTTCTGTCCATCTTCTTGCCTTTCGTTATTATTCTCAGTAATGTGTGTCAACATTTTGCCAATACTGTATTTGCACCTTTTTTTCTGTTGAAAATCATTTGACTCCTTCTGAATACTATTACAAATACATAACAATTATACCATTATGTGTATATATATACTTTGTGTAGTTTCTTACATGTTTTCCCATCTTCTTTAGTCATACTCTACATGAGTAGTTGTATTAAAAGAATGACTGTATTAGGAGTTGTATTAGAAGTAGAGGACTTTTGGAACGGAGATTTAATAAACATAAGGACATCAAAATACAGCATATGGTGTATTTTACCAAGATAATAGTTATATCTTGCTGGATATTTAAATTTTATCTTTGACATAGGCAGTAAATGTGTTTTCGTGCTGTGCAATAGCATTCTGATTCTTTTTTCCCACATCCTTTCCCCAGTTATTGCTAAACCACCAAGATGCATTTCAAGCTGGGAGCATTTATCCTGATGCCTTTTATCCACCAGTCTGCAAAGGGGGTAAGAAAAGCTTTATGAGTCTAATATATTAACAACTGTATTTTTATGTGGAAATCCTAGAGAATTTAGTAGGGCTGAAAATAGTTACATTGTAAGAAATTAAGTATGGCCACAAACACCTTCCTGCAAAAAATATCTGCCATTTTTGTTAGTATTTTAAGCCTTTTTGGAGAACTTAGCAAGAAAACAGCACATCTGAAAATGTTTTTAGTAACTTTGGGATAAATGTAATTTAATGGGTATTTTGATAGAAGAATGCTGTTTGTCTGAATTAGGTCAAATTACTCAGTACTGTCTTGGGGGAAAACTGAGAGGACAAAATGATCTTCTTTTTAAGTCTTATGGAAAGCCTAGTGCTAATTTCTGTATTAAGAAGTATTAGTTTCTATCAGATCAGTCACAAAAAGGATAGGATCATATAAAAACTGCACAATAATTGAATAGTTTAAGACTTGCTTTCCTCTGCCCTTTTTCTACACCAACACTAACTCTATCTTGGCAAGTTTGCCTTTCTGTTGAAAGAGATGGTGATGATGATCACATAGCCCTTCTCTGCCCTGTGGAAACCCATACCTGTCCCAAAACATGATATTTTGAGTTGGCTGCCATGCCCGTCAGCTTTTCTGCCGAACACGTGGATGTATCAATTAGTCAACAGCTTCTCTGTCAGCTCTCTTTATCTTCTCTGCTTGTGAGGCAGCTTTTCATTGTACTGTACCTACTCACAGGCACAGAAAAAGGGAGCAGGCACAAAATTTTCAGATGTTTCAAGCCAAAATCATCGAAGGTAAATATGGTATTTGTTTTGATAGTATAAATCATATAAAAATAAGTCTCTTCTCATTAAATGGATTCCAATTGTATCATCTGTGTGATATGAAACTGAACAAAAGTCTGTGGCTTTTTTCCTTTTTCCTCAAAGAACAAATGAAATCCTGATATAATTTTATTGCAATAGGAATATTCCATGATGTGTCTGAAGACACTCACTGGTCACCATTTCTCAAAGCAAGTATTCAGTACATCAGAAGGAACTATCCTCAGCCTTGGGAAGAGGTAAGAAAATTTCATCAACTTTTGACTTTGCTTTCAACTGCTTTCTTCACCTTCACTTGTTGCAATTTCATCCTTTGTGTAGTGTAGGAAAAAACCCCACATTTTTATATTAAAGTCTCTCCTGACATAGGAACATTTGAAATCCTGTTTTCATCTTTACCAGGCAAAAAAGTTACAGTTTCCATGTAAAGTCTGTCAGTTATCTCCACTGTGGTCTGGTGCTTATGATACATTTCATAGATCCAAACTTTCAAATGCGATTGGTGATCTTGCATTCCTGTCAGATCAGGTTGAGGGTTTGCCGTTTGAAAATTAGACATCTTTTAGAATTCTCACTTGTGAATTCTTGGACTTAGTCCTGATTTGCTCTTGTTTATGGTCTATGAACTATGTAGGAGGAGAGGAAAAACAGTTTGTCAACAGTGAGAGTGCACAGGAATGTCCTCTCCTCTGTGTGCCTGCACAACAGCCATGGTGGCAGAGCAGGCTCACTCCTTGAAGGTGGAAATGTTTATCCCCAGTCCAGAAAAACACTTCAGTACTCATTTAACTTTAAGTGCACAAATTACCTTGATATCAGCCACATAATTCTATGGCCTTGGAACCTATGAAGTGCTTAAAGCTAGTCACAAAAAGTGACTCCAGCATCAAGGAACGAGTGATCAGGACTTTGTTATGCTAAATTCTTGGATTGTAAGAGTTTCTCACCTATATCCTTGTATAATGCACTTACATAAAATGCTCACCTCTTCTTAAAGACAGGAGTAAAATTACTGATACTGCTTAAAACGGATTGTTGTTGTGTAGGCTACAGAGAAACTGGTGGCTTTCCTGTTTGGAATTGCCTCACATATGGTGGCAGATGTTAGCTGGCATAGCCTGGGCATCGACCAAGGATTTCTAAAGGCCATGGGAGAAGTAAGCCTGTATTATTTTATTTATTAATACAACTGGATTTATTGGAATGGATAGCCTAGCTTTTGACTTTGGGGGGAGGCAGGAGGATGGAGAAAAGAAAAGCTGGAGACCTCTTTCAGGAAGATTTTGGGAGAGAAACAATGTCATGAATTTCGTAGGAATGAAGTTGATCAGGTTTGGGACCTGTAAACATTGGGGCTGCTTGGATAATTTGTTTCTGCTTATACTGAAAGAAATAGGCAGTTGTCTTGTTTTTCTCTTTCTCCAGATTGATTTTCATGGTTCATACTCAGAAGCTCACAGTGCTGGCGATTTTGGTAATGCTTCTGTTTGCCAATCATAGATCCTTCTATTGGAATAACTAGTCCTCTTCAAAATCACAGTGGGTGATCCTGGCTCTTAGCCTGTGCAAGGCAGGAGCAAGAATGGGTGATATGGACACTGTATTCCTGCCCTCCTCCATAGCTTGCAAAGTCCTGCTATACCTGTCCTCATGCTCCGTGTTTCAGGAGATATAATAGGGCATAGGAGCACTTGGATTAAAGCCAAAATGCAGATGAAAGGATGCTAATGTTTAAATGGAGTCACTACTGTGGTTTTAAATTGTAAATAATTCTTATTCTCTGGAGGTATAAAATGTGCAGCATACTTTCAGGTAAACCATTTATGTATTCTAAATATATATAGCTGGAAGATCTGCCATATAAATACAGACAGCATAGCCATACATGGCTTCATTGGTGATGTTATCCATGACAGATACTCAACTGGTTTAGTTTGTTGGGCTATGTGGGTTTTTTTCATTCTTCCATCCTCAGGAGGAGATGTAGTGAGTCAGTTTGAGCTGGACTTCAGTTATCTGGCATCAAATTGGTAAGATAATGAGGTTACCTTCTTTAATATTTATTTCTGCTTGTTCTGTATAATCACTGTTTTTTAACAAAATGCTGTCCTTCTTTATTTTTCTTTCAAAAGAAACCCTTGCGGCTGTTTAAATTTTTCTGTGTTTAGTATGCATATGTACTGTTCCCCAACATGAAAAATTGGAAGGATACAAAAAAAAAAAAAAGAGTTTATCTATAGGAACAAAACAAGAAAGATTAAATTATTTATCTCTGAAGGGAATTATAAGTTTTTATATATAAAATAACCAGTGAAAACATTTTTCTGGAATGTCCTAGAAGCTAGTTAAATAACATAGTTAAATGGAAATGTGAAATTTATTTAAAGTTTTGGAAGTTGAGGATGTTGAATCCAGACAGGTTTCAAAAGCATAAAAATGAGCAGAAGATTTAGATATACACATCTTTTTTCTCACAGTTTTTAACTGAAATAAAAAACTCATGTGCATTTTTTTCTGCTGATAAAGTAGGTAATTTAAGTCTTTTTTTTAAGTAGAATGTAGTTCACCTAGGTGTAGAAGACACAGTTCACTAATAAATCTCTGGCACAGCTGTGTGGAATATCTGTTTGTCTAGGAGTAGATTTGGCACAGCAGAGTTGGAGGACATCCTCCAAGATGATGTGATCAAGCCAGGGAACCAGTGTGTGGGGAGTGTGGAAACACTATTATCAGTCGCCAAAGGGGAAAGGTTCTACAGGGTTCTGACTTTGAATCTAAACAATAGGAGAGTGTTGTGCACATAATAACTGCATGTGCAATCCTGGTCTTTCTGGTGTTTGTGAATCTTCATACCTTATATAGCCTTTTGAAATTTAGACTATTTTATAGCAGGCTATTTTTATTACAGAAACTGTAATCTTTTATCAGGTGATGTGCAAAATCTGTTATAATAATACCTTCTTCTTTTTTTTAGGTATGTACCTGTCAAAGACCTAGCAGCTATCTATAAGGAATTTTATGGAAAAGAGGTCATAACTGAAAGCACAATTACTGACTGTACTTTCCTGCTGTATCTTGAACTGTAAGTTGAATAGCTTTTTCTGGGTTCTCATAAGTGAAACATATGTAGGAAAATTATGATAGCTGTATTTGAAATGCCTTATGCATGCAGGTCAGAAATATAGACCCCCTGCTAGGTCCCAAAATCATAAAAAACCTGAGTTTTTTAATGACTAGAATTCAAATTTGGACTGCTTAGTGACTGTTAAATTAGTTATTATACCACAAATGCTGAATCTTGGCTATTTAATGCATTTATACACTTAACATATTTATGCCTATTTATTTGAGAACAACTGTGTCTTGAAGTACTATTTTATTGTGGCAAGTTAGCAATATCATTTTCATGTACTGAAGGAGTAGTGCACATTGCTAAATAGGTGGCTTATCTACATTTTATGTAGATCCTTTCATGTCCAAGAATAATTCAAAAGAGACTTTGGATATCTGGCAGTCTATGCTTTTGAATACCCTAAAGAGCCTAGCTGTATCCTTTATTTCAGTTAATTACCAATAGTTACACAGCATTTACAAAAACTGTGAATCCCTCCAAGTTAAAGGCAAAAATAAAGCTTATATCATTACTTTTTACATTACAACTTTAAAAAATATTTTAACAACCAACATGGAAATGTAATGACTTGCATAGTTTTTACTATACAGGAACCTTGAAAAGAACTGTTTAAATATTTAAATACTAAGTGAAGCAGCTTTTATTTCTGAAGATTTTTTTTGTTTGTTTTAGGCATGGAGAAAGGCTTGCTGTTGCCAAGGTTGGTTTTCTGTTTCCTTTATAAAAATCAATAGATAACATGGAGACAATGTAGTCCATCTTACTAAATATGTGGCCTGTCTCTCAGCTTTTTCCAAGCTATGCTAGTAAATCTCCATTTCTGGTGGAGAAATTCCATGAATATTTTCTTGGAGGAGTGGATGACATGGCATTCTGGGCAAACAATATTTTTGAGATGACCAGCCACATGCTACAGAATGGAACCAGGTAGGTATAGTGTGTGTCCTGGAATATGAAACACGGTAGTCAAGTTCTAACATTCATTTAATTGCCACTCTAAAGGCAGTTTCTTTCCCAGAAGAGGTGCTAAGCTTTAGATCCTCACTTGGACAAAGGGATTTCCATGGATACCTTTTACCTGTGTGTACAGGATTACCTTGAGTTCGCATTTATGTGTTCACACTCCTTTGCCCAGGCAAGCCTCTGGCATCCCCAGCTGATACTCAGCAGGGAAAATTTGGAGCACTCTTTAAGACATACTCAAGGGCCTGCTTAAAGGTTGCATAGCCATGCCCTAAGGTTCTGCCTGGCCTGGCTATCTGAGACTGCACCTTCTGGCTGCTGTCATCAGTCAGCAAAGATGTCCCTTCTGAGGGGAGGTCAGATATTACCTTCAGACACTTAAGGCAAATAGGATAGTAGTAGTAGTATATGTTCTAGTGTTGAAGCTCAGGCCTCTACTCACAAATTTATATTTTTATAGGACTTCTAGCCTTGTACAGCTCTCTTACAAATGTAGCCTTACTGTAAATAACTTTGTAAGGCCAACAGCGGCAATTAATCCATCCATTTATCTGGAATATATCACTGTGGATATTTTGGGAAATTATGTTAGAAATACATTCTGTTCTGTTCTTTGCTGTAGAATGGCACTTTCATTAAAAGTGCTTTAGATTCATAGAAATAACAGGACATGTTACATTAAGTTTCCTTCAAGGAATGTGAGATTCATATAGAACCTAATCAAGGTAATTAAAATAAATATCAGAGGGGTTTATAAGGATTATGATGATGCTCTGATTTTGAGTTTCTTGAGAAAATTGGTGCCTTCTAGCAGAGGAATCAGTAAGGATAAAATTTGTATTTTTAGTTTCACTTCCTTCCATTGTAAGAAAATCTTTAAAGTGCATTCTGCATATTTTTCTTCAGTGGATGCTACCTGCCTGAGAACCCTTTGTTTATAAATTGCACAAAGGAGCACAGGGACAACCACATGTAAGTACAGCTCTGGAGATTCAAAGGTTTGGTGATAAAAGGAGAATCTTTTGCTAATGTGGACAGTGGGCTATTGAAAATTAGAGATGTTTTTGTTTATCTTTTTGTGTGTGAATCTGAGATTCTTGTAGCATGAATAAGTAAATTTTATATAGGGGAACTGTGCAGAACCTAAGAGAGCCTTTTACCTCAAGTCATTAATTCAGTTATATTAATTCTTATTACTGCCCTCTTTATTCTAGCAGAAACAAACAATCAAAACGTGAACGTCACAAGAATACAACTTCTTTGCTTACAGAATCACTTGAGAAGAATATAAACTATACAGAGAGAGGAGTTCACTTCAACATGCAGTCTTGGGCAACAGTAAGTAAGAAGTGACAGATGTGTCAGGTAAAATTCAGCTCTGTATAAAATTGTTTTCATTTCTGTCTGGAATGTTGCACGATGGAGCTGGGTCTCGGGAGGTTAATAATAGCCTCTGACTTCAAGGAGATTACAGTACCATTGTTAATCTATATATGTACATCATAAATACTCAATTTTTACACTTTGCTCATTGTATAGTGAAGTTAGGACACATCTTGCAGTGGCAAAAAGGACAAAATATATCTCTAGTATTTACATTTTACAGAATTAGTTGATCAATTTTTTGGGGGGTTAAGAACTCCCATCAAAGCATAGCAGTGAACAATTAGCACTGCTCCCTTTAGTACATACACATTTTTGTCTTTCTAAAAAGGTGCTTATGACCTGAATCAGAATCTTCTTAGATCCATGTGGTAATTTCCACTGTTGGTGACTTGGTTTTTGTGGTGTCCCAAAATGTTCTGGAGTTTCAGCCGGAGTTTTAACCATTCTTGTGTCTCTTTATTTTTATTTCAGAATTCCCTCCGTTTGATAAACCGTGCTTTTACAAGCAATATCTGGAGAGCATTAGCAGCTACACATCAGAAATCTTCCAAGCACATCTCCAAGCCAGCAGCTTCATATTTTCTGACCTCACCCTATGCTAGACTTGGATGGTTGGTAATTTTTTTCCTCTTACCGCCCACTTAATTTCTGAAAATTTTGAGTATCCACCAAAATATTATTGTTTATTCTTCGGATACTCTTAAATGTGAAAGTCCAAATCAACTAATGGTACAAATCTGGCGGAATGGCTTATGTTCTGTTTAGAACAGCAAGTCAGCCAGTAAGACTTTTCTTTCAGATGTTGATCAAGCTCAGAATGGAAGGAGCCAAAATTAGAACCAACATCGGCTCTAGTTATGAACAGTATGAGAACTTTGGTATCCTTTTTTTAGCTGTTGGTTGATGTTTGTGCAAAATTAATTGTCTGTCATGAGTTGATTACTGATGATGCGAGTGTTCTTGGAAATGCTCAAGACAAGTAGGGAGTCCAAAGATTGATTCAGGATAGAGAGAAACATATTTTCTCTCCTTTCCAGAGAGGTTCTATCTTGACCTGCAACAGGGGAGAGTAGTAAAATAAATTTGCATTACTGCTCATCTGACTTCACTTATTATGACTCAGTATTTGGATTTAATGTTTGCACTTCACACCAGCTAAATTAGCAGTAGTTAGTTCTTTTCTCTCCACGTTCCCTCACTAAACTCTTAACATGTTACTGAAGCCTGTAATCCCTTTGCTTATCTCCTGTTAAATCCATCAATTAAATCAGAAGTTCAGTTTAAAAGATATTTAATTTCATCTTTTGTATTCTGTGTCATATGCAAGCAGCCCTTTTTCATGCTCCTTGCTATGATTGCTCTCAGGCGCTTTGTGTCAGTAAAAAGCAGTTCCTACAGATCTCAGATGCATTAATGGAAGATGAATCTTGAAAGATCTAGTTTTATTTAATCCAAGAAAACACAAGTCAAATATATATGGAAAAATGCTGCATAGATTTTTACAAAACTATATGGGGAAACACAGGTCTTGGGCTACCTGAATTAAAATTATTTATTTTCCACTAATGTTGTGGTAGTCTGGAAGCTAATGCTGATTTTGTTGACTCCTTTGCTGTACAGGGCAATGATCTCAGCTGACCTAAACCAGGATGGATATGAAGATTTGGTGGTTGGAGCACCAGGGTACAGCACCATGGGCCATGTTCAGATAGGACGGGTGTATGTGGTCTACTGTAACCAGTCAGGTTTGCCACGAGAGGACATGGATTTGGATCAGAAAGCTGACCAAGTACTACAGGGTCATCAGGTGAGGGATCAAGTCAGGTATTTGTCACTTAAATTTTCTGGACTGAAAATGTGCTAAATTTTGACTGAGAAACGGTATCATTAATGTGTATGGGTATTATTCCTGAAATTCTCCTCCTGATTAAAGGAGGAGAATTATAACCATTAAATATAAAAATAACCATTACTAAAGTCACAGGAACAATCGAAGCAATAGTGATCTGTAGGTTCACTTTCATTACTGTGCCAGATAAGTAGGTATTAAAACATAATTTGCCCTTGAATAAAAGTGAGGTAATATCTCTATATGTCCCAATATATCTTGCTCGGGTCCCTGCATTTAAAAAATAATTGTGATTTCCCCTTGTTTTTTAATATAATAATATTAATTCAATATGTTTCAATTCTTTAAAGCTATTTTTTTAATTAACTGATTGATTCTCACAAAATAATTGTCTTTACTAAGAGTGCAATATATTTAAAAAAAAAAAGAGGAAACTGGGATTTGACATGGTGGTGGCTGGCTTGTAACTAAGCAGGATCAAATGACCTTTTTGAGTAATAAATATGATCCTCTGTAGAAAATATCTTTACTCACAAAGAAGAGAATAGAGAGAAATGAGATACACTTCATTTTAATGTGTTTCTGTGGTTATAAACTGTGGATTTAACAGCTGCTGTCTTCTTATATAATGTTTTAGTGGTTCACAGCTATGCCATCAACAGGCAAGATCATAAGCTTAACATCCATGGTGCACTGGGCTCAGAAGAGGAAATAGCAAAGCAGCACCATGTTATGTTCAGTTATCTTGTATTTTAACACCTCCACATCCACAAACAGAACAGTTGATTCTGAGTTAGTGTATTGGTATGATGGTTATTACTTGGGAGAACAAAAATTCTTTGGATAGATTTTTGTCATGTTTCCAGTTCTTCCTTGTGCAAATGTGCATTAGGTTTTTATGGTTTTGTCTTGAAAACATTTGTTATTTTCCTGAGATCAATCCCTTTTCTTTTAGCCTTCAGGAAGATTTGGTTCTGCCTTGGCAGTCCTGGACTTTAATGAGGATGGAGTGCCTGATCTGGCAATTGGAGCACCTTCGGTGGGATCCCAGTTTCTTACTTATAAAGTAAGTTTGTTGTTTGGGTTTTTTTGAACAGTGAAATGAGAGAGAGAATTTCTATTGCTGCTCAAGGTGACATTGTAATTTAAACACAAAAGTTTATAATCTTCGTGAGTACTTTGAGTAGAGCAGTGAGAGCTATCTCTATTTCCCTTTCAGTGGCCTTTTATGCACATTAAAAATCCAAATCAGATTGTGACTTTGCAGCACTGATGTGCTGGAAATGTAAGGGGCCATTCAAGAAATACAAGTGTACCCTTTTTGATTAGGAACCGACAGTCTGGAATGGACCTCATGGGTTGTTGAGCTTTGTCATATGCTGACACAGGCCAACAGATGATATCTAAACTGTGATATGAACAGAGATACACTTTGTAAAATAATCAGTTTACAGAGGCTTAATGACTTGCAGTTTACCATGTGGTCTCTGAGTATTTTCAGCCCAAGCAAACTGAGAGGTAAAATGTTTTGATTTAAACAAGATCCATTAAGCTTAAAAGTCTTCAGAATTTCAGCTACTAACTTATCTGTCTAAAAAGAATTTATATTTAATTAAATTTAAATAATTTAAATATTATGTAGACCCACTACCTTGAAAATTGTGTGCATCTGTTGTGCCTGTCACTGTTTGCCATTGCATTAAATATTAAATATTAAATAATAGTTACCAAAATTTGAGCCACCTGAGTGGATGTGTAACAAATACAAATATGCAGTACACTGTCCTTGCTTCTTACCCACAGTATGATGAAAATGTACTTCTCTAGTTTGTTGCTTGGTTACAGCCTTACCTATTACAACATGAATATTCTTAGGTTTGCGGTAGAAAAGACAAATTATGAGAAGGCTGTGACGAGAAAAATGCAATTGTATTAACATTCCTTGCAGAACTGTTCCACTCCTTGTGATTTGCCTTGGATTTTGTACCTGGTACTGACATGCAGATGCTCTCATGCCGTATTTGCTTTTCCTGCTGTTTAGGGTGCTGTGTATGTCTACTTCGGCACCGAGGGAAGAGCCTTGGCATCTCAGCCAAACGTTACCATAACTTGTCAGGTATATTGATAACATATAATATCCTGCATATATTATGCTGTTAGCCAGGCTAACACAGGTCTACACAAGCGGGAGGCGAGATAAAGGGGAAAGGGGCTTATGGGCTTGAAAAAAGAACATTAAAATCAAATTGCAAGGGAATTTAGACTGATGGGGATGATGCAAGCAGGTGCTTGCCTAAGTTAGTTGTATGTGGGAAGACATTTGTACCACAGCGCAGGGGAGGCAGCAGGGTGATCAAAAAGATGCATAGCCAAAAAAAAAAAAGGCAAAAACCCCCAACCAACCAACCCAAAAACCCTCTAAAAAAACAAAACTGAAGCCAAGGAGTGGGAGGGTAATTTAGTTAGCTATTTAGAAGTAAGTTGCTCTATTTTGTTACAGAATTAGTGGTTTCAGTTCTATTTCAGGCTTAAACTAACTGTTTATTGCAGGATTCCTACTGTAATCTTGGTTGGTCCCTCCTGGCAGCTGATGTTGATGGGGATGGAAATGCTGATCTGGTTGTGGGCTCTCCATATGCACCTGGTGGTGGGCAGCAGAGAGGATTTGTGGTTGCATTTCACTCTTATTTCAACAGGAGTGACCAAGGTAATATTTATTGAGTAAATTAGCCCTCCTATATTTTATATGACTGTTCATTTGTTCCTAATTAATCATGGGATAATTCAGGTTCAAAGGGATCTCAGGGAGTGTCTAGTCCAGCCTCCTGCTCAATAAGAGATACCTGTGAAGGCAGACCAAATTGCTCAGGGCTTTGTCCATTTGGGTCTTAAAAATCTCCAACGACAGAGATTGCACAGCCAGTCTGGGCAGCTGTTCCACTTCTTGGCAGTCCTCACAGGGAAAAAATGTTTTGTTACAGCCAGTACGACCCTTTTTTGTTTCAGTTTATGCTCATTGTCTATTATCCCCCCACCACGCAGACGTGAACTCATAGGCACAGAAGGCTTGGAATACCCCTACTAAATTTGCTCCAGTTAATCGATATCTTTCCTGTTACTGAACAATATGTGTGGTCTAGGGAAGAGTAAAGTGGGAACAATCACCTCTCTCAACGTCTTTGCCATGCTCTTGGTTATATAGCCTGGGATAGTGTTGGCTGTTTGCTGTCATAGCCTCACATGCCCACCACGATGTCCAGGGCCTTTTCCACACAGCTTTTCCCCAGCGTATATCACTGCAAGGGTATCTCCTTTCCTAGGGTCAGGCTTTGCATTTGTCCTCACTGGATTTTGTGAGGTCCTGTCAGTCTGTTCCTCCAGGCTGTCTGGGTCCCTCTGAATGGTGGCTCTCCACAATCTCCTTTCATCTGCCAACTGTATGAAAGGGCATGTTGTTGCCTTCTCCAAATCAACTATTATAAAGGATGAGTCTGTAGATCCCTGAAGGCACTCCACTCATCACAGGCACCCACAGTACAACCCACTATCTGTTGCCCTGTGATGGTGATTGTCTCAACCAGTTTTTTCCCATCTGGTTCTCCACCCATCCAGATGCAATGTCCCAGCTTGGATAAAAGAACATTGTGGGATACTGTGTTGAAAGCCTTGCTAAAGGAATGGATGCAACTGTGTGTTGTGAGTCCAGCGCAGGCTCACTGCTCTTCCTTGGAAAATTGCAAATGTACCTTAGAAAATGAATCTTCATCATTCTGTACACTCCTTCATATGGCTAAAGAGGAACACTACAAGTGAACACAGTTAATGAGTACAGGTGATGAGGAGGGTTGTGAATGGGGGAGAAAATGTCACACATGGAGCTAAATAAAGTTAGTAAAGGTTGGGCAGCTTTGTCACAATCATGTAATTGAGATTTCCAATAATGCTTATTTTTTGTAGCTTATTCTACTTCAGGTAAAATTAGAACCCACAAGGAAAATGGGTTTAAAAACACTGCTGATTGACATTTTTGTAAAACCAAAGCACAGAAATGAGTTACAGACAGAATTATTTGAAGCTCCCACACCCACCACCTTTGAAGAATTACAAGTTCTGATAAATGGTGACTAGTTTAGGGCAGGCTTGACTGGTAGCTTTCACATGCTTTTTGTAGGCTATTGGAAGGACTGAGAAACAGGCTGTGTCAAATAAAGGCTTTCACCAGCCAACACAGCTACACGGTGAGCAAGTGAAGTCAGCAATTACTGGTGCCATATCATGGACAGTGTAACTTTGCTTATAGAAACTTGTTGTCATAGGATGAGTCAGTAGAGGATTGCTAACGGATTTTTCTATGCCAGGGTACACCAAGATTTAATTCATATTTTTCTGGTCTCTCAGAATTTCTGTCAGTACAGGATGCAAACTGGATGGTGGAGGGGGAAGAAAACTATGCTTGGTTTGGATTTTCACTTGACAGCTGCCAGCTGGAGAACATAACATTACTACTGATTGGTAGCCCTACATGGAAGAGTTGTGCTAGGTGTGTTGTATGTGAGAGCTTGATCTCTCCTCCATTCTGCTCTACTTCTATGAGGTTTAATATTTGTAATAGATTAGAGTTCCAGCTTTTCAGGAAGTTTCCTCTTCGTCCTGCTTAGATTATATTTATTAAATTCATATTTTATGCCTTCACACTTCCTTATGAAGACAGGGGGCTTTAGACCCTTTGTAGAGCAGGTCTTTGTTATTTAGAGACGCTGAAGAATTTCTTGGGTTTTCTTGGGGAGAGGGGCCACAAAAACGCCGACAGGTAAGCATGCTTTAAGTAATTGTTTAGATAGCCCTTACTTTGAGAGAGCATTTTTAAAAGCAAACCAAAGACAAAAATGTATTTGATAATAAAGAATTGGATAGACAGGCCAAATCTGTGCTCTAAATGCTGTGTAACTAGTTAGGACACATATGGGAAGTACTAAAATAGACTTCTAGAATTTGGCAGGCACTATTATTCCAAAGTAAAAGGGGACAATATTTTAAGAGTAGCATTCCTAGCTGAATGTACAAAAATATGTTGTTACAAACAACTGTATTTTGCATTGTAATTCAAGCTGCAATCCCTTCTCGTCGGATGCCAGACAGAGCGTTGGGAAGGTGTATGGGTACAACCCACCGAGCACAGAGCGCTGGTTTGCGGTAACTGGAGACAAGGTAGGGCTCCTTCTTCACTATGGGACCTTATGAATAATTTGAAGTGACAACCTGTAGAAATTACATAGGTGTTTTAAAAATCTAACAGGAGATGAGCAGAATGGGTTTGTCTCTGGCCAGTGGTGTGATGTCTGTGGCCGGGAGCACAAGGAGAGTTTTGGTGGTGGGTGCACCTACTGCAGGTATGTCCTGAAAACTGGAAGCCATTTCTACCTTAGGAGGTTTGTTTCTGTATGACCGGAGGACAGATACAACTTTTAATTTAGAAAAAGGACCTTTAAATTGTCATGTAATAAAAAAAAAAAAAAAGAAAAAATAGAAATAATCACTGTAATTATCTATAAGTGCCTTACATGTAGAGTCTCTCTACTATGCCTCTGTTTCAATGTGGTTTTTTCCATCCTTAAAATTGGTTTAATACCTTACATTATTTATGTAGCAGCAGACAGTAAGGAATTGGGAAAGTCAAAATGCAGAAGCCTGTTTTTAACTGCATTTCTCCCCATGTCCTATGGCTAAGCGATTTTTCCCTGAGCTAATTAGTGTTAATCCCATATAACATTTGATGTTATTTGATAAATTATACTAATTTTTCCCATTTTATGTAATGCCAGTATTACCTGCTCTTAATGTATTGTAAGTATTAAACGTGAGTTCCTATGTCAGATGCTCAACTTCTGTTACTTTTTTCTTCCAGACAGCCTGCACAGGATTTCATTTATGTCCTCAGTGCTGCATCAAGCTGGACTGGCTCTAGTATATGACCTGACAGACAGCACCAAGCCTTCTTTGCTCAGCACGTTCAGCGGGGACAGGAGGTTTTCTCGTTTTGGAGGAGACATATACTTAAGTGATCTGGATAACGATGGACTAGGTAATGTTTGATGAATCTAGATCAGAGCTGAAGTGTTTAACTTTTAGCAACAGGAGGGCTGCTCACCTACATGTTCATGCAAGTGCTAAACACAGTCTGCTTCCCCAATTGACTTGTACCAGTATTCCATCAAGCCTTATGGAGAGGCCTTTCTAAAATCCCAAGCAACTCAGTCAGAAATTGAAACATTTTAATTGCCATCACTAATAGGAATTGTGACATCTGGAGGTATGTAAATGCCAGCTCTCTCTTGTGCTTTGGTTTAGCATTCATTCCCTTCTGATGTGTTATGTCACCTTTGTAATACCTGCAGATGAAATGATTGTGACATCCCCACTGAGAACTAATGGCATCTCCTCAATACTGTTTGGTGGGGCAGCTGGCCGTGTTTATATTTACAACGGAAAACAGGCATCCTCAGGGAATGTGACAGGTCACTGCAAATCATGGATATCTCCCTGTCCTGAGGACTGGGTAAGAATATATGAAAGGTAAAATCAGGACACAAGTACATCCAATACAAACATGCAGTGCATTCTGACTTGGTTCCAGAAAAAAAAGGTTTACTCATGTTTCTGAATCTCTGCAAATTGGCTCCTCCTTTTCATTCTTAACTGACTTTGCTGTTTAGGAGCCAGGATTATTGTACTGGTCTTCTATTCCCCTAGCATGGTTCTCTCAATTGACTTTCTATTTTGTCCTTTTTTCTTCTTCAGGCACAGTATGTCCTTATTTCTCCTGAGGTAAGTAAACAGAAAACAAACTACTGAAACTAAAAAGTCCTATTTTTAAAAAAACTAGCAGCATTATAACCAGCAATCTTATTTACAGGAACTATCAAGATTTGGGAGTTCTGTTATCTCTGTGAAATCTGAAAGCAAGGTGAGGAAAATTACTGTTGTTGGTTGCTTCGTAACATCTTCCCACCTCATACCTCACATGTATCTTATTTGTAGAAGTCTTAAGTGCTTTACATAGTTAATTAAGTTGTTCTCTGAACCAATCATTAAAACCAATTTATAGGTGGATGAGCTATGGAGTTGCCAAAATTTTGGCATCTAAATTGAAAGAAATCACTTTAAAACAGCCTGAAACCTAAACGGCTTAGGAGTTTGCTGAAAGGCTGTATGGTAAATGGAGTGTAGGTGCCAACTGGCTTTACTGTTCATGCCAGCCTGTATGCAAAGTGGATGCTCAGCTACAAATGGCACCGAACCATCCCTCTCATTTAGTCTTTACAAGCTTGCTGTCCTGGCTATCTCTTGCAGTAAACACCATTCATATGCCAAGTGTTTCCAAGCATAGGGAGGTCCAGCTCTTAAGTGAATGATTTTGGATATGTTTGTGTACCTGTTTCTCTTTGTTTCCCTCAGATGCCCATTATTTTTACCAAACGTCAATCCCTAGGTTTGTATGATGCACTGAGGAACCTTTTTTTTGTCTTGAAGGTTACTTAGTGCTTGTTCAGCTTTCTCCTTACTCTGACATCACCTCTGTGAGCACTGGGGTTTTCTGTGTGAGTGCTGAGGAAGCCTCAGAAATAGGGAGAGGAGGTACACGACAGGTCTTCAACCAATGGTGTTTAACTAACTTCTTGCTGTTAAAACATGCAATGGAGAAACACCTGGAAATGTAAATTCTTCTCAGCTAGGCTAGGGTTAATAATGCAACACCTGAAACACAGGCATTGCTCAGTGCCAATGAGACCATTCTCCAAGCTGGTGTGTTCTGTTGCTATGGCACCAATCCAGTCCCCACTCCAGCTTCATCTGTATTGATCTTAGCCCTGAGAAACAGTTTATATTTGCAGCAGACTTATTTCATTGGTTCCAGCTTGCTCCAGTTCCCCAAATGAAATAAAGTCTATTTGCCAAATTGTTTTGTTAATCGCTATTCCGATGAGGTGGGTTGCTCTCTTATTTCTCCTCATCACATTTCTGTATGACACTAATGAGATGGACTAAATCTGATTTCCATTAGGGAAGCTTAAGGCAGCCACACACCTGCAGTCGCATTTTGCTAACCCTTGCTCTGTATCTCTGCAGAAAGAAGTTGTAGTGGCAGCAGAGAGAAGTTCTGCAAAAGCTCGACTTGGTGGAAGGCTTTTTGTCTACTCGCTTTGAAAGTTCATGGTAGCCTTTAAGACCAGGGAACAGCTGGTCTTTTAGTGAAGAATCTCTAGTATCTGTGATACTTTCCTGAACCAACACAAACCAACAGACCCCATGTCAGCAAACTTTTGATGAATTCTGTTGTGGGCAGCAACATCACTTAACCTAGAACAAGCCAGCTGAAATGAGCAGGCAGCTAGATTTTTGTTAGTAGTATTTGGCTGTATAAGGAATGTTCAGTGGTCAGCTTCTTTACTGGTCAGATTTGAGTATTTTCTTGGCAAAACCAGGAAGGAGCAGCAGCATATAATTCAGAATTCCTTGTATACTGTGATAAAGACAGGTATATTAAGTTATTGAAAGTTACCCTCAAAATAACAAGCATGGAGGAGGGGCAGCTTTAACCCTGACAGAAAAGTGGGTGCCAAGGAACAGGACTGTCTGCCTCTAGCAAGTATTGATCTCTGCATTGAGAGTTTAGAGCAGGTGGGATCTCATAGGAAGAACAAGCAAGTTTTAGGAAATACTTTCGCTTTTGCAATTGTGGCTGACTACGCTGATACACTGTGTTTTCATGTAAAATTCCATGACCATGGTAACTTAGAATTGTTAACTGCTTTTATTGTTAACAGTATTGTCTTGAACTATTAACACTAATTTTGTAGGAAGTAGGTTTAACAAGAGCAGGCATTATCTATTAAACAACTTGAGCAGCAAAATGTGATGATACTGTTATTACCAACCCTACTCCATAGTCACGTGTATGTATTTTCTCTCTCTTGCCTCCTTCACAAATGCAAAGCATTATTTTTATTTTAAATAACACAAGTTGGTGGAATAGCACAGAATTCTAAAGGTCATACTCCAAAATGAAACATCTCAACCTACCTTCTTAGGAATTCTTTCTCAGGGACGTTGCTTTAAGCAAATCAAAAAAGGCAAGGTGAACATCAGCTTGATGTATAATGCATTCGGACAACTATTTTGTGGATTTGCCCAAACAGCAAAACACTTTAAAAAAATTAAACTTTGAACTTCATGAAAGAAGTTAATGGATAGGACTGGGAGCACAGTACTTACCTCACAAATCCGTGAAATGTGGTGTGAGGCAAAACAAGCAGTGCACTTATAAGGGTGGCAGAATAGAATTTTCCTTTTTACATGAAAACTGATGAAACCAATATGTTCTGGGGCAATTCCATTCTGAACATACACCTTCCACTGGCTTTGGTTTTTCCTGTGTATGATCTCAAAGTAACTTCACTGTATCTGAATGAATTCTGATTACTTGAATTGTAAGAAAAACATTAAACATTTGCATATGTCTGTAGAGGGAAAAAGCAGTCTTATAAAAGACATGTCTTTCTCTCTGTGCTTTTATTGTGCTTTAAGTCAGTTATGTACAGGAAAAGGAGTCAAAAGGAGTTCACAGAATCCTCTCTGCACAAAAGCTTATGTGAAAGCTTCTCAAACAGCTGCACCCACATATTTCAGTTCTGGCCTCATGCAACTACCACTTGGTTGAAAACATCAGCATCCATGTCTTTTCACACACTGAGCTGTCAGCCTAGGTATATGAGCCCTTGGTTCTTCTACTGATTGTTCAGTTTAGAGGTCTTTACAGCTTTACCCACTAAGCCAAAAGACTGCAAAAAAATTCAGCTAAAAAAATCAAAATCATTACAAACCCCATTAACTTTCTCACCTTCTTGTGCCTTTCGTATCTGTAATTGAAAGTCACATACAGAGAAAGAACTGTCTGAAAAGAATTACATACAACAGATTTTAATCAAACTAGCATCACAGGCTTGCACAACTTTATGTACCTTTTTATTTCCATCTTTGACTCATTAGTCCCAAGTAAAAATGTTCACAGCTACAGTTATTGTTTTTCCAACTCCTGCCAGTACAGTGATTTATCTGGTGGTACCTAAGGAGCTGCTCACTGTGTTACAGCAAGGTTAAAAAAACCTAAGCAAAAAATGGGCAGTTTGACTTCATTTAAAAGGATTTCATGCTCCCTCTACAGACTGAGAGAAACCAGTTGGAGAACTACGCCCTCAGAGAAAAGTGCTAAGAAAAAACATAGTGGGCATAAGGCTTCTATTCCTTCCTTCAGTCCATCACAAGATACCAGGCTTCCATACCCTTTACTAACCTGGCTACTTACTGTGGTGGAGGCTAGTCCATGGTTTGTCTTGGAGAACAGAGAGAAAGCATAGCCCAGTTAAGAGAAACTAACAACCATCTGTTGATTTTTAGCAGAATTTGAATCAGTCCTTGTGACAACAGGAGGAGTTATGAAACTGCAGCTGTATCAATGCGTGGTTGAAATACTATCAGGTGGCAAACACAAGTGGGCATTATCCATAAGCCTACTTTCCCTGTTCCTAAAACTGCATGTTTTGAGCCTAAATTAATTGTGAAGGAATAACCAAGATAAGTAGCTAAATTTCAAAGCCTGTTATTGCTCACGTAAAATAAGGGCAACTACTATTTCTCGTTGCTGCCAATTTAGTGGTCATGCTTCACAAAGATGCAGGTATGCTTTTTGCTTTGGAAAATGTTCTCTGCAATTCAATAGGGCCTTAAAAATCATTTAAAAAGCCACTCTTGGGGTGGATTTTTCTTTGACATTTGAAGTCCGATTCCTTAATCTGCAACTCAGAACCAGAATACTTGATGAACGCTGACTGCTGTCATCCTTTAAGCAAAACTTTTGTTCTCTGTAAGAAGGGCCTTTAAGCAAAGAAGTATTTGACAGAAACACATAAAATGAGAATGCCCAAAAATTAAGTATATGTATGTGATACAGAAAACTAGTGGAACACACATGGAGTGGAGATTAGACTACTGTGTAACGCATATTGCTGTTTTCCCTGGTGTTCCTCTCCTTTCGTGTGTAAGAATTAAAACTCTCACTGCTGCTTTTTTGGCACAAAATATATATTAAATTAGAAAGTTTAGAAATTCTTGCAGTTCTCAGTAAGGAAAAAAAAATGCAAGGAAGGTATCCAAAGTCCACCCTGTAACAACAGAAGTCTCTTCATTCCTTATGTTCCTATTGGTTTGGTAATGTTCTGCTCAGCCCAAATGTCTCTGCTTTAAAGCTGTTCTTTATCTCCACTCTTCCAGCTGATGGTTGGGATTTTTTCAAAACTGCAGGAACCTAAGCAAGAACAAAACAGCCTGTGATTACATGAGAAGCTGCTCTATATGCAGCAGAAGGAAATAAAGCTTCACAGAGGCACGAACTCTGATTTTTCTCCCCTTATTTTCAGAACAGTGTCTCTGGCTTCTCCCTTCCAGCACATTTCTCCAAGCCAAAGTCAGAAAGGGCTGGACTTAGTTTTGAACACCATTTATGGATAATCCAGTTAATTGCAGTCATAGTCAACAATCCACAACAAACTACTTCCATTTGCCTCCTATTGCCAAAGGAGGGGAGGCAAGAAGGGGAGTTTATCCAAGTCTCCCCTCCTTTGTCACTTGTAGCAACTTAACTTCTGAATGCATTAATACATCCACTATAAATATTAGAGTGCAGACCAGAGGTAGACAATACAGTTCCACAAGTCCATGAAAGGGCAGTCAACAGGGAAATTGACTCATACATGCTAATCTAAAAGATGGATCTCCTTGGAAATCTTCATACAGCTTGCTACCATCAGCATCAATGACAAAGACAGCTGGCACACACGTGAGGAGCTATTACAAACCTCAGACTGAGAGTCAGAACATCAAAACCCTGGCACCGCTCTCCAGAGAGATGTTACAGCTAGCACTTGTCCTCATCCTTCTTTAGTCTTTTACATGGCAGGGAGTACAGATCCGTGGTTAGGATGGGGGTGGGAGGATGAGGGCGGCATTTGTTATGTGCCTTGCTGTGAACAGACTGCTGTAGCAGCTGAGAAGGCAAATGAGGGCTGCTTCTACCATGAGCCTCAGCTTTCCTTGGGCTACCAGGTGAAAGTAAATACAGCATGTCTCAAGGAACAGCCTGCAGTTTGACTTCTGGCCACTGCTGGGGCTTCCAACCTCATTCAATCCAGCTAGGAGCACTTTGTCAAGGAGCAAGCCCTGACTTGAATTCCTCCATGCTATGTGGCCTACCCTTCTAGAACAGCTTATTTCCTGCTTTAGAAACGGACTGTACACGCAGAGTGTGAGACAGAAACCCTGACCAGCCATACATACGTGAGGAGGTAGTGGAGGTTCTAGGTGCCGCCCAAGGAAGGAAAGTAAGCGTCGCCATATCAGACCGCTTCCCAGAAACATAATCCCTGTCACCAGCCAAAATATCCTGGGGTCCTACCAACAGAACGTTCCCGTTAGTCATGCAACTATCCCATCACAAAAGGAGATGACCCAATAATAATCTCTACTCCCCACCAGTGTGATCCTCTGTTATGGGAGGGAACGGTAAACTGCCTACCACCAACAGCCAAGCCCCACCTTGGGAAAAGAGTTGTTTAGGAATTGCTGTACTGTATTCTGTTACTGTCCCGTGCAGTTTTCCTTCCTTCATCAGAAAGTTTGAAAATTCAACTCTTATATTTAGATTATTTGAAAAGGAAGAAGTCTTTGCTTTGTTTTGTTTTGAAGCAGGCACATGCAGTTTTGAAATTGTACCCCGCAGTTTGTATCCCCTCCTCCCTAGTTTAGGTATAAACATGTATTGACAGTAGAGTATTTCCTCTGCTGAAAATGCCCTGGCTGCCTGCCAGATACCCTTGGATCTGGGAGACAAAGGTGGTCTTTTCAGAATAGTTGATCATTAAAGAAACCTTAATACTACTTATAGTCAGTCCTTATACAACCAAAAATTTGCCTTCCCATTACTTTTTCATGGATGTGGAAAACAGGCTACAATACTGTGCAGTTAGCCATGCAGTCATGTGCTTACAAAAAAAAGTGACTGCCTGAACACATGAATCACTGGAGCTCACTCTGTGGAAAGAATGAAGGTGTACCAAATTTAAAATACACTATAAGAGCAGGGCCCACATTTCATCCTCAAAGCAGCAGTTGTTCCTTACCTCTTCAAGAGATGACTCCAAGTTCATACCAAATGCAACTCCTATGAGGCCAAAGAGAGAGACGGAGAAAGTCCCCATAGTCAGCTGCAAGTTCAGCCTCATCATCACATTACGGTGGCTAAAGAAGGGAGAAACATCTGTAAGGGGAATCCATAAATTGATTTGCTGCCTAAATTCCCAAGTTCCATACAGCATGCACTAAAATAAAATAGTGAAAGAGAAGTCATGCTGGAATTAGGCAACCCAATGACAAAGATTATGAAACAACAGTACCAAAGAGGCTACTGTTTTGACATTGCTGCATCAGGATGCTGCATCTAAGGCAGCAGGTTCTGCTTAATCATCATCAGACTTGCCAGCATCTCACTTCTCAAAGGTGTATATACACAGAGTAACAGTAAATTTCTCCTGAAGTTTGTGTCCTCTCACCACTAAATTTACATGCCCATATTCACAAGAACCAAAAATTTATTGTTAACTTGCAAATTGATAGGCTTTACAAAAAAAGTAGTTGGTAAATGCTGCAGACTATAAACCTGAGCCTCTTTGGGAAAATTCCATATTCAAATCTCCACAAAAAAGATTTTTGTGGTTTCCTGATACAGCATCCACTAATTGCTTCTACAGATAACTCCTTGGTAAAGAAGAGAAAGAATATTAAACACCAACCTAAAAGACAGAGTCCTTGCAAGCAAATGCAAGCTACAATTACTTTCCAGTAAGAAATCTGACTAGTAGTGAAAAATGTAGCATACAGAGAGAAAGAAAATACTTGCTCACTAATTAATAATTCTTATATCACTCCATAGAGTAATAATGCAGCTTGAAATGAACACCTGAATAGCAGAGCCAGACTCTAGCTAGTAATCTTTTCTGAACAGAATTTTAATATGCCTCTATATCTGCAGACATTTCCTGTATTGAATACCTCCCCAGAAGGATTTAAGAGAAACTGGGTTTCTACCGCTAGGGAAAACTGACGCCTAGTTTGCTTTATCCAGTTCACTGGTAAGAGAAGTGCAGCACAGCTCTAACTGCAAGTCCATTCAAACCCTCATGAAGACAAAATTCTCCAACTTCCCTTGTAAGCAGATTTGAGAAGGTCTAGGTAGCATTAAATTCTTCTCAGCTTTTGGCAATCCAACAGATCATGTAGCTAACCTGTCGAGGTTGATAAAGATGATGCTTTCTGAGTCGTCAATCAGTACTCTGAGTTCACGAGCTTCATTTGCAAGATCTTCTGCTTGTCTGTAGTAATTCTCCAACAGCAGCTCCATTTCCTCTGCATGGTCAATCCCAGATGTACTCTCCTGACTGTGAGCAACAAATTATATTTTTCTGGTTAGCTACATATTGTATACAAGTGTATTACTGATGTGTTAAGACACGTAAGAGTTGTGGGGACCAAGAGTGCTGTTAGACACTAGACCTCAAAATCCGGTCTTTCTGCGAGAAAATTCCATCAATTCCAACAGCTTAAAATAAAAGGCTTATTTTTATATTTATCAGCAGCTCATTATAGGCAGTCAATTATTCTGAGTAGAGCAGTTAGCATCTGATATGCATCAAGACATGCACACCGCCACAAATCTTCGTTTTTCAAATATTACAAAGTTAGAAAGTTATGTAAATTTTATATTATTTAGAAAGTTTATATTACTATAAATGTTTATGTTATTAAGTTACAAAGTGCTAACAATTGTGACAGGAGATGCTTAACTTCTTGGTGCCCTCAAGTGGTGGGAGCTTGTAACAGTGAAATCAAAAACTCCAAGAATAAAACATAACCAAAAGTCAACACACAAACAATTACATGATGATGGAGATGGTTTAGGTGTGTATTAAAATAGTTTAGTTGCAAGGCATTTGAGCTATACACAGCAATTGCTGCAAAGTGTTTTGGGAGCATGAAGCAGTCAAAGAGTGACCATCAAATGAAAGATCCTCCTCTCCTGAGAGAAATCTGTCCAAGGGACTTTCATCTTACTTCACAGTGCTACTGCTGGTGCAGCAGTGTTCCTCTGAATGTATGTTTCTGGCATTGTGTAGATGAAACCTGAGGCACCCGAGATCCACCGGAACTTGGAAATCAGCAGGAAAACCAGGAAGATTCTTCATAATTTTCTCTTCTGTGGTATGATCTCATTTCTCTAGAGAGACTGAAGTTTTTAAAGAATATCCTCCCGGCATTACTGACTGCTAAAGGAACCTCTCTGAAATGGTTTTCCAAGAAAATAAGAGGTATGCCTTATGAATCAACCCACATAAGTTCCCTGAGGACCTTTAACAGAACCCCTAGTTTCTCTCTAATGGGGCTAAGCTGATTTGAAAGCCCTCCAGACCTTGAGGTTTTCACTGCATGGAAATGAGAGGAGCTGCAGACTTGAAAGCTTTAGAGTACTATCTGCTATATTACAGATTCAGCTCAAGGTCTTATTTGATGAATATCTTTACATCAGTTCCTCTGATCTACAAAGGGAAAAAAAGCCATAAAGACGTGAAAGTAACTGCCACTGGATGTGCTTTCATTAACTGGCCTCCATCTGCCTCATGAGTTTTCCATGAGGAAAACAGTCTGCTGTTCCTTCCCAAAAAGATACACGGTCTGCCTCATCCTATCTTTCTGGGCTCAGCTCACCAGTCCTGCTGCAAAAGATCTCTGATGACACCTATATGCCTAACTGGGAATATGTGCCAACTAACCTCTGTCCATCAAATACCATGTATCATTTGCATCAATCCTGGAGCAAAAAAAGCTGTCCACACACTGCCAGCGTGCCTGCAAACATACTGTCAGGGCTGGTGCTTCCCAGTGTGCCTTGTGTACAGACTGCCTCACTGCATCCAGCAGAACAGCTCCAATACTCTTCACATAACCTCACTCCACCTCTCCTACCCTTCTACGACAGCGTCTGAAAGAAGGGATGACTGCGGGTTTCTCCTGACACAAGAGCATAAGGTGACATTGGGATCTTTCCTAGATATCCCCTACACACTGTCTATCGTGAGGCTACAACAGACTTGCCAGCAGACTGCATTAAGTCCAAAGAAAGGCTGTGAGCAAAACCAAGACAAAGACCAGCTGCTGGCTCAGGAGCAGCTGGAATTCAGAAACCCTGCAACACCGCTCCAGCAGATGCATTAGAAATGCAAACCACGTCCCACTTCTGGAATACTGAATTTCTGCTGCACATTTAGACTAAACTCTGCAGGGCAAGAAACTATTTCCTGATTTCAAACCCAGGCTACTGTGTGAACAGTATTAATACCCACATGCAGTGAAGTTAGACAAAAATATTACTCAGTAATTTCACAAAGGACCCTGAAAAGTAGTTTCTGTTACTGGCTTAAACAAAAAACATGTCTGTATGCCCCAGATTTAAAACCAATTAAGTCCCAAACATATTTGGATCTGATATACATTATCTTTTTGCTTTTCAGTTTTTATTAAAGTGACCAGTGCTGCTGCTGCTGGTATATGCCATCTTTCACCAAAACCTGAGAGTGTAGGGCCTCTTTCCTTCAGGTTCTGCTGGTGAGCAAAAAGCTACAAGCAAGATGTTCAGAACACTTTCATTAAAGGAAGTGTGGTGTCTGATCTATTCAATTCAAGCTTTAAAAGCCTCTTTCATTTTTCTTTTGGTGCAACTGAGGAAAATGTTTCCAGAACGTGTTGATTTGTATCGAAAAATAACCTTTGCTTTTTCTGCCAGTCTGCTCCCATCCTATTACATACCTGATGATCTGGCCCGTTATGCCAACAACTATTTGTAACTGCATAATATGACCATTGTTAATGGAGTTCCTCTCCAAAATGTCAAATACAATGATTTTTGAAGTAGCAAGTACTGGGCCTTTTAAAAAAGGCACTAGAGTGCCTTTTTCTTCTTTTTAGCAGGGAACATGCAGTTTGGTGCTCAAGTTACCCTTAAACAAAATTCATTGTTAAAAAAGAGGTTTCGAAATATACATACAATACTTGTGGATCAGTCCATTTAGACAGACAGAGCTCTTCTATTAATTCTTCTTCATCTAAGATTTCCAGAATTGTTTCTTTGAAAACTTTAAGATCTGTTTCCAGTTCTGACAAGCTGAAGAAAAAACAGGCAAAAGATCAAGTAATCCCCACCAGCACCAGCGCACAAAAGTAATCTCTAAGTGGATTTGCCAGCCAGCACCCTCACCAGATGGAGTGGCCAGGGAAGACTTTCCTGCAGGATTCTAAAAGCTCCTTCAAAACATTCTCTACAGGCCATACACTTAGCAGTGGAAGTGATCTGTCTGGGGATCAGTGAGGTGCAGACACATACTAAAAGGGATCCAAATGTGTTTTCTGGGTATAATTGTAAGTTAGAAAAACCAAGCACTCTGTGAGCATGTAGCAAGTGCATATTTGCACTGTCATTTTAGAGAGGCTAATACATGAAGGACCAGTGTACTAGTAACCTTAGAGCAAAATATACACACAGTAGTTAAAGCACAGTTCCAAAGGTTTACATTATGGGGAACGTTTTCAGGTTATTTTGTTCTCTTAGGAATTGCTTTGTTCTGTCAGATGCTATTTGAGAAGCACAGCTGTACTTCTGACAACTTGGAATATATTTCCCTTTTCCCTCATATTAAAGTATTTCATACACAAATTTTTACACTTACAAACAGAGACGCACAATGCAGCATTACAGTAACATAGGAAATTAATATTATATACCATTTTTCTAACATTTCAATGCATGTCATTTTCTAATGTCATCTTCTGGACTCTTCACAGCTTATTCTTATTTACCTCTTGCCATTCTGCAGGAGAATGTGTAGTTTACTCCTATCCACAGATAAAAGCTTGGGGTCCACTAGAGCTTCCAGTGTCTCAAGGATCTGAGGCTGCAAAGTGTTAAGTCTCCCCTGCAGTTTGCTGATCTAGATAACAACATGATCCTTCATAAGAATTAAAACAATTCATTTAGAATGACTTGGGCAACTGACTCCTGTCTCTCAACACAGAATTTACAGTAACAGGTAGTTAATACAACCTGCTTTCCAGTGCCTGGAAAATACTTGCTATATGGATACCGCTATAGATAAAGCCAGTGTAGAATACAGTATTTAATAAAAAGTGAACTGAAACCACGTGACCACCACACCAAAAAGGCTTATAAAGCTAATACACTATTGTCCAGAAATGTTATATTAGCATTAGCAAGCACAGATTTTTAATGATAGCGAGGAATCATCATCTGACTCCTCAAGAGGCCAAAAACCTCAGCACTTTTGTGTGACTTCCATTTCAGCTACAGCACATCTCTAGAATGGAACTCTGACTTGTTTTTCAGTTGTCCAGATCATGGTGAAACCATCATATCCAATTAGCACTTTATTGTGAAGGGAATGAAAACACACATACACACAAAACCGTAAGAACTAAAGCAAAAAAAACCCAAAACCAAAAAAGAGCTCATACAGAAAGTGCAGAATACATATACAAATGTGTATGTGTAAATATTAACAAAAGAATAAAATCATACTGTCCCTTCTATGAAACAATAACTTCCTAAACAATTTAAATAAAAATGAGATAGCTCACCCAGTACTGCAGGATTGCTTCTATGGCTCGGAATTCAAAGGGCAGGGAATATGTAACTAGTTGACCTTCCCCAGCCAGCTGAGATGCTAGCTGACTGAGGAGCCAGTGTTCCAGACTCAAATTACGATAATCTAGTATCAGGAGAAACTCTGGTGTTATGACAGCCTTCAGGAACTGAAAAACAAAGTACATGTAAGGAATCTGAAAAAAACTCTCTGAAGATTTCTCATAACGCTGTAGCACATTTGATATTTGGGCTCTGATAAAACCATTCTTCTAATGTCTTTTCAGGCACAAAAATAACAGAATCTCATGCTAACAGCAAACAGGCTCAGACAGAGCACTGTGCCAGTGATTAAGAAGGGCTCCTCCTAAGCCTTTACTTCTGTGACAATGTTAGTGATGATTCTCCTGTGCTCAACCAGGAAAATGGTCATTAGTATGTACTGTTGGTAAACTCGTATTGACTGCTACACAGAGCTCCAAAGACACATTTACTGCTGGACCGCATGTCACAGGAAGCTGGCATTAAAAGAACTGTGCAAGAAAATGAAAATGCAAGACAGGACTTACACTCAGCTAGAGGGAAACCATTACCTCCATTCTCATGATGATTCTGTTGTTCCTAGTTGCAATGCTCATTACGTGTTGAAATCTCAGATCTCGCGCTTGAAGACCCAATTCCTGGTACAATTCTGTTTTCTTCTTTTCTATCACAAAAGTATTTTAGAAGAAGACATTTAGAGGACAAGCACATATGTTCTGTAATTATATTTTAGTGTGTTACTAAGTCCCACAAAAAAAAAAAAAAAAAAAAGCTGTGCTATCTCTAAAACATTCCTCCCATTGACTCCTCAATGTAAGCTATTTTCTACAAAGTTTAGAAGACTGTATCTTGAGTGGAAAAAGAAAAATTCTAGATATAAGTGAAAAAGTTGGCCGCAACAATTAATTTCATGTCAGAAATGAGTGACTCATTTGAGAAAGCATGTGTAATCCTACAGGAAGGAAAGACGAGGCCGAGAAAGTAGCATGCTAGTCAAAAAGCGAAAACACAAAGCAAAAATTACCCTCCTGTGAGAGATGGTAATATGTTATTTTTAAAATATTATTTAAAAGTACACAAAAATTTTAACAGTAAAGATGCTATGAAGACCCAATAGGAAGCAGCAAAACAGAGGAAATGTTGCGACATCCCAAATGAACACAGTGAAGTATCCAAAACATAATTTTTTACTCCATGTAGATTCTCAATTGGGCTTTTCTATACCGGACAAGGACAAAAGGCAAACAAAACCCAAATAAAACTACAATGAAAACTTACCAAAATAGGTAGTATTTCCCTCTTTGTCAAACTTCATCTGAAGGAATGGAAAAAAAAATATTTTTTTCACAGAACCACCATAAAACAAGATCAATTTCTAAAGTTATTTGCACTTCCCTAGAAGCCCAATGGATAACACATTATGAAGAGAAAGCAACTTCTTATGCCCTCTATACATAGTTCATCCCAATTAAGCAAAATATTGCACCAAATGGCCATATATTTCAGTTTGTCACCACTGTCACTGGCATTACCATGTTCCTACATAAACCTTGTTAAGGAGGTGACTTACAGAGGATCAGTCTTAGAATAGCATAGACTTTCTGTTGGAAGAGACCTACAGCGATCACAGAGTCCAACTACCTGACCACTTAAGGGCTGACCAAAAGTAAAAGCAGGGTATAAAGGGGCAAACAGCTTCAGTCTAATTTAAAAAAAGAGCATAGAGAGACTTGTTGTTGACCAAATTCTACATTTGCTTAGAATTGCAGCTATCAAGACACAGGACTAATATTTCTAAAAGGCATTAGCAAGCCTTGACAATCTTTAACGAGACAATTTCTGACTGCAGCAGTTCCAACAGCTGACCTGCCTTCACAATTAAGAACCAGATGCTGGACCTTAGAAAAGCATCTTGTTTAATGCTGTGTACCATAACCGGTGGTCACCTCAGAGTACCTTAAATGAGCAATTCAGAACTCGGCATGTTCTCCGAGACACAACTTCATCTGTTTTTATGACACTTTAGGAGTTAAAA
>VZRE01006248.1:892-83706 GCA_013396775.1 Cephalopterus ornatus | reverse complement strand
CCCCGCTCCGCTCCGCTCCGCTCCCAGCACGCAGCCGCGGCGAGGGCGGAGCGCGGAGGGTGACGGGTCAGCCCTGCGCAGCCGGGCCGCGGCTCCCCGGCGGGGGCTGCCTCAAGGCTCGCCGCCTGCGGGCGGAGCCGGTCACGGCGCGCCCAGTCCCGGCGGCCCGCGGTTGTACTCACCTAAAGTATCCCGTTCCGTCTGTTGGCGCACTGGGAGTTCGTAGCCGTTGTTTTAATATATGCACAAAGCCGTGATCTGTGAAATCTGTGAAACCACCTCCTCACTCGGCCTGTGCTCAACCCCACTGAAATTAACTGGATTTTGTGCATGATGATTTGTGAAAAAGGGGGAGGGAAAGCCCAAGATCCCCCTGACGCTCGCCTGAGCTCCTCTAATAAGGTAGGTCCGAACTGAAAATGCAGTTAAGTGGATAACTCCTTTCAAACACATGAGTGTTCTTAAAATCCCACCTCCAGCAGCCCTCGGTAACGCGAGCACTCCTTCTTGTGGCCAGGATATTCCCTGCCACATTCAGCCACTTCCTGAAGATTTTACTTGTAAAATGCGGTGGGTTTTTTTCCCAAATGCAGAACAATTCTTTTTTTTTCAAGTGCAGAACAATTCTGTCCCCAGCAAATGTCTTGCAATTAAATTTCCTTGCCCTGCTTCTGTATCTAAAATAGAGGCAAGCTGGTTGTTTGAGATCTAAAAGTTTAATTAGTGGTGTACTAATAGTTTCCGCTGTTATATATTCCTTTTAAACTGCAGCAAAAGGATAATGCAGGTAGCAGGAGTATCCTTCCTTTGGCTGGTTCTGCTGAACCGTGTAAATTGACATGGAGGCAAAGCCTGTGTCCAAAGCCCTGCAGCGGGACACGTTATCAGAATGTACTTACCAGACTCATTAATCCTTAGCAGGGAAATAAAAAAGGAAGTGATTATGCCGCTAATGAAATGATCCGTACAGTGTGGCTGCTCCAAGAGGAGGACACAAGTCTAAACACTGCCAGGAACACAGGGCAGAGTTTTGAAGACAAGGGGGTCAGGGCCAAATACTGTTCTCAGCTGGGCTGTAAGTGAAAGGTAAGTCACCCAAGGGCCAGCACTGTCCTCTCCATTCCTGCAGTACATCACCTGTGCATTCGTCTTATTGTTTGTACATACATACCTTAACATACATAGATGAGCCTTTGTCCAAAGTGGAGTGATGTGTACAGAATCAGAAGGGTGGTTTAGGCACACCTTGCACAAAGATGAATGACCTCACAAGAAAGTAATTAAATAAAAAAGTTCCTCAGTAGTTATACATGCCATGTATATGTAGACTGAAGCCATCAGAGGTTTTCAGTTTCAGGGTAACCATGCCTGTCTGCAAATGTTGGCTGAAAAGGCTGAAATCTACTTGAATAGAGTATTCTAGCTCTAGTTTTGGTTAATCTCAGCAGGTGGCAGTATGTGCAACACTAATTTAAGACTCTTGGATGTCAGAGATAACTTAAAATTTGGAAATACCAGACAGCACAGAAAGCACCTCCGGAAGGCAGGTGCACACCATTGCTGGCAACTCATGGCAGCCTATATTGGTTCTTCATGTTGGAATGCAAAAGCTAGGGAAGCATCTGAAGGATATCTGCCAGAAATTTACATTTAATGAATGTGCAGGAAGTCTCACACAGCTGATGTTTCATAGCCCTCAATAAAAAAAGGGAGAAGCTACTGGGTTGATCTGTTTGTTTTCCTTTGCTCATCTGTTGTTCTGGCTGCTAAGTGTTGGAAATAAGATGATGTAACTTCACACCGAATATATATTGATACAAACTCTGGTATGTATGATACAATTGGTTAGTGTACCAGGCAGCACTGGTGTTGTACCTCATTATAGGTGCATTATCGGTCACGCTGCAATTATCTGGAAGGGCAAGACAGTAACCAAGTGTCACCTCTGTCTTTAGAAGTGAAGGCAGCACATTGGTGTGAACTGGCAGCCAGGGACAAGTTATGAAGCACAGACAGAATGTCTGATTTTATACTACTGCTGACTGAGGATAACTGGAGATCTAGAACCGTCATCTATTTATTGCAGCTCTAAATACCAACAAGCAGCTTGTTGCTTCTGCTCTAGGCACATGTCAGGTATCCGGTCTGTCCTGCAGTGCAAACCTTTGGCAGTGGTTTGCTGTATTTCAAAAAAACAAAACAAAACAACTGAGTCAAGCTCATGTGCTGTTTGCTGAAAAAGCTCACTGACACAAGCTGGCATGATGGCTGTTCTTTATTTAGCCAAAATGCAAGGACAGCGCGAGCACAGACTGGCTTAGTCATGGAACTGCCAGCCAAACCACATCCCCCAACATGTGCTTGTTATGTGACCTCAGGGGATCTCAACACACAACCTGACAGACATGGTGTCATGCACCAACCTCATGTAAGATGAGAGGTCTTACATCACTCCATCATAAAGAGATTATGTGTCTTTGCATTTATCTTGTCAGTGGGTTCAGCAGCTTGTCTCCTTACTGTTGAGAATGTGATAGGAGATTGCTTAGAAATTGAAACAATATAGCAGGAATAAAAGGTCAGATCCTGGAAAGGCTAGGATGAGCAGATTGTCATGTATCAAGGCACTGCTATCATGGATTGAAGTATCTGACCTTTTCTCAGCTTTTGGGCAGTGGGTGTACTTAGGGGAGATGGAAAACATGTTGATATGTACTGTATTGGAAACACTCTGTTTTGATTTGTTTTGATCTTATTACTGAAGAAAATAGTATGTTTCATTCTGAAAATACTGGTGTGAAATAGTGGGCACTGTCCAGCAGTGGGCTGGACAGTCATGTTGCTTTTCAGGAGCTGGATTTGAAGGTGTTGCCTTAAGGGTAAGAAAATGATGAGACTCCACTGCAGCACAAGTAAAGGGGTAGAGGGCAGAAATGCAAGCAACTGGATTGGAAAGATGTCTTTAGAGACACACTATTAACTATGGAAAGGGTAAACTATGGGCAAAATTCTGCATTGCAGTTTTTCAAGGGATTCATAATATTCCCCCAGTTTTAGAAAAAGATTTTGTCCACCAGTTCTAGGCTATTTTAAGGCTAGCAGTGCTCTGGTACCATTTCAGGGATATTTTATTGCAATCCATAAAGTGGCTATAGGTAGAGACCAACAGTATTTTGGAGTAGCACAAGTGTGGGAGCATGAGTGAAATATTCAGTGTCTTAAACCTATGTCAAAAATGTTGAGTGATTGCAAATTAGGCCTAAGATCACCAAATGTGGCAGAATCTAGCACAAAATAGCAGATAGTTGACATATCACTATTTCAATGCAGACCGGGGTGAAGGTCATAAGCATTTTTGGTTTTTACACAGAAGCATATATTTAATAACAAAAATTTCATTTCAGGTAGCAATAGATCAATGTTAAACAGTATTAATTCGAGGATAGTAAATGTTTGGTTTATTAGTTAGAAGGAAAACAGCAGCAAGCAGAGAAATTTAGCTGTTAACCAATAACAGTAGCATGTTTGACTTCCCTCACCCTGAAATTGCTCTCTTTGTAATGGTTAACTGCTCTGTTGTAACTCACAGCAGGGGGGGTAATTTTCCCATCAAAGGAGGTGAGATAAAAGGAAAGAAAATTCCTTCCATCTAACCCGTGTTAGAACCCATTTGGAAGAACAATCATTACAGTACACTAAACAATTCCAGGTAGGAAGATCTAGTCCAGTTTTAGAACTTGAGACTATCATCGGAGGAAAGAGGTTGTTAAAGGAATTATGTTTGAATGTAAGGAATTATATTTGAATGTAAGGAATTTTCTGGTTTAGTTTCTCTCAGGTTTTACGGCTTCTTGCACCCACGGTACGCCAAAATCCAGTGGGAGCGACAGGCCGGCTCGGCGTTTCTCCGCTGCCGCCGGTTCTCCGCTCAGGGCGGCTCGGCCGCCGGCCCTTCCCTTGTGGGAGAAGGAGGCAGGGCTGGTACTTCCTTCCCCACCCCCCCTCGATCCCTCGATCTCTTGGTCCCGTTCCCTCTGCCCCCGTAGCCCCGCACCCCTCTGCCTGTCTCTGGGCACGCCGCCCCCTCTCCCTACTTCCCCCGGTGGCTCCGGGTCGGGCTCTCGCCTGGCTGGCCACACGCGGGATAAAGTTTCCCGAGGAAACTAGAGTGGTAGCGCTCTCCGTGACGGCATCACCGGAGGATAAAGACGCTGGGAGGCCGCGGGTCCCCGGCAGTCCATGTACCTGCTGCGCCGGGTCGGTTTCCACGCGTTGTTTTTCCGCCTGGGTTGGTGCTCTCCGCGTTCACCTCCTCGGCCGCCCCGAGCAGCGAGCGCTGCTTGCCTGGGAGGAGCCGGTCTTGACGGGCTGAGCAGAGCTGTGCCCAGGCCCCGGGGGTGCTGTGATCCCTCCTCTGCTTCCCGGGAGGTGTGCCCATGTGCCCGGGCCCCGGCAGGGAGTTATCAGGGCGAGAGGGGCGCCCAGACAGGAACCCTCACCTGAGCAAACAGGTGCAGGCAGCTCGTCCGTGTGGCTTGGGCTGCGCAGGAAGTCTGAAGCCACCGAGCATGACTAGTCCTGGCACAAAGGGCTCCTGGCTCTCGCAGCCGACGGTGAAGAGCGTGCTGGTGTATCGCAACGGGGACCCTTTCTTCCCGGGGCGCCGTATTGTCATCCACGAGAAGAAAGTGTCCAACTTTGATGTGTTCCTGAAAGAGGTGACAGGCGGGGTGAAGGCACCCTTTGGAGCTGTGAGGAACATCTATACCCCCCGGGGTGGGCATCGTGTCCGGCAGCTGGAGGAGCTCCAGAGTGGTGAGCAGTATGTGGCTGGTGGCAGGGAAGCCTTCAAGAAACTCAAGTGAGTGACTAAAAAGTAATGTAACATTTATACAGAACTTGAATATCAGCATTTGGGGTTTGGCACTGTGACAATACCTCAGAGGATCCCCCATCACATCCCTTTTACTAGGCATTGCAGAAAGAGAATATAAAGGCTGTGACCCAAGGCAAAAGGAAAAGAACTTTAGAGATGAGCCACAGAAAGGCTGCTGATACCATCAGTCGCATATGCCATCTCCTTGACATGACAGTACAAAAGGAGAAACAGCTCTTTGTCCTGCAGGACATGCGGCAATGGATGCCTGTGCTTAGTTGAAGGGCTGAGTATCAGTATTTGTGCTCAGGAGTAACAGGGTGAAAGCTGTAAAAAGGTGGATTGTTGACAGTCCTGCTACGAAGCTGATGAGCCTGGGAATCTAATTCCCCATGCTTCCTATCTGGTGTATTTTTTTTAAAAGTCTAAAGTATTCTACCCAGTTACCCACCTCTCCATCACTTCTGTTCATTTTGTGTAGGCACGTAGCCTTTTTTATGACCAGAACAGCTGAGTCCCTCCTGATATTTAAAAGATGACCACTTGCTTTCTTTTTCCAATATGGACACCAAGAATTAGGCTGACAGTTTCTCTGTTTTTTAGTGGGTCATTGGAAGAATAATACGGAGGAGGTCTGGGCTTTTAGGTGTTTTTCCCGAGTGGCTCTGCATGTGAACAGTAATGGTTCTTAATTCTGGCAGTAAATTTCATGGTCTCAATTGCCTATTATATGTTGTCTTCAGTCTTTGTGGGCATCTTTCCTGCAGCTGAATAAAAAAACCCAAACCACAAAATTAACAATCCCTTTCTGGAGGTGGTTGAGAATTTATATGCTAAACTATCAGCTTTACAGGGTCTTCCTCATCTTGATTCTGTAGAATTGCGGACACTACATTTTTCAGAAGAGCTCATTATGAGCTCATGTTTCACGACAAAACTCTCTGTGTAATGAACAGGATCTCTATCAGCACCCTTACCATTTCTGTCACTAACTGCTTCTGAAGATTTATTGAAGCTTCTTGTGCTTCAGCGGCAAAGTTAGAGAGAAAGATGTATGACTACATCTGTAAGGCTAAATATAAGCCTCTTTTCCATAGTACTCTCTTCTGTGTCGAATGCAGTGCTCAGCTCTCAAGAAATATCTGCTGTATCTTTTTGGTATTAAATCCTGTGAGTCTATGGATGGCTTAAAGTCGTTACTTGTCGGCACATCATGTTATGCCTCCCTAAATGTGTTTTGTGTTTGACAGGCTAAAAGTAAGTGGGTGTTAGGATGCACTCTTTAGAGAATTGAACACTGGATTTTTTTTGGGTGGGAAAAAGCATTTCTTTTTGTCAGTTCGCACTTTATGGTCAGAGTTTTATGGGGAAAGACCTTTCCAGACTGTTATGGTTGCAACATGCAACAAGGTACCTAATTCTTAAGGCCAACAAAGAGAATACTTTAGGAAAAGCTAACCTAAAGGACTTGGTAAAAGCAGCTGTTTGATGTAACCCTTGATAGTATGCCATAGTCCTGCGATGTAGGGAGGAAAAATGGGTTGACTTGAGATATTTTCCATTTCTGCATTCAGAGTCGGAGCTCTTCACTATTAGTATTTGTTTATATTACGTTGGGACAGTTTTCTGAAAGGAATTGAAGGAATTAAAGGAAAGAGTGTATAATTGTCTAATGTGTCACAGACAAACTTAAAGCAGTTGCAGCTGTGAGAGACCAAGCATCTGCCTTGAAAGATCTGAGTCTGTCTGATGGCAGCAAGATGTTGGAATAATTTTACTTACTTTTTTTTTCCCTCAGTGAGGCTTATTGGACATATTCATTGCTATGATAGACTATGCAGGGCTGGACTTTGAAATGGAGGTTAGTGGCACTGATATGTGGGAGCTGTGGGAGTGTAAGGGAGAGAGTATCCAAGAAGAAGCAGAAGTTGACAGTGTCATTGTTCGTCTTCAAGCAGTGCATTTGTTTCTTCTCAGGTGCCTTACCCTGAAAACTGAATCTTTTTCTTTCCTGTTCACAGTGAATTCTAGACTAAACTGCACTTACCTTTAGCATGTGAGCCTATCATTTCAAGCTCTGAATCTTAACATCTTGGGATAGATGGTATATATTCTATATAAACTGCTGATATGTTTATTTTTTTTAAATAAATATAAAACAACATGTAGAAATTCTGCTTTTAGAAAAAATACATAGAAATTTTCTTTAAAGGAGAAATTATTACTCAATGTTGGGAATTTTTGTAGCATATAACAAGTTTCGCAGCTTGTTCTGTCATTTACAGGTGTGCCAAGTGAACACACGCTTTTTGGTCTATATGTGGTGACGTGTGTTGGTGTATTGTAGTTGTGATGATGAGTAATAATGCATATATATACCTGCACCCCTCTGAGTTCATCCCCAGCTCTGAGCTTCCTGAAAGCCTATGCTGGAGCGGATTTTGATTTTTAGCTTTTTTTTCAGCATGCTACTTTACCTTCCTCCTTCCTTTGCCCATTTACTTGTATTTGTGCTCATTAATTAATGGTAGATTGTCCTCTCTCCAGCAGTGTCACTTTAAACAACACTAGTCTCATCACTGGCTTGGTGAAGCTTGAGAGCTGCATTCACAAGGAGAGCTGCATTCACAAGGAGAGCTGCTCTCATGGCTCTCAGAGTGCTGACAAGGGAAAGGAGTGAGCATGGTATGGGTACTTGGGTAGTTGCCTATTTGCCAGTCTATGGGTTACTCGTGCCTGGAGACTTATTTAATTCCCTTTCTTTGGGAAGGCAACGTACAGCTAATCCATCACTATGTGTTTCAACTACCACTTTCTTGTTAATGCAATGTTTTTAGTGGGAATCTGCACTTGGATGGAGAGCAGTATCATTCACATAGGTGTACTTTGTTTGCTTGTCCAGTTCAGGCTTGTATTTCGTCTATTCATAAATCAGTCATGAAGATGCTATTGGTTCATCCAGCCACAAGAAACACAAGTGGTGTAGATCCTTTTATATTTTAGCTGATGCCCTGAGTTAAACTCAGGTGTGGAGGAAAACTTCAGATCTAGCAGAGATTTACTGTGAGAAATTAGGAGGCAAGATGATGACTTTGAAAACTTGGGTAAATTGATACTGTGCTGAGATTTATTGATCCACCTCACAGTAATATATGAGCTTCTTTCTGATGAGGGGTTTATTAATGGTCTGTTCTAATCACCAGTGCTTGGTTCTCCCCATCTTTTGTATTAACCCAGAGGGCTAGCCTTCAGATTTATTTTAACAGTCCCATATTAAAACCTTGAATTACTTACTTTTCTGTTATTTTGAGGCATGACAAGTTTTAAAACATTCATGTTTGAAAAAAGAGTAGAAATATTTGTATTGTGTAAGTTAGATGCTTCTGTAAATGATCAAACCTGTTTTCTTTCCACAGCTATTTGGACATTGGAGAAACAAAGAAAAAACCTGCTGAAGTCAATAATGAGGTAGGATGTCTGAAATATTTAAGAAGTAAACTGCAGTTAATGAGAGAGTTTTGGGAGTTTTGGAACAGCAATTTTTCTTCAAAACTTGGGATTTTCTCTGAAGAAGGAACAGTTTTGTTTGAAAAAAATCACACTTAGATGAAGTGCTTTTCCCAGTCACTGCCATTGTCCATTGTAAGCTTATAACTGCATGACTCTGCATTATTTTTACTGTTTTGCTGTGTAGGGAGATAGCAATGATTCTCAACAAACATTTGAATTTACAGCTTCTGCCTGACAAGAAGCATCAGCTCACTTGTTTTTCAATTTCTTTTGCATTTTGCTGTCATGCCACATTTCCATCAATTTAGTGTTTTGTGTAGCAGATGTCTTCAACAGTAGGACACCTTGTTCTAGAAGACCCTCAAAATTGCCCTAATGACATTTACTGTGATACTCACATATTTCTTATTCAGAGGCTATGAAATACAACACCTGCATTTTATAAATGAACATAGTTTTGTAACTTCTATTTTTTTAAATGGGCACACTCAACAGGAAGATCTAATTCAAGCTGACTACTACAAGTATGCTGTTGGATTTTTTTTCCAGTTTGTTTGTTTACACAATTGAGCAGAACATTGTAGAGGTGGTTTTGTCGGTTTTGTGTAGCCATTTAGTGTCTTCCTGTTGTTTGGGTCTTTTTTACAAAGGAAAGAGACAAATTTTTTAAAAATAGAAAAAGTTAATTAAACACTGGTGAGGCAGCAGGGTTATACTCTGTTGCTGATAGGTATACAACATTGAGCAACACGCTTTCACATATATGTTATCTAAGCTTTTTGTTTCCAACTTCCAGTAGTTTCTTTTTCCAGTCTTCTCTGGTCAAGTTTCTGAATTTTGCTGAAAATAGTTACTTTCTGGGTACACAGTCAGCAAAACAAGTAGTGATCTAAGTAAGAGATTATAATTGAGGGTGGGCAGGGAGGGAAGAGTTAAAATGTTTGTAGCAGTAGTGCACTTACTTGAACTTAAAACACATAAAACATAGTTCTGAACCAAAAAAATTCTCCCCTTGGATGTATGACCAGTCTTTACTCTTTTTTTGTCTGAATAACTAAGTATCTGAGTAGCTGAAAAAGAACTTGAGGAAATTGCTTCTAATTATATGTGAAAATGCCGTGGTTTGCCCTATTTTGTGTGACTTCCCTTAACAGTGTGTGGTGTGACTAATTCCATGTGCCCTTTGCTGAAAAGGTAGTTGTCTTTGTGGAAGACTCTTGACAAGATCTGCTGATACTGATAGTTATCTGTACAACTACTTTAAGGCTAGTTTTAAGGCTAGTTATTTTGCTGAAAAATTCTTAGATTCTTGATGGAACAGAAAGTCTGTTGGAGAAGTAGTTGTAGAAGTTGTGAGATTCTTTTTACTTACAGTTGCATGTTTGATAAAAGAAGCTTCTATTATTTCTTTTGGAATCAGTGCTTATTGTATATTATCTTAACACTTTCAGCCATCTCTCAGGGCTTTGAAGTAACCCAGTATAAACCATCCAGTATCTCAGCTTTCTTCTTCCTATTTGACTTATGTTTGTAATCTTCACTGTCTCCCTGTGGAGAGCTTAACTCCCTGTGCTGAGTTTAACTTTGTGATGGATTTATTTGGGGAGAGGAGTCATAAAAATGAGATGAAAATAGTAACAGTCTACAGATTTTTATGTGAGCTTGTGAATAGCACTTATTTATAACGTATGAATTGTTTTCATGTCCTGATAATTTAGTCCTAGGAATGAAATTTCAGGGGACTAGTAACAGAATTTTTAATGACTAAATATATTATGTTAAAATTATATGAAGCTGCAAGTTCTGTCTTTACTTTTTTTTTTCAGGCATTCACTTAGAAATCAGAAACCTAGATCTGTTTTAGGACCAGGAGGGGCAGCAATATTCTCCTTGATTTTGCTCGATTTGCATCAGCAAACACAAAATAACCCAGTTTTCCATGGAGTCTTCTAGTATTCTTATATGCAAGCCCTCAAAAGTATTTTGCTTTTATAAGGTGTTATTTTAAATTGATTTTCAGAAATAAAATCCTCCCTGTTTGTTTCATTAGGAGAACAATAAAATCAGTGTACGTGTGAATGACAACATTGCTAAAGGAAGAAATGTATGGCTCAGTCCTGCAAACTCAGCAAGAGCTGCTTAGGTACATGCTTAGGTACAAGCGTATCAGCCCTGGTTGTATGAAGCACATTTAATTTGGCACTTGCTGTCTGATGAGTGTTTCTCAGTACAGGTTTTTCTCCACTAAAATGGTTACAAATATCTACACCAATTCTGATTAGTGTGAGGGAGTCAAAGGGAAGAAAACATTGTGCAGCAGCTGTAAATTGTGTATTTGTATGCAGCTGTGTGTTTTCTGTTAGTTAAGCTGCCAAATGCTTGACATCTGTTTTTGGGAGCACTTTAATGTTGTTCTTTGAAGGCAGCATCTCAATTACTTTAAATTTGCATATAACTACAAAGTATGTGTCAAACTAAAATTAAGCAAGAAAAAATCAATGTTCAAAATATGGTGTAACTCTGGCAGAGCCATCATGCTGTAATAATATGTCTCAAAATTTTAACAGTTGTGTTACTGGTAGGAAAAACAGTAAAAGGATTTCATCCTGACCAAAGCTAAAGCTTTGTTACAAACTATTTCTCAGGTATCTTTCCATCCATCACGTCTTTCGGCGACTGTACTTCTTCTTTTGCAAGAGAGATCCCTTTTGTACCAAAGATGATCTGCAAGTCCAAATACATGTTAGATGATGTGCTTGAGGAATCTAACAATTAATCTCTTGAGAAAATACAGACCAACAGAGTTACCATTTGTTTATTATAAGCTTAGTTGTTTTTAAAAGATACTGCATGTTATTTTCCCATTACAATGTTTAAAATATGGACATTTATATTTCTCTAGGCACTATCTGATCTAGAGGGTCTCTCCCTGTGCACTCAAAAAGCTGAATTTTACTTGGGGCTGGGTAAGCAGCTGAAGAATTGATTGAGCTTTTGTATTTGCAAATCCTGTAGGCAGCTACTTGTTTTAAACACTCTTTGCTTCGCAAAAATGTGTTCAGCTGAAACATCCTTTCTTCTTTGACTTCGTATGACCAACAGTTTTTTGAACACTGTAGTAAATGAACTTTGGCATGTGTTATTGTAAAAGCAAAGAATTACAGGTGCCTAAGAAAAACAGATGTATTTTGATATTGCAAAACCAGTCTCTTGCAACCGAGAGAAAAAAAGGAAGTGTCTGTATGAAACAGCATCTGTTACCAAAAGTCTACAGTAGGCCTGCAGTAAGCTGCTCTACTGACTGGGCACGTAGATTTGCCCTTGATTGATAGCAGACAGATCTTCTTAGGTAGTAAAAACATTAAGGTTTTTTGTCTGCACTTCACTTTTTCTCCTGGACTTCTGGGGCAAAGTGATTGTCTGGCAATCTCTGACACAAGTATTTCTTGTGTTGCTCAAGATTTACTGTCGTTTGTGTTGTACTTGGATTTTTTATCAAATTTTTTACTAGAAAAGCATTTATAAAGTTATTTAAGAAAACTTTACTCATATGTTTTACTCTCTGTAAGGCACATCAAGAGTTAGCCCTGAACTATACAAGAAGTAAGGATGATGTAAACTCCTTCCCTTAGGTTTACCACTGTTTTCTGTGATGTTTAAGCAATGAAAACATCTTGGTCCACAATTTTATTACCTTTTCCTACTTACGGTGTGTTTATAACATTATTACCCATCATCTGGGCTCACTGTAGAGCAGTAAGCATGAAAACTGGTGTAAGAGCTGTCTGATTGCAGGCCAAGTGGCTGGTTGAAGCAAGGGTCACTTTACCCAATTCTTTGAGTGGTGGATTCATTCCAGAGTGCTGTCATTTAGCATGACAAGTGGTTGTGTATGGCTCTTGGACTGTCAGATGGAGTGATGCATGTCAGGGGCCTGGTGTGAGGGATGCAGTAGGGACTCCCTACCCACTACCCACCAGGTTTTGTTCTACCTTTCCAGCTCCAGGTTCTACCAATGTTCAGCCTGAGTACCCTTCTGCAGTTCTGTTGCCTCACATGTAGTAGTTGTGTGTCACATTAATATGTAACATTTTTCCAGTGATTAATCAGTTTTTTCACTGTTTTACACAAACTTCTTTTATTGTTCCATAACTCTTTTTCAATTGCAGCTTCTTCTTTTATCATGCTTTTTTTTTCCAAGTACATTCTCATGCAAAATGACAGCATTTATAATTATTTTTTTATTTCAATACTGGCATTTATCATGTCTGACAACATGCATGTGTAATCATAAGAAAAATCTTGTCATTTTTCAATGAGTGGACTCTTGATTCACTTTAATATTTAACTGTCAATTAGAAATCAATATTTTCTCTGTACAGGAGATAGTTTTGTAAAAGTGATTGAATAGATAATTAGAGATTATCCCAGCATGTGCACATTACAGCCTTTTGATGCCAAAACAATGTAGCTTCACAACATATTCTTTCCATCTTCTTTCCTCAGAATTAAAAAGAAACAAACATGATTTGTGCTATCCTAAGTTGCTAAATACAAAATACTGTATGGCTGGAAACAAATTATGTGTGGAGGTTCCACTTTATATTCCTTTGCCAGTAAGGAAAACTGAACCCTCTTGCTACTCCCTTGCCAATATGCAAAAGTAAACCCTGTTGCTACTCCATGTCTGACTAGTTTGATTTCTCTACCTCTGGTGTCACAGACTGAGTAAAAATGTTCTCATTTTCTGATGCTAAATTATTTAGTAATTCTATTGTAAGTGTATTTTAGGGAATAAGTCTATCAAAATGCAAAGATTAAAGAAATGGGATATGCACCTTCAATCTGCTGAGTAACATCTTTAATAGTTAAATTTTCTATGTCATTGTTTGGTGTTTAGTATCCTGGTAACATAATTAGCACAACAAGACATGCAAAACAAACACTCTTCCAGAGTGTTCAAAATCTAATACCAGGAGGAATTGGAGAAGAACTGACCAGACATCCAGTTAGAAGATAAACTGTGTCTTTTTTTCTTAATTGGACCTATGAATGCATAAAATTTCTCTTTATTCAGTTCTGTATACCTAAACTGTGCAATTTTGAGTATTTTGATTAGCAACGTGCTTACAGATGGATTTAGTGGATTTTTGGGCAGCAGAAAGACTTGTAGAGGCTTTGGTTCATGCCACTGGAGAATTCAATGGTCTGGATCGAGTTTGATCTGAAGCATAAAAGTTGGTCTCTTCCTTGATTATTGTCTGCCTTGTTCTGTAGGGTAACTGCTATTTCTGGCCTGTGAGGAGACTGGGAGGAAGGGAAGAAGTGCCAGTACTGAAGCTTTTAATGATAAACCATGAAGGCCAGAGACCTCCTGTTGGTTTAAATGGATCTAAGGAATTTGGGGAAAGTACACAAATCACGAGAGGCAAGACTGGTCAGAATTGGCAGTATAATGTCAGCATCAGAAATGAGTAGCAGTATCTATTTTGCTCAAATAAAATCTGTGTTATTGATGCCATCATTGTGTGTGTTGTAAGCAGTGTAGGTATAGCATCATGCAACTCAGAGAAGAAATAGGAACTATTTGTGGGATCCAGATGCAACACAGATGTGATCTATTTGAGAGCACTGCACAGGCTAAGTGCCTGGGCAGAGAAAGCTATGCCCTTGTCTGACTTACCCCAGCTGAAGATCTGGCCCCTAGTCCAATGCCCATAAATTATGGCAGACTCCAGGGCTTAACTAGATGAGACTTACTGCCAGGTGCATAGGGAATATGAACTACATTTAACTTCCCATGGCTGGAAAGGAGGGTGATTTACCTTGGTGGTGAACAGGTTGGCTTTAAACACTTTGGGAATTTTGTAGGAGCTTTGCAGTCTAGAAGGCTTCTGAATTAGTATATGAGTGTTTGTTCTGGCATAGTTGATTATCAGCTCGTCTTTGCTGTATGTGGCCTGAGAAGTTTGTGTGCAGCTGTGGTGTTGTGGCCTATTTATGTAAGCCTGAGAGTACACTCAGGTAATAGCAGTTTGAGTGGTGCTTTATATCCTCAACCAGTAGAAAGGCCTAGTAGTCTCTTACTCAAGGCTGGTTTGTACTATCCAGGGTACCATCTAGCAATGCAAAGTAGCCAGGGAAATGAAGATTATCCAGGTTAATTACTGTGTAGGATAACTGAAATGGTTTTGTACTGACCAAACACCTCAGTGACTTTGACTCCTCAACTTTAGTCAATGTGTATAAAATGTTCATTTAAAAAAAGTCATGTTTCTATGAAATAGATAAGGTGTTTCCTGTGCTGTAATAGCTTTAGAAAACTTATTGTTCTAATTTGGTTTTGATCATTGAACCTTGAACATTCCTTTCTTTCACATCACAGGATGGTGATGGTGTGTATCGAGGGGGTTTTGATTCTTTTGACCCCAGTTCTACCCTGGGGAAATGCAAATATTTGTTCTCAATTTTCTTGGGCACATTGATTAACAAACAGGCCATTGTAACAAACTGGCAAGGCCATGGCTCATTGCATGAGCTGATAAATTTGGAATGTGACATTGTGTTGAAATATTTAAAGCTTCAAAAGGTTAGTTATAAAATGACGTGAGTAATGAGTGGGATGTTCACAGCACCCAGGACTATATTAATAGCAATAAGAAACCCAGCGCTTAAACCTCTACAAATCAAACCAGCACAGAGCATCGAACTCAGACACATTATGGTTTTTGACTGGTTATTTTTTTTTCCTGCTGTCCAGTATGACTTTGTAAATACATGTAAATCTGTAAATCATGCAGTTGTTTGGTTGCCCACTTTGATGGGGGGTCACTTTTGGTAAGGAAAGGAAATAAATCAGATAGTCACTCCATTTTTTAGCTGTGGATAACTGACCTGTGTCTTCATGGCAGCCTTTGAAAGTGCTGCCAGACCTTTGTATTTATCATGTGTCTAATTGTTCAATATGAACTGGGAGAAAAGAAAAGCTAACAATGGCACATTTCTTTTTGAACCTATTCTCAAGTGCATAAAATTAATCTTTTTAGAAACTAAATATGCAGCCTGGCATGTTCAGAGGACAGTTAAAATACTAATTCATGAGCTGTATACTTTTCTTATATACGAGGATTGACTCCCCGAAGTGTTACATGCCTCTTTTGCAAGTCCCAAGTAGCCAACAGGAGGTTGTGAGTTTTCTGAGTCTGTCCCACTTTCCAGTCTGTATTTGAATAGTAGGAATGAAAAGTATAATGTAGCAAAAGCTTTATGCATGGGGATTAGCAAATAGGTTCACACCAACCAAAACAAATACACATCATTTTGATACATCGCCACCTTAGAGGTTATGTTTTTGACCTTTTACTGGTTAACACATTTCTGAAGAAAGAAGTGAAACCCATTATTTCTTATCTGTGTATTTCAAACCAATGTGTGCATTGCTCAGAGTCTGTGCATGAACAGCCATTCTCAATGATGATTTCCCTTTAATGGCATGTATGTAATGTTCTCTTCCCAATGTAAAACTTCCTGAAGTTAGAAGTAATGCATAAGCAAGGCCCATCCATAGAGTTCTAAAAAGGAGTAGCATGTTTTTAGTTATTTAATGAGTTTGATTCCAGATCTTTTGGCAATGTGTATAAAAATGCCCATTTAAAAAAAGTTCTGTTACTATGAAATAGATGTTTCCTGTGCTGTAACAGCTTTAAAAAGCTTATTGTTGTAATTTGTTTTCATGTAGTCAGCTGAACATAAATGTAACAGAAATATTTTTAAATAAAAATTTTATTAAATTGTTGTATATATGTATGAATACACATATTGTATACATGTGTGGATATGCACAGAGTAATTCAAAATTGTTTTCTTACAAAAACTATTTTTCATATGTGTACATATGACAGTATACCTGAGGTAGTGGTTTGGCTGCTGATCATTTAGTTTTGTCTTTTTTTTTTTGCCAGCAGTCAACAGTGGAAGATGTAACTACCTAAAGTAGATAGTGCAATGTGTTGTATGTGATTGCTAAGTGTTTTATCTGTGTTTGTTACATTTTGTATATATTTAGCATATAGTATAAGGGAAAAATATATAGCGTGTTGCTATGAAGCAACTGTGAAGATGTGGATTTACCATGTCTCGGATGCTGATGTGCATCTTTTATTTGTATTTTCAAAGAGATGTTAGGAGACGCTCAGATCTAACATTCAGCAACACAGATTAAACACCAGTGTATTATGACTGAAGATGAAAGCTGGGTTCTAAGAGACTCTGTAGAACATATTCTGAAATTCATGTGTTTTACAGCGTTGTCAAACAATGCAGATTGATGCCCACTCCCAGAACTCAGCCTGTGTTGAGTTTAGCTATTTCATTTTTCCCAGACTCTGAAAGGTGCCTTGCAAAGTAATTTCACAGATTGTAACTCCTCTCTGAAGCAAGGAAAATCCACACTGCTGTTAGTATAAGAGGGACTGTGGGAAAAAACAAATTATTGTAAAATAGAAAAATAAAAATTATGGTGGTTTTGAGTCTGTGATCCCCTGGTGTATTTCCAACTGTGTTTAGCTCTTGTTGCCTTGCAAATTCTTGTTTGATTAATTGCCTCCAGCTTACTGAAAGTTTCCTATGAGTTTCAACAGACACAGTGCTTTCTGCTTCCTCCTCTGAATACTTTATGTTGCTGCTGTATGTTGTCGTGTCATACCTCAGATAAGTATCTCATCACAAATTTGGAATTGTTGGCAACATTTGTCAGTAGGAAATGGAACTTGCCCTTGAATGGGTCTTTTCAAACAAACTGAAAATGTACAAAATTTAAAGATAAAATCATAATGGGGCCAGACCACTGATTAATGTAAATATACTTACAGTTGTTGACGTAAATGGGAAAGTGCTGATTTACATCAGCTGAGAACATGACTGGTGAAATTAAAAGAAAATAAAGGGGCCAGGGGGCTAGTGATGCTGGTCTCAATGTCAGCACAAACTTTGACCCAAGACCACTTCGTTGTTAATATGTAACTCTGCAGTGCCCTACGGGTCAGGCTATTCCAGACACTGCAACACTATGGTACCTCCTACAAACAATAATGAGCAGAACGATGTATTCTTTAAATAAACCCTCGTCTGGGTCTTCCACTGGGATGGTTTTTTGTAACTTCATGTACTTCAAAGGAACTAGATTGATTTACAGTGGCTGAGCAATTGGTCTTTTATTAAGGTATACTTCTGTATGTTGAAGTTATGTGCCTTGCTTTTCATAACCATAAACATACCATCAGTGAGACAGAAGTTATTCTAAACTCCATGAACAGGATTGTCAGGTTAAGTAGAGGAAAGGCGTATAGAATGGAGATGGTTTTTTCCCCCTTCCCTTTTTTTTTTTTTTTTAAACATGGTACAGTGTGATTTTTAATAAACGTGGCTTCAGAGCAGGATAGAGTTGTTTGTGCTGTATTTTTGCACTGTTGTACCCTGAGAGCTTAATATACTATGCTGTAGCCAGAACATACATTGGGCATCTGTAAGATTTATCTCTTGTGCATTGTGGAACACCGTATTATACCATGTTGTAGCTGCTTGCATGTCTGCATGCTTGCCAGCTTTAAAATTAAAGGTGTTGTACACACCTCTTTTGCAGCACCCTAGGTGCAGGCACTTCCCTCTCTGTTGGGTTTTGTTGTTTTTTTAATTTTCATTAAAACTATATATATATTTTCTCCTTTCTTCTCACACATTTGCAGCACCAGCGTGTCCCTGTGTCCTGCATGAACACAAAGAGTTTAACTTTCTTTTGTCCTCTGAAGCAGACCAGGTGTAAAACACGCCTTTGAGAGGCAAGCTGTGCTAAAGACATTAGGTATCTCTCTTCTTCCAGAGAAACAATGATATCCTAAGCCTGTGTCTAAGAGCATGTGGACACCGAGAAAAGATATAGTATGCTTGCCCCTGCTGTTTATGTCAGGTGTGGGAAAACAGTTTTCATAGTTTTTGCCACCAAGGTCCAGCATCTGCTTAATTTATCCTGGACTACTCTATTCCATGCTCCCAGAAACAGATCTTGTCGATACACTGTGCAAAATACTTCACAGAATCATAGAATGGCTTGGATTGAAAAGGACTGTAAAGATCTCGTGGTTCCAGCCCCCCTGCTGTGATCAGGGACACCTTTCTCTAGGCCAGGTCGCTCAAACCCCTGTCCAACCTCATCTTGAACACTTCCAGGGATGGAGCAGCTGGGCAATCTGCGCCTTCTCTAGGCAATCTGTTCCAGTGCCTCACCACCCTCGCAGTAAAGAATTTCTTCCTAATATCTGATCTAAACCTACTCTCTTTCAGTTTGAAGCCATTCCCCTTTGTCCTATCACTACATGCTCTTGTAAAGTCTCTCTCCATCTTTCTTGTGGGTTCCCATCAGTTACGGAAAGGCCACAATTAAGTCACCCTGAAACCTTCTCTTCTCCAGGCTGAACAATCCCAAATTCTCAAAGTCATCTTAATGTTTCAACACATTGATTTTAGTGGTGTTACTTTAACAAATCTAATATTGTGCTAAAATGTTCTTTTCATGATTGATTTAAACAGGCTTAGAAAAACAAAGCAAGTATATATTTTGTTCTGGTTTAGGCTGTGTTTGGGTAGAAAAGACAAATAGTCTCTGCCCAAGCCAGTCCCATCTTACAGTCCCCTGCAGTTTGCTTGTTTAAGAACAGGCCTTGCGTTAAGAAATATTATTGACTCAGAGAGAGCAACCCAAAAGATAAACTTGCAATCTGATGCCAAAATATCTATTATGGGCAGAAATACAATTCTTTGAATAATGAATAAGCTCTTAACATCTGTCACGTTGTTTGTTTTCTCAGGGGCCTGGTGATTGGGCCATGTGCAATAACATGATGGCCTTCTGAGAAGCCTAGCTAAAATTAATGGTTTCATCAGCTTGCAGGAACAACTAAGTAATTGGGCACACCTGGGACTATCCTAAAGGGCTCCTTTGTGGTTAGCAAATGCTTTCTAGCTAGTTCCAGTAAAGTGTGGAGCATTGAAGCCCGAGTGTTGTAGACTGCATCAGGGAACTTAGTTTGATGGAGTTTTTGGAGAGACTGGGAGAGTTTGAGCATAGGTATCAACAGTACAAGTGAGCATCAGGAATGGATGGGGAATCAACTTTTGGAAAAAAGTGATATAAATCTTTACTATTTATATATTGAATACTTTATAGAGCATTACCTTGGCAACCTGACAGCTACACAGAAAGGTGTAAAGGTATCCAAAATTAATGAACTCCTCTTTTGGATGCAACGTGCATTTGGACCCTAAACATTAGGATGTGATGCTATGGAAGTAAATTAATATCACCTCAGCCTTCAGTAGCATACCATTTAGAAAGTTACCTTTATTTTTTTCTGTATTCTGAAGCTCTCTATTAGATGCTTACATTGAGAAAATAAGCCTTAATGGCTTACAGCAGCAATAGAAATGTTTTCAGACATTGCAGTTTAAGCTCTATTTTCCTTTTCTTCAATAAATTTTAATTTCAAATTTTGGTGACATAAATTACCAGTTATATTTTGATGCATGTCCTTTAAATGTTTCTGCAAGAATGGCTGAACTCCTAAAATATTTGGCAGTCTCAAAAAATGTCTTTGCCTTCCCCAAGATATGATAACAACCTCTTACTCTCTTTCCAAGCCGGTAGTATTCCAGAGCGAATCTTCCACCTGATTTGGAGCACACTGGAATTGACAGCAAGACTGTGAGTTGCAATGATGTTAGGCATTAATGCATAGCTTATGTACATTCTAGTACAAAATTTCTTTGAAGCAAGACAAAATACAAAATAAATCTTAAGGAGTACATACACTGCCCAGTAAATTGCTTGCATAAAGGGAAGGTCCCCAGCCATTCTAGCAGTTTTATTCCTAGTCTGGTCTACAAGCACTGCTGGGACAATGCAGCAGTAACATTTTCCTTGCTGTCTCTTCTCTTACAGAAATCTCTGGACAAAATATCCCTTTACATTGAGTTTCCAATCATCATGCCACTCTGCTGCTGATTGCTTCTGTTTAGTCACTTTGCTGTGCAAAGGCTAATTCTGCCTTCCTACTTCATGACCAGTGTAGGCTTTCATGTCACAGAATCACAGAATATGCTGAGTTGGAAGGGACTCACAGGGATCATTGAGTCCAACCCTTTGCCCTGCACAGGACCATCCCCAAGACTCACACCATGCACACAAGAGTATCACCCAAACGCTTCTTGAACTCCGTCAGGCTTGGTGCTGTGACCACTTCCCCGGGAGCCTCTTCCACCCCAACCACCCTCTGGGTGAAGAAACTTTTTCTAATATCCAACCTAAACCTCCCCTGACACAACTTCAGGCCATTCTCTCAGGTCCTATAACTGGTCATCACAGGGAAGAGATCACTGTCTACTCCTCCTCTTCCCCTCGTAGAGGGGAAGTTGTAGACTGCGATGAGGTCTTCCCTCAGACTCCTCTTCTTCAGACTGAACAGACCAAGTGACCTCAGCCGCTCCTCATACGGCTTCCCCTCAAGGCCCTTCACCATTTTCATTGCCCTCCTAATAGCTTTATGTCTTTCTTATATTGTGGTGACCCAACATCCTCTGAGTCAAACAGAAGTTTTCGAGGGCTACATGGCTTACAAGGGCCTTTGAGAAAGGCAAGAAGCTGAAGGGAGTTGAATTCAGAATAAACACCTGTCTTAGCAGACACTGAGAACAGATTTTTTTCAACAGATTTAGCCATTGCTGTGTTTTACTTGAAGTGATTATGCACCAAGGAATGCCAGTATTTTTGTTTTGTTGGTTCCGTTTCTCCTAAGAGAAATATTCTAGCTCCAGAATTTATGTGCTTGGTGCAGAATTTGCTGTGTGAGATTCTTTGGGTTATGTGGGAAGTCAGAGTTGATTATTTTAATAATAATTTTTAGCCAGTTCGGAATATCTAGTGGGTTGAGCAGCTCTTGCTTTTTCCAGTGTATAGAAGAGAAGGATCTGGAAATCAATTCTGTCAGTACTAAATGAATTTGTGTGACTTAAAGCACTGGAGTTCAGACCATTTCCCATAAATTAAATGAGAAGTATTGGTTAAGTTAGCACAGAGTGTGATAAAACTGCAACACATCATGTCATTAGACTGCTTTATACAGTGACTGGAACATTGCCAGTTTAAATAAACTTTGTACTTATATTTGAAAGCATGTCTCTGTGCATGCTGGCTATTTAATCCTTTGAGCTTTTATGGTATTTTTTTTAGAAATGTAACCAACTTGTTAACGCATGTACTATAACTTCTGAATGTTTGTTTGGGCTTAACACCTTATTTTGATTTGATAATGATAAAGAATTAAAATATCTTCCTAATGATTTTGGAGTTTGGGGTTCTTCTTTTTTTTTTTTTTAAATTTCTGTTCTGACATTGATGTTGATCTCAATGCAGTGTCTGTTCAAAAGAGTACAGGGAATAATGCTTGGGAATTAAGTATGTTCGTGTTCTGAGGGTTAAACCTCTGCAGTTCAGCTCAGTTTTGAGTCATTGCCCTAAAATGAGCAGAGTGTTCAGCAGCCTTTATAAATTACTGATGGATTTGGATGTAAAGATCTGTACAAGAGCAAAAGTACTTATTATAATAGCAGAGAGATCTAGAGGTAGCATTTACCGTTAAAAAGAGAAGATAGTTCAATTGTCTGCACCACAGTCATAAGCAGTGAAGACTAAGAGAGCAAGAACAGTGTCCTCTAGAACAGGGTCTCTAGGACAACAGCTGAGAAGTCACCATAGATGTCCATACAATTCTGACCTCTCAGTTCAAAATATATGTTGTGCCATGGTGCACTATATGGTGTGCTGTGCTCTGGTTGTTATTCATCATGTCCATAAACCTGCAGCAGTAATTATGTATGCTCTGTAGAAGGTGAAGCTGGACTAGAATAACATGCATGTTTTAAAGACAGGAACTTTTTTCTGCAGACATGGTGTCCCACTTGGTGATGGTGGTCAGGGCAAACTTTTTATGAATGTGAAGACTGAGTAATTTCTAATTCTCTTTTGTTCTTGCAGGTCAAGCCAGTTACTCACAGTAGAATCACTGTGTCAGCACGGTTTCGAAAGCCACTCCAGGAGCCCTACACTATTTTGTAAGTAGCATTTTCAGTTAGTGAACTGCCATTTCAGAGGTGGTGGTGGTGTGTTCATTTCAGGTGAGTTTTATTTAAAATGCTCCTCCGATTTATTTTACTTTACTTTATTTCAGCCTGATTGCTAATGGAGATGTTATTAGCCCTGCAGCGCGCCTCCTCATTCCCAGGAAAACACTGAATCACTGGGATCATATTCTTGAAATGGTTACAGGAAAAGTTACCCTCAGAAGTGGAGCTGTTCACAGGTATCAGGAAGCAAAATGCATTTGATACGCCTAGATATGTTTTTAAGACTCCATGGGTAGATATAATGGATTATTTGTACTTCTTGGGAAATTCCACTATAAGAAAATTAAAATACATCAAAAAACCCACAAAGTGGAAATAGGTTAACCCCAAGTAACCTTCAGGTTTCATTTCAACTGCTATTTTAAAAAAGAATAACCTGAATTAGTTTCAACTGTTATTTCTTAATTAATATTTATTAATTAAATATTTAGTTAGCAGGCCTGTAATAATACAATATATTTAGTACTAATAATTAAGTTACATATAATAAAATAAATGAGCACAGTAAAGTTGGTGAAGATGTTTGGAATGTGAGATACATACAGTCTGTGTTACCTTTTAATTTTGATAGTTCTTTAAATTAATTAGATTAAACAATTTCAAGGAAAATATTATGGTTTCTTTGGGGTTTTTATACCTGGACTAAGGCTAGGATGTGCTTTATACTCAGTCTGCTCAGCCTCCTAATAAAAGCCAAGGCCAAAGTTGTAGTTGGGAGTTTGCCAGTTCCAGTGTCTCATCTGTTCTGAGTTGTTGTGGTACCTCAGGAATAGGAGGTGACCTGTTGGATAGGTAAGTTTCAGTCCCTTAAGGCTTTTACAATGCAAAATAAGTTATCTAAAGTGGTATTAGGTGGTTGTTACAAGTTTTAGAGCAAAATGATGTATGTGGTGTCCATGAGAAACATTGCAGTGTAAGTGGGTTGCCAAAGTGTATACAAGCAAATTGCTGACATTCCAGTTCTGCCCCATGCAGAGCACATTACAGAAATCTGTTCCTCAGGTGGGAAAGGGTCTTTTGTGGAAAATCATTCTTCAAAGCTTATGCAATGTCTGAGGCTGAGTTTGCAAAATCTTTCTCAAATCAGTGAAGATAAGGTAGTCTTTCAGTTCTTCTGATTACTTTCCCAGGGCTGATACAGGTGAGAAAAGATAAAGGTAATGCTATCAGTGGATGATTAGCTCTTAGCTAGTTCTTTCTCTTAGCGCTGCATTTCTTTGCTCCAATTAGCACTTTTACTTGCAGTAAAGTAAACCTACACCTGTTTGCAGCTTTCTGGGTCTGATTCTCAGCTGATGTAACTCAGAAGTGAACAAAGCAACAACAGCCCATGATATCAATTCTTTCTGCACTCAGGTTGTTTACAATTTAAAAATCTTTCATTTTATTGTCGTTCATTGGTGTCACTCTTTGGTGAAACTGAATGATGTACATGAAAGCATTCAATATATAACTAGGATTTCTTTTGAGAATTTCCCTTCAATGCTCAGTTTTAACCCTTTAAAAATAATACAATGTGCATGACATTTTGAATTATTCAATGTTTTCTCTTTGCTGGTTTTCTATTAACTCAGTTTTCATTTTCTTTTCCTTAAAATACTAGAAATACATATTAAATATGTTAGTTAAGTGATCATTGTTCTTTAATAAGTTACACATTAATTGTTGAGGCTTACTGAAACTGTGTTTAGCATTAGGGGAGGTCTGGTAAGACCACTGATGCTGGGAAGATATGATTTCTCTTTAAAGAAGGATAAGTGGACTTATGAGAACCTGCATTATGTATATGGAAGTTTTTCTTTTCCATGTTATTAAAAGACTTGCAAAGCTGCCACATCTTAGGCAGTTTCACATGTGGCTTTTCAAAAAAGAAATTATTGATCACCCCCATCAGAATAGGGAAGTAAGGAAGAACTATGAGAGAGGAGACAATGAGAAAGCAGCTTAATTGCCACACACATTTAACATTCATGAATAACCTGTGTGATGGCCTCCATGGTCAGGTCCACCCCTCGATCACAAGCCCATCTATATGTCGCATCTCTTCCTAGATGTCCTGATGTTTCATGGGCCCATGAGGCTGTAAATAGATTGCCCTTCTGCTCCCAGTCCAAGTCTACCTGGGCTATTGCAATCTTGGCAGCCTTATCCACCTGCTCATTATTCTGATGTTCTTCAGTGGCACAACTTTTGGCATGTGAGCATCAACATGACGCACCTTCAGAGTCATGTGTCCCACCTGTGCAGCAATGTCCTGCCACAATGCAGCAATCCAGATGGGCTTACTCCTGCATTGCCAGTTGGCCTTCTTCCACTGCTGTAGCCACCCCTGTAGGGCGTTAGCCACCATCCAGAAAGTCAGTATAGAGGTATAATACAGGCCACTTTTCTCATTCGGCTATCTCTAGGGCTTAGTTGGATGGCTTTCACTTCTGCAAACTGGCTTGACTCGCCTTCTCCTTCAGCTACTTTGACAACCCATCGTGTGGGACTCCACACAGCAGCTTTCCACCTCTGATGGTTTCCTACCACACGGCAAGATCCATCAGTAAATAGGGCATTGCCTCTTTTGTTTTCTGGTAATTCATTATATGGTGGTGCTTCTTGGGCATGAGTCACCTCTTCAGTCAATGCTCCAAAATCTCTGCCTTCTGCCCAGTCCGTAATCTCCTCCAGGATTCCCAGGAAGTTGGGTTTTCCCGTTCAGGCTCGTTGTGTGATCAAAGCTACCCTACTTACTCCTTGTAGCACTGGTTGCATGATGTGTTGAGGGGATGTTCCCTTTGAACATCCAGTGCAGCACGGGCAAATGCAGTGCCAAGAGGAGACATGCTTCTCTTCCAGCAACTTCTGAGGTGGCTCAAACCCCCTCATAGGCTGCTAATATCTCCTTTTCAGTTGGCGTGTGCGGGCTTCTGATCCTTGATAACCCTGGCTCCAAAACCCTAATTGTCGACCTCGGGTTTCTCCTGGTGTTCTCTGCCAGAGGCTCCAGGTGAGACCGTGCTCCCCAGCTGCCGTGTAGAGGATATTTCACACAGCTGGTGCTGTTTGAACAGGCCCCAGAGATACCCATGGGCTACCTCCTGTTTGGTCTGCTCAAAGGCCTGTTGTTGCTCAAGGCCCCACTCAAAATGGTTCTTCTTCTGGCTCACTCGATAGAGGGGGCTCACAAACTGACTGTAACCTGGAATGTTCATCTGCCAGAAACCCACAACACCTAGGAAAGCTTGTGTTTCCTACTTGTTAGCTGGTGGAGACAGAGATGCTATTTTGTTCACTACATCCCTGGGCACATGATGGCATCCATTTATTCCCAAGAACTGGATCTCCCGTGCAGGTCCCTTTACCTTACTTTGTTTTACTGCAAGACCAGCTTTGAGAAGAATTTGGATTATTTTCCTCCCTTTCTCAAAAACTTCTTCTTCTGTCTTGCCCCACACAATGATATCATCAATATATTGCAGGTGCTCTGGAGCTCCCCCCTGTTCCAGTGCAGTCTGGATCAGTCCATAGCAGATGGTTGGGCTATGCTTCGACCACTGGGACAGTCAATTCCAGGTATACTGGACACCACTCCAGGTGAAGGCAAACGGTGGCCTGCACTCTGTTGCCAGAGGAGTGGAGAAAAACGCATTGGCAATATCCATAGTGGCATACCACTCGGCTGCCTTTGACTCCAGCTCATACTGAAGTTCCAACATGTCTGGCACAGCAGCTCTCAGAGGTGGCGTGACTTCATTCAGGCCACAATAGTCCACTGTCAGCCTCCACTCCCCATTAGATTTCTGCACCGACCATATGGGGCTGCTAAAGGGTGAGCGGGTCCTGCTGATCACTCTGTGTTTCTCCAGTCGAGGAATGAGCTCATGGATGGGAATTATGGAGTCTCAGTTGGTGTGATATTGCTGTTTGTGCACTGTTCTGGTGGCAGTTGGCACTTGTCAGTCTTCAATTTGCAGCAATACCATGATGAAAGGATTTTCTGAGGCCGGGTGGGGTAGATAATTGTTTGATCTTCTCTGTAGTCACGGTAGCTACACCAAAAGCCCATCAATCCCCCTCTGGATCTTTGAAGTATCCCCTTCTGAGGTAATTGATGCCAAGGATACAAGGGGCCTCTGGGCCAGTCACAATGGAGTGCTTTTCCCACTTGTTCCCTGTAAAACTCACTTCAGCCTCTAATACAGACAAGTCCTGTCATCCCCCTGTCACTCCAGGGATCCAGATGGTTCTGCACTTCTGTGCCTCGATTGCATTAGTGTGCACTGTGCACTAGTATCCACCAAAGCTCTATACCTCTGTGGATCCAGTGTGCCAGGCCATCGAATCCGCACAATCCAGTAGGCCCAATCATCCCTTTCCTTCTCCTGGCCAAAGGCAGGGACCCGTTATTCCTGTTCCTGGTCAAAGTATTCACCTTCTGACCTTTGCAATGCCGGACCAGAGGTCCCCTCAGCAGGATCAAAGGAATTGATTTCAGTCCTTTTACTTCTGATTTCTTTCTTGGGTCTCTGCAGCAACTACATGGACAGCTTCTTAACAGTTCTCTTCCCCCTTAATTCATGTACTTGGGCTTCCAGCTTAGAGATGGGTTCACCATCCCACTTCTTCATGTCTTCCCCCTGGTCACCCAGAAAGAACCAGAGTTCACCACATGTCCCGCGCTTGGGACTTCCTTTCCCTCTTACTGGGGCAGGAGGAGACCGATCTCTTGGGCTGCCCCTGAGATTTGAGGTGACAGCCTGTGGGAATGAGGAAGTATCCAGAGTTTCTTCTGCATTTCAGAGCCAGGAGGACATCACCTCTACAGCTAGTGGATCCATCTCTGGGTAATATATTGTAACCAGGTTGTTGGAATATGATGCAGGGGTGCTTTAAACCACCTTCTTCCACATGGCCATTGTGCAAAGAAAATCCTCTGGATCTTTGGGGTAGTCATCCCTTCTTAGGTTACTATAGATGATTTCCAGCACTGCTAATTCTCTCAAGTACTGGATACCTTCATCTGCAGGGGCCCACTTTCTTGGGGAGCTCATTAGATCTTCCTTGAATGTATCCACCTTACCGTCATGCTTGAGAGGAGCCATCTCCAGAGACTGCAAATTGTTCTCTCCTTTCCAAATCCTCTTTCAATTTTGTGATCTCTAGCAAGAGATCTCAGCTTTTGGGCTTCATGACCTTCCAATTGCTGACTATCAAAACCCATAGTCGTGGTTGTTATGTACCCCTATATGCCTGCAGCACCATGCAAATGTATAAGCAATTCTTAAACTGTGGTACACTGATTTGCTGTTTTTTCCCCTGAGTTCTCCAAAGCAAAATGCAATCTAGCAGAACACCGTGAGACTAATTTAGAAGTAGGCTTCTTGCTGGTTTTCAGATTGCTTGTTTTATTTTCATTGTTTGTGTGTAACTGATGTTGACTGTGTGGTAGTGAAACATAAATTGGTCTTTGAATTGCTGGCATGCCTGTGAAATGTTTGCACTATAAAGTAAATTTGAGTGATACAAATGGGGTGCTTCAGAGTTAGCATACCTCTTCAGAAGGAAGCTGCATTTTCACCATCCAGAACTTCCAGTCTTTGCATTTAGAAACCCTAGGTGCTTCCATTCCTCCCTATGGCAAGAGACATATCATTAGGATACTTTCATGAAGTTAAATTAAGAAAGACATGGACAAGCTGGAGCAAGTGTAGCAAAGGGCCAGGAAGATGAAGGAGTTGAAGATACCTGTCGTGTAAGGAGAGCCAGGACTCTGCATCCTGAGGTAGAGAAGTCTCAGGGAAATCTTTTAAATGTGTATAAATGCCTGGTGGGAATGAGTCAAGAAGCCAGAGCCAGGCTCTTCTCAGTGGTGCTCAGTGACAGGACAAGAGGCAATAGGCACAAATTAAAGTACAGGAAATTCCTGAACAGAAAAAAAAAATTATATTTCCTGTAAGAGTCATCAGTTACTGGAACATGTTGCCCAGAGAGGCTGTAGAGTCTCCATCCTTGCAGGTAATTCAAAAAGCATCTGGATACAGTCTGGAGCAACCTACTTTAGTTGCTCTTGCAACTTGGTGGGCTGACCAGATGGTATCCAGAACTCTTGTTCAACCTCAGATATTCTGTGATTCCTGGTTCTATAAAGTGCATGGGGTTGTTTCTGTGTTTATTCAAGGTTATGCCACCATATGTATCGACTTAAACAGTTTTTTCTCTATTAAACATAAATGTTTTGCACATTATAGGTCAGGGGTGTACTCAAGGTAGGCTCTTGCCATTCTTCCCAAAATGTTTGTTGTATAGATGTATATATCATTTTACATCTCCTTGCACTGTGTTGAAATTTATGCCTAACACATACAGTAGCTCCTGTAGAAGGCTTCTAGAAAGGCATTTAAGATAGCCGTTCAACATTCCTGCATGTAAGACTTAAATGAAAGCTGTTATTGTTGACTTTTAAATTAAATATAAGTATTGTTGAGTGTTGCAATATGCTTCGTAGGAAAGAGCTAATTTATTATTGAATGTTCCCTCTTTACTTATTGTTTTGACCATCCTTTAATCAAATCATAAACTCCAGAATGAAGTAAAGAATGTGTTGCCACCCACCCCCACCCATCTCTCCTTGCCAATCCCTGATGCATTTCTTTCTTCTCAAACAGAAATTGTTATGGTAAAAATCTACCTGGCATAATAGACATATTATTATTGGTAGGTGCCTAAGAGACACAACTTCTTGTTATAACGTAGTGATGTATTTCCTGCTACTTCCAGCCTTACCCCACCAGGTATAGCCGTTTTCCAGCCTTCTGACTGATACAGTAAAGCAATATAAGGGCAATATTGTCTCTTTGGTCTGTGTTAGGTGAACATGTCCTTGGTTGTCAGGTGTGAATGCCCTGTTCTTCCTAGGGTGCCCAGAGCAAAGACAGATGGTGGACCTTGGTATGAGAGGGGTTCAGGAACTCATGGAATAGATCTGTTCCAAGGTGTCAGGGGAGAGGCATTGAAGATCTTATAAATATAAGGTCATTAATTTAATTTTAGAAATTATGAGAGTATTTCATCTATCATACCACTTCATACTTCATTAGTTTTATATAAACTGTGATTTAAGTCATTATTTTGCTCTATTTTTCCTTGGTTTTGGGGGTACTTTTTTTGTAGCTACTGATCATTGCATTGCATGGCATGCACTGTACTTTATTGGGTTTCATAGCTGGAAATTCAAATTAAGCATGTTCATATTTTTCAGACTTTACACCTTAGATGGAAAACTTGTTCAGAATGGGTCAGACCTGGAGAATGGGCAGATTTATGTTGCAGTGGGTAGAGAAAAGTTTAAGAAGTTGCCGTATGGTGATCTGCTGTTTAGCAAATCTACAGTGAGAAGACCACAGGGGTAAGTTCTAAAAGTGTGTGATATACTTATCATGTGTTTGTGTGTGTCAATTTGTTTACAATGTGCCACCAGTAAAGTACGAAAGATGGGTGATGCAAAACCTTATTGGCAACTTCTGGGAAAGTTGAGATAACAAAAAACAAAAGCAAAAAATTCATCTCATAAACGTCCCCTTGATCATGTATCACAAAATTAGTGTCAGAGAAAGGATTATTTTGACTTGGCTTAATTTATTTTTTTCCTGGAAAAAAAAAAGAATGCAGCTGAATGAGACTAGGTGCCACTAAAGCAGTTTGTTTATACTTTTGCTTAGTAATGTTTTGTGGAATATGTACTCCCTTGAGGTTGCTTTACGTTTGGGCCTATTTTTTGTAGGCTAGAACAGTCACTTAATGGAGTCGTAAACTGGGTGTCTGTTAGGAGAAAAACTTGTGCTTTTCATATCTTTGGAAAACATGAAAATTGGGAGCCATTTCTTTGAAATAAATGTAAAGAATGAAAATCTGTCCCATAAATTGGTGTAGTTTAGAGAATTTACCCAAATTCTGCATATGAACTAGAGTGTAATGTATATTTCTCTAATGTGTATATCTCTAGTGAGCAACTAGTAGACAGTGTGAATAACTTGAAAGTACTTTGGGAAACAGCATTTGCAACTAATGAATTTAGGATAGTGAAAAGTTATGTTCATGAATTATGTAAACAGTTTTGTTGAAATTGCTGGACCTTTTCATTGCAATAGTTGTAAGGAGCATTCACACAGTAATTCACTGAATACAGCTCTGTAAATTCACGGTGTATAAAATATGCATTGTGGGGAAATGTAATGCACTTGTGTGAATAAGTTAATGGTTATGCATAATAGTCTAGTGAACAGGAATGATTGGTTCTTAGTAAAAACATACAATGAAGAAAACAATTAGTTTTGTCGCATAGCCATCTTTGTGTTACCTGACTTGATTATTGATACATAGTGTCTATAATGGTGACAGTGTGCACAGTTCTAAGATATGGATTATTTCTGCAGTTCCAAAGCCTCTGTACTACCTCCAATTGTGGGAACTCGAAAGTCTAAAGGCAGCGTAAGTATCAAGTTTCTACTTTCGCTGAATTCTGGAAAATGGAAAGTCCCTGTCCTTTAGGTTTTAATTAAATCTGTAAAGACAAAAATTCGGAGCCACCTGGTGGTATGCCTTTTAAAGCTTGATGTCTGTAGCTATTTGCAGTGTCAATTACACAAAAGAAATCAGAGAAAATATTATTGCAATAATGGCTGCTTTGTTTTTTAATAAAACGTTGAATAGCAAAGATCAGCTACTGCCTTGAGGTCTTTCCTATAAACATAATCAGATATATTTGTGTATTTATTTATTTATTTATTCAAGTTATACACCTAGAGGAAAAACACAGAACCTTTTACAAAACATCTTGCAGAAAATGGTGTTATTGCACTCTGAGTCTGAGTAAGGCCCTAAACCAGTTTCCAATCTGATGTGTTTTGTCCTCGGTAACCATTAAATACAGAGCTTCATCCTCCACTGCTTTGTATCCTGTGTAGCTATTTTTATTTGTGCAAAATGAGTCATAGAATCAATTAGGGTTGGAAATGACCTCCAAGATCAAGTCCAACCTTTGACCAATCAGCACCACGTCAACTAAACCATAGCACTAGGTGCCGTGTCCAGTTATTTCTTGAACACTTCCAGGAGTGGTGACTTCACCACTTCCTTGGGCAGCCTGTTCCAGTGCTTAATCATCCTTTCAGTGATTAAATTTTTCCTTATGTCCAACCTGAACCTCTCCTGGTGCAGCTTGAGGCCCTTTCCTCTTGTCCTGTTTGAGACAAGATTGAGAGAAGAGGCTGACCCCCACCTTACTACAACATGAGTCCTCTGTGAATTTAAAACAGAGGCAAAAGAGAATACAAGTGTCTGTTTCCACCAATTCTGTGCGAGTGCAATTTACTGTACAAGGCAGCAGGGAATCAGACTCACAGTCTGTCATTAAAATTGTGGTAGTTGATCATGTCCATTCACTGTTTATAAAACAAACAAAAAAAAAATCCCTGGAGCCACTAAAAAGAAATAAGCAACAAAATATATAAGTGTCTCTTCCATTCTGTTGGAATTCAGTAGAACATAAAACTTCAGTAAAAAAACATACTTTCAAGTGTTTTTTGGTTTAAAAATGTGAACTTTGAATTTGTAAAAACAACTCACTAAGAGTTCTAGCTTCTTGCCTCTTCTCCTGTTGCTTAACAGAAATTTATTCAATATTCACTTCTATCGCATTGGGATTGACGCTTGATAACAAGTGTCAGAACTTAAAGAAACAGGAATATGTACTACTGCTCTTAAGTATCTAATGCAGCACTTGAACTGGTATAAATCATGCAATTGTTTGCTTCAATTTGATATCTACACTTCTTTAATATTATTGCTTGGGAGTAGCAGTCTCCAGTTTGAATCCGAAGAGATACGAATATTGCCGTGTACTCATTTCACTTTATAGAGAAAGGATAAGTGGTAGATTTGATGGTATTGGTAGATAAATGGTAGGTTAGATGGTAAAAGCAAGATGGTATTTAAGTAAGATATTTTTAATAGAACTGATTTCTGCTGATTATGTGAAAACTAGAAGAATTGCATAAAAATGTAATAATGTATGCAGGATTTTTAAAGAAATGTGGGATTTTGTTCAGGACTTATTTTTCTGAAAGATTTTAATTCTGTATACTGTCACCTCTTGACTTTAGCAGTGAGGTGAAAGAAATTGTCCATGACCATTACAGAGTGAAAGGCCTTTCTGGTGTGCAGTTTCTAAAATGGCGTGAATTCCTCATGCAACTACACTAAGTGAAACAATGAAGTAGAATATACTGATCTTTTGTCATTCAGATAAGTCGGTGGTAAGGTGAACTGTTCCAGATACTGACAAGGTTTTCTGCCTTACCTGCTTGAGTGTTTTGTTGTTATATGGAGTGTTTTGACAGAACTGGATTAGAAAGAAACTTCTGAGGGGCGATGATGAGGGTGTTCAGTTGCTAAAGTCTTTACCCGGACCAGAACAATACAAACAGCACCCTAAAGGGCTGCTATATACAGTTCAGTTTTTTCTGATGTTGATTGTGAACAGATCTAGACTAAGGAAAAATGTGCATAAATAATAAAATCCCTTGCTAGAACACCCAGGATCATACATACATCAGAGCTGTCAAAATAAGGACCAGGTTTCTGGTTCTAGAAGAGCAGAGAGCAAGCAGGGGAACTGGCTGATGTCCTTGAAGATGATTCAGAGGTGATGTGTGCACAAACCTCTTTCTTAGTGTCTACTTGGGAGTCCGTGTTACTGCCACAAAAAGACTGTCATTCTCCTCCAGCTTCTCTTGACACTTAAAATAATGCCCACGTCTCATTTAAACAGACAATGATTTATTAACAATTTGGATATGTTACTTCTTGTGACTTTCCACAAGGAGTCGCATGGAGGAGATACAGCTGTATATAATATGCATGCATGCATATATTCATCTAGCCATTCTTTTCATTAAATGAAGCATTATTTTCTTCCAATAAATATGTTACTTTGTCCTGGGAGTTGTTGAGAAGAATTTAATCAGTCAAATCATATAGTAAGCTGATAAGACAGTTATACTTGCTTTTCTGAATAATTTAAGATATAATTTGAATGTACTGCTTGTAAATTAATATGCTTCTTTAATGCCCGATACCAGTCCTTACTGAAATTAAAAAAATAAACTTTGTAATTTGCATCAGTGATAGTGATGTACAGTTCTTTTCAGGGAAATGATCGGCAATCTAAATCTACTGCTGGATCCAGTGACCAGGGAGAAAACTGTTCCTCACCTCAGCTTCCCACAGGGAAAGAGAAAAAAAGCCAGAATCCAGAGAATTCCGTGTCCAGACGACACTTTTCTAACAGCTCTGCAGAAGTGAAACAGACAGAAACAGCCTCCACAGGAATCCTTCAATATAATGGTCAGTATTGAGATATCTTCAATTAAAACAGTGAAATAGTAGAATAATATGTTACATAGCTCTTGAATTGTCTATTTACTCTGGCCAACTGAAATTGCAAAAATTCTCTCTGGTTAGGAAATGCACCTGTGATTAACTGCTACATTCCTGGCTTCATTTACATACCATAGGAGGCTGTGTCTGATTTTTAGTATACCTTGAAAGTTAAGCTAATATAGTTCTATCTTTATGCTTTTGGCAAAGCAGAATAAAAACCATATTTTGATCTTTTCCCCACTGTTCTGCCCTGCAAGAAGGAGAAGAAAAGGAGCTGGTCTTTTCCAAGGACACCTTGCTGTCCCTGGTGATCCCTGGTTAGCTGCCTGGCTCTGTGTAACAAAGTGACAAGACCCTGGGGGAAAACACAAACACAAACTCCAGTTAGTGAATAGCTGCTGACACCAGTCATACAGCAGAGCTGTACTGGCCCTTTCAGAATTTGCCCCCCACTGTGCTGTGACAGCAGGGACAGCAATTTATAAATTTGGTTGTAAACATCCTCTTAGAGAAACTGTTTTTCCTATCTTGTGGTGTGATATTCCCCTTCACCCTCTTTTTTTTTTTTTTAAGGGCTAGAAGTCTGGCCCCTCACCACAGATACTGCTGCTGTGCTGGGATGGCTATTCTTCCTCATTAGTAATACTTCTAGACATCTTTAATACAGGCCAATTAGTATCTGTCAGAAGAAATAAATTATAATTTCCATAACATTTGAAATTTCTTCTCACTGCCATCTGAATGTTAATAATCAGGTGTACAATAACAATTCATGGTCTAAAACTTCAGTAAATGTCATCCAACAGCACAGTTTTGTACCTCTGCCTAGAATCATGAGTTGTAAATTTGAGTCAGGAGCAGTTTTGTAAATTTGAGTTTTAAAAGATCAGTGAAATATAGTCTTTTGTAATATAACTGTGTTCTCAGGAGTTGTAGAATTTCAGGTTTAGTCTTGATTCAAATACCGTTCAGTATCAAATACTACTCTGGCTGGTTAGTAATTTTAACAAATTGTTTTTCAGTCAAGCTTTTTTCTTACAAGAATGATGATTATATTATAATGAAAGTGACTGAAAATATTTGTCTTCTATAGCTTGTGAAAGGTATGAATATATTCTTCTCCTTGAAATTGTCATGGCATGTTCCCGGTTCTTACAAATTAAGTGGTGTGTGCTAAAAACTTAGAAGGAAGAGACTACCAGAGCTGACCTCTCTGGGAGGGTTTTGCATGCTTGGCTTACAGTTTTTAAAGGCTCAGGATCATTATCTAACATGCAAAAAATGCAGGAAAAGGCTTTTATATTTAGGCTGTTGTCCACTCTGGAAATCCTCAACTGTCATTTTCTTTTTTTTTTTTTTCTTTTCTTTTTTTTTTTAAGGCAGGTGAATTGACTGCTGTTGGGGAATATATACACGCTCAAAATCTGTGTTCTGATCTAGTTTCCTGTTCAAAGTACTGAACTGCTCTGAACCTCTATGTATGACTAGAAAGATCTAAGTCAGACTTCTCACCTTAAGAATAGCCAAGACTTTTTCTGATAGGTATAGTGCCATTATGGTGATCTTTTCGGGCTAATTTTTTTGGGCCTAAGAGTGTTTTTAAGTAAAGTTTCTACAGATGTTTTCTGGAAGCAAACACCCCCCTCTTGCTGAGGCGAGAGAAATTCGTTCTTTGCCTTTGTCAGACTTGCATTAAGTTGTTAGATGTTTGCCATTGCCTTCTTTCATTTCCCAGTGGAGGGAAAAGTCCTAGTAGAAGCAATCATTTCTTTGTCCTGTCAGCAGGCAGTGACTAAGAGTCAAATGTTACTTCAGTAGATAGCGGACAAGTATAGGGAAATATTTACCTCTCTCTATTCAATGCTACTGCTGCTCCACCTGCTGACAGAAATAGTTAGAAAGTCTCCAAGTTTGTTGAAGCAGAGACTGCTTCCTTCTCACTTCAGCTTTTCCGTGCTTTGTGAGTCTTGTATAACTAGGAGAAGCTCTTCAAGGCAGCAGATTCTCTAGTTTGAGCTCAAGTGTACGTTGGGAGAAGCTCTTTGTTCTTTCTGTGATCCTCTATTTTTCCTTCATATATAAAGACTAGCTAGTAAAAGTAGGAATGGGCAGCAGTAGCCAGTAGGGTGTCAGTCTTTTCTCCCAGGTAACAAGTAACAGGACAAGAGGAAATAGCCTCAAGTTGGGCCAGGGCAGGTTTATTTTGGATATGAGGAAAAATTTCTTTCCAAAAGGGTTTGTAAAGCTTGTTTGAACAGACTGCCCAGAGAGGTGGCAGAGTCACTGGAAGTGTTCAAAAAAGTGTGGATGTGGCACTCAAGGACATGGTTTAATAGTGAACATGGTGGTGGTGACAGTGGACTTGATGATCGTAAAGGTCTTTTCCAACCTTAAGAATTCTATGATTCTACCTCTTGAGAAATTAAAAGAAAAGGTCTTTTCACTTCTGACCCTGCATAGGAGCTCCACTGTAGTTAGAACTTAGGTAGCTTGTAGTGAAGTAGTTAAAAGAAAATGCACTCCACTGACCACAGATGGTCATCTTCCGGAAAGTTGTTGTCTTCTGTGCATTCTCTTCTCGTCACACCTCAATATGGAGTGACCTGAAGCACAGGCCAGGCAGGCTGCAAGAGCTGTGAGCTGCCTCTTGCCTAGCCAACCCTCAATGTCAAAGATTGTTTTATATTTCTGTCCTTTATTGTTTGAAGGATCGAACTGCTGTGTGATTCGTGACAATGTTAAACTTACTGCCAAAGACGAACTATTTTGTGATTTGATAGCCTGTTTTGCTATCAAGTTTGGTTCTTTAATTCTCATTAGCTGAATATTTTCCGCCCATGGGACTATTTGTTGAGTTACGTATAGCGCAGGAGCTTGATTAAGTATTTTCTAAGTTATAAATTATCTGTCTGCAAGTGGTAAGTGGAAGTTCTTAGCTGGTTGATGTGCATTTTAGAATGGAGGTAGACAGTGGAGTAGTCCCCTTCAAAAGCTAGAGAACCTCATCAGTCAAATCAGCTTTATAAGCCCACTGACCACAGCTCCGTCAGTGGGGGATCTGAGAAACAAGCAGATGTGTTAAAGTAAGTAAAGCCTGAAACATTCTGCCCTCATCAGCACTGGCATAGATTTTATGATACATCATAGAAGAGTCAGCTCAGCAGCCTTTAGCTCAGCAGCTTTAGATATGTTATCAGTACTATCACTTGTTGGTTTCTTTATGAGGAACTTTGTCTGCCACATCCTCACCAGTGCCAGCTTTTTTCAGGAAACACTGTTCTTCACATCCTCAGAATGTTTAGCTTTGAGATTTGAGACTAGTCGGGCTTGTCTCAGCAGTCTTCAACACCAGAAGCAGTGTGACTCCCCTTCTATTGTTTTACCCCCACTTTGCCAGTGCATCTTGCTACATCTTGTACACAGCTTTCTTTTCCAGTTATTTGATGATGCTTTTCCTTGAGTCCGTGTGGCCCTTTATTAATTTTATCTGACTTCATCTGTTTACTTTCCATCCCATCTGTTGGTCTTTTCTCAAGTAATCCTTTCTGCCTGTTTCTGATTCACCAGGTTCTGGAGGTCTGGGTTCAACCTCTGTTTCTTAGTCTTGTTGGTTGACTTTGGGCAATTGCTTGGGCCTAGATACATTCTGCAGTCAGTGAAACATCTACATGAAGAGAACTGTGTGTAACAGGAGGCAGTTCAGCCCTCCTAAGCTCTTTCCACCTTTCTGAAACTTCCTCCATGTGCTTAAAGGGTATGTCAGAGAGCAGCTGTGGAAACACTTGGTTTGCCAATGCTCTTGTGGAGTCACTGTATAGGGTCAGAGGTGGTGAGTGGGAAGGCGAAAGCTCTCCTAGCGTACTTCTCCACCTGGGTATCACAAGCCTTTTCATTTAATCAGCTTGGGAGCAGAGTGGACGTAGCATTTTTGTTTGTCTATTTTTTTCTTCCTTTTGTACTCAGCCATGTGTAGCTTTGCAACAGGTGTTAAGACATGCTGTGGTTTTGAAGAACAAATTGTCAAGAGACTGCATCAGCTGTATAACAGGCATCTCTATAAAGTAACTTCACAACTTGAAACGTTTTCTTTAGACTTTCTTTAGATGGTAAATTGAAGAGATTAAAGGTCTCCAACCATATGAAGTTCGACTAGGTGAAGTGTCAGATTCTACACCTGAAACAGGGCAACCTTGACTATGTGTACAGACTAGGAAACAAGAGGCTGGAGAGCAGCCCTGCGGAAAGAGACCTGGGAGTCCTGGTCGATGTTGCCATGAGTCAGCAGTGCCCTGGCAGCCAAGGAGGGCCGACCATGTCCTGGGGGGCATCAGGCAAAGCATCACCAGCCAGTTGAGGGAGGGGATTGTCCCACTCTGCTCTGCACTGGTGTGGCCTCACCTTGAACATTGTGTGCAGTTTTGGGCATCACAATATAAGAAAGACATGAAGCTATTAGAGAGTGTCCAAAGGAGGGCAATGAAGATGGTGAAGGGCCTTGAGGGGAAGGTGTATGAGGAGTGGCTGAGGTCACTTAGTCTGTTCATCCTGGAGAAGAGGAGGCTGAGGCGAAACCTCATTGCAATCTACAGCTTTCTCTTGGAGGGGAAGGGAAGGGGCAGGTACCAATTTCTTCACTCTCGTTACCAGTGACAGGACCCGAGGAAATGGCATGAATCTGAGTCAGGACAGGTTTAAGTTAGATATCAGGAAAAGATTTTTCATCCAGAGGGTGGTTGAGCACTGGAAGAGGCTCCCAGGGAAGTGGTCACAGCACCAAGCCTGAGTTTAAGAAATGTTTGGACAATGCTCTCAGGCATGTGGTGCGATTCTTGGGGTGTCCTGCACAGGGTAAGGAGTTGGACTCAGTGATCTTGATGGATCCCTTCCAGCTCAGCATATTCTGTGATTCTATTACTTTATTCAAGTCATAATTCATAACCGTGTAGCTTTCTTCTAGAGTGCTTTTATGTGAGTGTGAAATATACATTTTTTTCTGACTAATACAAAGTTCTTCTTTTGAATGTATCCATTAAATATGTGTCTTGATGCTCTTAAAAAAGTTTGTGGTGTATTTTTGATGGTTGATTTAAGGGCTATGACTTTTTAAAACAAGTATTTTTCTGCACAGTTTTAGTATACTTTGTATTAAAATAATGGAAGTGTGGTGAGAACTCAGCAGAGGAAAGAATATTGTTTTTAAGCATTTTAAGTGTTCATTACAAGTTAATATGAATGGTGTACTGCAACTGTGGAACAAGAATCTTTAATTCAGTTAAAAGGAAAGAAAGCTATCTTGTTAAAAATAAGGAACTGTTGTTAAATTTTTAAGAAAAAATGCTTCATTGAAGTTAATGCTTAAAGATACTGAGCCTCTAGGTTTCAGAATACAAAGAAGTGGCCATGGCTTACACTGGCAGCCAGACACGCTGTGTGTACATGTTTTTACTTATCCTGTGCTTATATTCTTTATTTACATGTGTGCTGAGGACCCATCATGCTCCCCTTTGGGTGTGGAAGGAGCTTATACCACTCGGACAATATGTTAGGATCCAAAGGGCAGATGAAGGGTACTTCTCTGCAAGTACTGCTTCACCTGTTGTTTTTAGTACTTCTTCATATACTGAAGACCTGTGTTAACATCCAGTTCAGCTTGAAAAGGTAGAATACAGGCTGTACAAGCTCTTCCCCTTCTCGTAATGTGTGCTTTTAGTGCCCTGAAATATCTGCCTGTCAACAGCATATCTCCCTTGCTCTGTCCTGGTTTGTCACCTTGTCTCTTGGTGAGATGGACTCCGACAGTGGTTGTGTGACTAGTGAGACTGAAGTGGATGATGAACATAGCTTAAAAGCTGGTAATGGGGTGTTTTATTTTGAATTAAGACTCTTTTGTTTCACCTGGAGGTGCAGCTTCCCAATTAGGCAGGCAACTAGTACCATACAGTTGTAGATGTAGTATTTTAGCTAGACACAGTTAATGGAAAGGAGCATTCTGCTTTCTTCCTAGTTTGCCTGTGCTTTTTGAAGACTGCTTCAGATACATGTTTCAGGAACAGAAATTGAGAGGGAACCATGCAAGTGATGCTTTTGTCCTCTTTCTTCCTTTGCCCAGAAATGCCAAGATGTAGCTTTGCCCTTGCAGGGCAAAGAGGAAAAGTAGGAGTAGGCACATGAACTTCTCTTGTCCGTCTGTATTACTGGATGTTAGCCAAAGTACTCCTCAGGCTGATAGCATTCAAACTCTACGTAGCAATATCTACAAGATGGTTATTTGCAAAGACTCCACCTGTAAGTGTACTTGGCCTCACCTTTGCCATGTCCATTCAGAAGGCATGAACAGACATTCAGAAAAGGCTGTACGTTTGGAGAGGCTGTTTCAATCCGTTTCGCTGTGATAACAAGAGAAAGGTGCAGTAAATCCTAAAAGTTTCTTGACTGTGGTACATTTTCAGATCCTGCCTGATACTGGAAACTTGTTGAGGGTGAGATGCATCTTGTCTACCTCCCTCTGTATGAGGTTTAGAGGATTAATTCAAGCTGGGCTTCTAGGCTCCAGCTATCAAGAAGACAAGTGTGTCTGGAAATGCCCATTCTCTCAGTTGACAGTGAAATTAGAAATCTGGTTTAGACCAGATGCTGAAGTATTGGATGTAGCATGCTGCAATGTAATTGCTGCCTTGAATTATGACATTTTTGGATTCGTTTTAGAGTGAGGAGTTTTATTCTGAAGTGGAAAACTAGAAGCCAACTCCAGTAACACAGTGATAATGATGGCTCCCAAGTACTGTTTTGATCAATACAGCTCCATTGTCTATTCTGAAGGCTCATTGGAGTTCCTCAGTTGGATTTGCAGATTTATTCCAAACAACTCCTCCAAATTCAAAGACTGTGGATTGGGTAAGGGAAGCACTTATCACCATCTTAGGAATTTTTTTTTTAAATTATTTTAATTTTTAGTGATGGACAGTGAAAAAGACTTTTGACATTTTAGTTGGCTACATTTGGCTGTCACTGATAAGGGATTAATTTCTTTTAATCTGAAACCAATAAACTGCACGGGGAGTTTACACATGCACATTTTGGAGTATATGAAAATTGATAAAGAGAAAATATTCATAATAGAGCATGTATCCTGTATTCTTTGCTGTCGTTTTCCCCACCAATTTAGCAGTTATGTGAAATCTTCTCTCTTTTGAGTGCTAGACTGTTTGAAAGTGATTGTTTCCTGGGAATTAACATCTGAGGAATTATGCACATAATGTATTTAAAGCTTAACTTAATCTTTCAACTGAGTTTAGTTGGGCTAGCTGTGTATGTACTTTGAATTTATTTTTTTATGCACTGAGAATTTCACCAGCATGCCATTCATGTTACAACTGATCCATGTCATAATCCTCTTAAATCAAGATGATTAAAGAATTTCTTAGAGTTGAAAGCTCTTTGTGCAAGATTTAAATTCACCACTTCTTAGGGCAAATCCAGTAGACTGTGAGCTGATGCCTTGGTTTTTGTAACATATAAGGCATACTATTAATGTTATGATTGGATTCTCATTGCACTGGTAGAAACCTTAATAAGATGGAATATATTATATTTAATAGTAATTGCAACTAAAAGTGTGAGGTTTAGAGCTTAGACTAGTGCAGCTGGTTCAGCAGAATTTGGGTTTATGAAAGTGACACCAAAGGTACATTTAATATCAGGAGCTTGGTTTAAGGTTTTAAAAAAAAACCCCACACCATAAAACCCCAAACCTATTAATTTTTTTGTTTGCGTAGCATCCTGTAAAGAGTATACCTAGGAAGTTGAATAGGAAATTCAGGAGTGTAGCAGAAAATTCTTGAAGGGTAGGTAGTACCCTCTTTTAAAACATATTCCATTCAAATACAATGGTTTAATTGTGGTCTCATGGCTTGCGAAGTAACTCCCCACACAAACTATAGAACAAGTTCTAGAGGTCATAGACTGTGCAGTTTGAGTTTTCTATATGATTTGGAAGTCATATACTGGACATGAGCTGAGTCGCTCCACAGTTTTTCAGATCTATTTTTGAGTATTATAAGGTCTTAGAAGTTAGCAGTCATTTCAGTTTCCTGGTTTTGTTATTGCCTAAAAAAAAGGAAGAAAAATGCGAACTCTTATTTAAAGGGAAAGCTGCACAGAACATCAGGTATGGTGATGCTCATGCTCTGAACAGCTTTCAGTAGAATTATGAACTTGCCAAAGTACAAACCCTGGACACCGAATATCAACTGTGCATTGTGAGCTGTAACTTTTGTTGTCAGCAGGAAAGCATGAACAACTTCTAGGATTAAAAAACCTCTCTCTGGTTGAAACACAGACCATTTTACTGCTGTGTCGTCAAAGCAAAAAGGTGCTGACGAAAGAGATTTTACGGGACCTGTGTAGTAGGAAACAAAATGGCAATCTATGGCAAGAAATGAGAAGAACCCTTATTGCTGTTAGTGTGTCTTGTTGCAGTGCTGAATTATGGTAGCCGGAGTTTACTCACCCCAGTGGGGAACTGAGGTGATGGTAAACCTTGTAGCCTTTTTCTTTGAGCACATGGTGAATTTCTTTGGGTTTGCTTTTAGTGAAGTGAATCCTTTGTAAAATGGGCAAATATATACTTGTCAGCAGGAAGGCCATGTAGCTTAACTCCCTGAAGAAGGTGTGTAAGTGTAGTGATGCTTGGTTTGGAATGATGACCAGGGCAGACATTTCAGGGCTTGTGCATTTGTTTTGTGATGGTTTAGCCCTTAGGAGCCAGTTGTACCCAAGAGAAGGCTGAGTTATGGAACAGGCATGGAATTAAAAAAGAAGTGGCTGAACAAGGACTGCTTTGTGAATTTCAAAATGCAAGTGGTTTAATGATCTGTAATTTAAATAGATTAATAAATTAGACGCTTAGAAACACAGAGAATAAATGAGGCGAATCACCACTGTAGGGAGAAGGAATTAAAAAAACCATTGTATTATGACACTCAGTCCTTTATATTTGTAGGTGTTGATGTGAAAAGATGACTGAGCTATTGTAGCTTTTCTTTTGCTCTAGCATTACCATATTTCCTATCAGTAAAGGAGACTACTGCCCACAAGGGCAACCTGTTTTGCAGTGTCTGTAGAGGTAGTCAGATGTAAGCGTTCTATAACAGTGTCAAGTTGTATTAGGAATTCAATATTTTCTGAAGAGAGTATTTAATTGCTTAGAAGCTTGAGGCTGCAGTAGTATCAGGTAAAGAAAAACGTGTTTTTTAATATTCTTAGCAATCTCATATGTATATTGCTACTAGTTTCTTTTCAGTTGCATTGCTTTTTGGTGATGGGAGTCACATGCAAAGCTACCACGAAGGCAGTGGATTTTCGTTGGAAATGAGCCTTGTACAACAGTGATAATTTTGAATTGAAAAAAACCCAACCAAACAAAAAAACACACACAAAAACCCAGAAAATAAGATTATGTTGCACACAGGCATAAACACACGTCCTCCCTATTCCTCATAGCAAACTATTCAATTTAATGAGTGACTTTTTTCTGTTTTACATTATGTTTTTGTTTGACTTACTATTTTTATGAGGCAGCCTCTGTTGTAAGTCACATTAATTTTTTTTTTTTGGTAACATTAACTTCCCTCCTTACAAATAGGGCTTGCAGTTAATAAATGCCTCAGATTCCCACAAAATATTCAGGGCAGACTATTATTACAATGACTTTTTTATTTCTATTACTGAACTTCAATCAATTTAAAATTTGAAATGCATTAATATCTGTATAATGTTGTAATTTTTACTGGAGTAAATGTTTTACAGATTTCGAGTTAGTTTAATGTATAAATCAATTAGTATTTAATAAAGTCATATAACCTTGTTTATCAAAGTGTAGAAAAAGGATTCCAGCTGAAGTACTGAATGGCATCAGACAGAAAATGATCTTTGCACTTTATCCAAGGTTTGCTAGGTTATACATGCACCAATGCATGGCTTCTTTCTGTACATGCTGAATTGATTGACTGCACAATCCACTGAACGTCTGCGTATTGAGACAACCAGTAACATGTAACAGGTAAAATGTTTCTAATCAAAATCATTTGGGCATTTCCCTATTGTGGTCTGTTATTTGCCCTTCTACAGGGTTTTTTTCCCCCTTTTCCCCAAATTACTGAACATGACCCTGTTTTAAAATAATTAGAAATAATGGGAGATTTTTCTTTAGGTTACGTAAATTCTCTCTGCATAGGTGTAAAAAATAGTGCTGATTTTTGGCTCAAGACAGTTTGTTTTCACACAGTGACTGGGAAAACCTGAAAAAACCCAGTATCTTCTGCTTGTCTGGACACCATGGAAAAATATTACCTCAGAAGATCAGGATACTTTCAATAATATTTTGCTTGGCCTCTTGACAGAAGCAGCACTTGCTTGGCATGGAGAACTGAGAACCTAACTGAAATAAATCCTCTGATTTATACTTGTCAGCAAAGCTATGGGGAGACATTTTGGAGCTCAAAGTGCCCTTGAATCCCTTGCTACCATCATGCTCTGCTCAACTTGAAGCAAAAAGGTGGAGTGTGTCATAGCTTGAAAGTAAGGCTTGGACGCACCTTCCTTTCTTACCCCCTTTCAGAGCTCTTCTGCCCCAGTGTTGCCCTGCCCCGTCTGTGGTCAATTCTCAGGTAGTATGAGGCACAAGAAAGTCAGAGCTAGCTCATACAAGAGGAGCATGTTTAATCTACAATATTGTATAAAGTATTTGGAGTAGTCGTAAATGTTCCCTCTAATGGAAGTGCTGGGAATTTTCAGTAAGATAAACCACTTACTTCTGCTGCAGTAGAGATTGCAATATAAGCCCATAACAATACAGAATGAAGACTTGCAAAAATATTCCTTCATGTAATTTATAGTGTTTTCTAAAATGCCTTCTTGTTTTTTCCTTCCTTAGAGACGTGTGTGGAAACTGACTAATGATTTGGAGACAGAGATGTGAAATATTGCATCAATAAGACTTTTTCATCCTTGTTTTTTTCCTAAACCAAAAAGCATCACTGAAGTATTACCTATAAAATATGAGGCAAAGTTACCCAAACAAACACATTTCCTTGGGAATAACTCAGAGCACTAATAATAGTGATTAATGTGGCCTGCAAACTCCTGCTGACAAGATCTTGACACAGAATCACATGAACAAGGAATGTGTTGGTCTTTCACTCAGCTGCCCTCCTCCAGATACTTGTAGCTTCACATGCATAAAGTGTAAATATTTCTGGCTGAAATAGAGTAGCAATGCTAACAAGGTTTACATTTTAAACTATTTTCTTAATGCTCCATTTAATCAAGTTAATTTAATGTAAATTATTTTGCAATTTTTATACTTCTGTTCACTTTTCATAACAAAAGACTAGAGTGTGTTTCCTATCCTTGCCATTTTCTTTGGATTTTTTTATTTGTTCAAGTGTTACAATTTCGGTTAGTGTAATTTTTTCTTCACCTGTTTTAGCACATTTCAGACCTAAGTGTTTTTCTTCCTTCCCTGACTGTAAATGATACATGTATTTTGGACATTTGCTTTCCATTCTCTTATGTTTGTGAAGAGACTGGATGTGGCACTTAGTGCCATTGTCTAGTAACTGTGGTAGTAGTGGATCAAGGGTTGGACTTGATGATCTTAGAGGTCCCTTCCAACTCGTATGATTCTATGATTCTATGAATTAACTTTCCTTTTGTTGTAAATTTTCTCTTTTCCTTAAGTAATACTTTCACTCTGTGAAAGATCAGGAATGCTGTTTCACTTTAGAGTGCTTTCTGTGCAAGACAATGAACAGCAGTATCCGTGAGAGATGCTGCAATGTTGTGCAGGGTTCTTTTCAACTAATTTCTTTTCATTTATGACCAGTTTTCTGAGCAAGCACCTATTAGAAAGTGCTTGGAGGAAATTCCATGGAGATTTCAGTTTTTGCTTATTGGAGTCCCTCTGCTACTACCTTTTTCAGCCCTCTCTTTTAAATGGGAAATACAGTTCCTTGCTGAAACTTATAGTCGTCTTCACTCTCTCTTGCTCCCTCCTGGTTTCATGATTAAGTTTTTTGAAAATACTGTATGTCTGTCTCCTTGGGTTGTTCAGCATAGCCCTGAGGCTTATCTACTCACCTAAGAAGAGGTGCTTGAAAACTGAGAATCCTCAGCTCTTGAGTAGATTTGGCCTCCAGGGCCAACACTTGTTCATCTCCCTTGTACTTCTTCTTTGCCATGCTGGAGTAAAATCCCATGAGAATTGCCTCTGCACCAAAATCCTGTTACTCCTAGAGGCCAAACAGTCTCCATTTTGGTTGAAAGACTTGGGAACCTTGAAGGCAAAAGTGTTATTACAAGTCTAAATAGAATGATGGTGATATTAAACGCAGTTCTTTCAGACACCGAGTTAACTTTTTATAGTTCAATGAGCCCAAGGAATCTGAGACAAAGTTTTTTTCCTTTGCTACTTAAGTGAAGGTCTTGAATTAGGAGAGTCATCATGGTGGCTCTTAAGAAACTCATTACATTTTCCTCTCAGGATATGGTGGAGATCTATAACTCAACCAAATGTCTATGATGAGTGGCAACAATGATAATATCAGGTAAGGGAAACAGAACATTCTGTCCCTTAGAGAGCTCAGAAAAATGGGAAATGTGAAGTGCATTGATTATTTGAAAAAGTACAAGTAGCACCCATTCAGATGTATTTTGTTGTTGCTCTCAACCATGCCGTGTTTTTATTGGTGATTTTGTCAAAGAAAACACAAACAAAGAGGTCTTGTCAATCTGTAATGAGATATGTAGAGGTAGATTGTCCAAGATGTATCATACTACTAGTTAATATTGAATGTCCTTGGTTTCAACGGAACATGCTAGAGAGATAGAATAGATCTTTGAGTTGGGTGAGAAGGCTCCAGCAGAACTCATGCTCAGGAACTCAAGCTGCTATGTCTATCAGAAAATCTCTCACCTAAGATGCAGCCAGCAATACCTCTTTGGAATATCATTGTGTTGTTCCATAGACTCCGCTATTTCTGCCACTTATTTTAAACTGTGAGAACGACCTTCATTTCTGGTGCTCTGGTCAGTGGCCTGTCAGTAGACTTTTATGGATATCTAAATTAGTTGGCACCTCCCCTCCAGTTAGCCCTTTGCAGTGGTTTGCCTCAGAATTTTGTTCCCAGGGTAAACTCTTTCCTTGGCTCTCATAGTGTTGAGAAAGTAACTGGAAAACTAACTTCCAGAGTAGTCAGTGATGACTTTTTATGCAGATAGACTCTGGATTTTTCTAAGACTTGGAGTTATGTCTATTATTTTTCCTCTTCAGTTGTTCTATGAATTCAGTTCTACACGGGAGCTGTTAATATTTAAGTGTCCAGCAATGTAGATCAATTTGTATGGTCAGTTGATATTATCAAGTTCACATCTTTTTATGAAGAACTAAGAGGCAGTCAAAACCAGCAGAAATACTTTTTCCTCATTCTTATTGTAGTTCCATATTATGTTGTATATATGGACACATTAGCTTAGGACCATCCATCTTCCCTAGGTAGATGGAGAGAGATGATTTGGATAACATGTGCTTTTAGTTTCTGGTCTGTTTTCAGTTCAGGGGAAGGGAGAGAAGAACATGTGTCACTTGGAAATTGTTTTCCGTATGTACCAATCTTCATTTTCCTAGTTAGCTGATACTGTAAGACCTGTATTGGAAACTTCGAAGACCCTTAGTTACTACTTACACTTAGGGGAAATAAATTACTTAAACTAACTGAGTATCACTGTAACCATTAAATCTTGTTAAATAGGAGTAGTTGTTTTTTTAATGTGGATGTGAAGTTTCAACCAAAATTCTATTTGCGTGTATGCAAGGGTAGGGAGTAGCACTACTAGCACTAATCCCGACTGTTTCTGTTAATTTTAGTCTTTTAATCCTGTCCTGGTTCAGTATGTTTGTTGCTGATTCAGAGCCTGAAATTTTTGATAGAGATATGTTATAAGGCTAACTACTACGGGGTACTATAATTGACTGTAGAAACAGAAGTAATATGTTGTTGTAATGTATTATGTTCAGATTCACTCTGAACCTTTGCCAGAAGTGAAAGAACTTCAGATCCAGGACTTTGTTCAGTCCTTTCTGTTTCCCTTTCCTTCCTCTTCCCCGAATGATGTAGTATGTAAGTATTTATTGTTAAAATTAAAAAAACAAATTGGAAATGATGGGAGACTGAAGTCTTCCTTAAAAGAACTGTATGATGAGTCAGCTCAGAAACGTTCTCAGAAGCAAAACTGAATATGCAGTTCAGTAGTTGAGCCACACAGTGTCACCATTGGACTTCACTTTCTTCTACTCTGTATCTTTGCCATTGTAGGTGAAGATATTTACAAAGCCAGAGAAGAGGAGTCTGAAGCGTGGGGGGCTGTTGAAGTGCAGGAAGATGAAGATACTCTTGTAGAAGTTCCACTGGACCAGGTATTGATTGAGTTTTAAATAAATGGCTTACAGTCTCTTTATACTGGTAGAGCAGTATTCCTCCAATCCTGAACCACAAACAGGCATGCATTTTTCTGATTTTCGTTAAAGCTGACAGCACTTTCTTTTGTTGGAGCAATATGGTGCTTAATTGGCCAACTTTTTATCCTAAAACTTATGTGCAATAAACCAATCTTGATAACTAAAAATAAGATTATAACCCCTTTGTTTTACTTAGATTTGTTTTTAAAAGAAACTCGTGTGAAAAGAAATAATACAGGAAATAGTTAAGTTGAAGCTTATTCCAATGAAGTGGAGAGTAGAACTGCTTAAGTTATTTGCTCAAAAGCTACGTTGTTTTTCTTTTTCTGCTAATGAATTGCTCACAAGACATCCCTCTTTTTCATCTTACATGTTTGGAGGAATTTGCCAACTTGTTCGACTTTGGTTCCAGTCCACAAGTTGTTGCATTCTGACTTTCTGGTGGTCAGCTCGGTACTGAGGAATGGTTGTTAACCTGAGGCTGTAAACGAATGAAAGGGAGTTAAAGATAATAGTTTGTAAATATACTTGGATTACCCAGGGCAACCTGATGGAGCATAAACAATCTGGGAGATTTCTGGAGTGTATTGGAGACAGTTTTTTGATGTAGGTAATAAAAGACTTGATTACAAGAAGTATTCTGCTGGCTTTGCTGCTCATGAATAAGTAGAAACTGGTTGGGGATGTGATAGTGGCAGCCTTAGTTGCACTGGCCATGAGATGATAAAGACCCTAAAGAAAGCAAGGATGGAAAATAATGAAATAAAAATCCTAAACTTCAGGAGAGTTGACTTCAGCTTGGTTGGGAAACTGGCAGGCAGGATCCTGTGGGAAGCTACCCTGAAGTGCAGAGGAATGTGGGAAATCTGGGTGATTTCCAGGGGAATCTTCCTCAAAGCACAAGAACTATACTCATTGTGCAAGGAAACAAACAGGCATAACAGGAGGCCAATTTGAACAGAGGACTTCTGACCTCATACTAAAAGAGAGAAAAGGGGATGGACTGCAATAGAGCATTATAGAGACATTACCTGGATATGCAGGCCAAAGCTTGTTGATAAATGGAAACTGATGCATGTGATTGGGAATAATCAACATGAATTTACTATGGACAAATCATACTTTACCAACCTCATTGCCTCAGTGATGAAATAACTGTCTCTGTGGGTGAAGGGAGTGCAGTTATTGTCATTTATCTTGCCTTCAGTGTAGCCTTCCATATTTGTGGGAGAAATTGGAAGAAGCACGGTAGATTTGGTGAGGAAGATACCCTTAAGGGATGTAGGGCCTGGACTTATGGGCTACAACCAGAAAAACTGGCTGGTTTGGTGAGACTTAAAATGTTAGCTGGTTGAGATTTAACTGGCAGCTTTTTATGGATGGTGGTCCTCAAGGTTTGTTACTGGATCTGAGACTTCTAACATGTTCATCATTAAGACAGATGATGTCATGGAGGAGACAGATCAAACTGCTCTCTGAAGCTACAGATGGAGTAACAGAGAAAATGGAACTAGGCTTTTCTCTGTGTTGCACCACAAAGGATCAGGCAGTGGTCAAAAATTACAGGAAGGCAAATTCTGATTGGACGTGTTTCCAACAGAGAGAACTGTAACCACTTTCCTGTTCAAGGAGAGTGGGGAATCTTTGTCTTGAATGATATTAAAATCTAAACCAGATAGTTTAGTTTTAGTAATGATAAACAATTTATTTTTGCTTTGAAGCCAGTGCAGTGGGCACTGGTCTAGATGATCTCTAGAGCAGTAGTCTTCAAAGTGGAGTGTGCACAGCCCAGAGGGTGTGCAAGACACTCCACTGGGGTACACAAAGAAATGTTAGAACTTCAGCTGTACACAACTTATAAATAAACAAACTTATGCTGGGGATTCATACTCAAAAAGTTTTTACTGATATGGGTATGGTATCTAAACCTTTTGGACACCACTGCCCTTTATTCATATTGGGTAAAAGAATACTAGACACATACACATTTAGCTTGTCTTCTGCTTTTTAAAAAAATACCTGAGGGGAAAACAGCCATTTTATGACCTTTCTAGCCATTTTGAAGAATGTCAGCATACCATCTAAAAAATGTAACGGATCCCTCCATGTTATTTTAGGCTCCTGTTTCTAAGATGGATCTTTCTCATGATTTATTTACTTTAATGGGAAGAAGTGTTGCTCAGCTATTTTGTAGACATTGTTCTTGAAGACACATGAATCAGGTGATAGAAAAAGGCAACTATCTGATCCCTGGTAGAAGAAATGCTACAGCTGTGTCTTTTCACAGCAAATACCAGCCTGAACCTCAGAGACTTACTTATATGCTAAACACCATTGGGCTTATCAGCCCTGTAAATTGAAGTTGTCCTTGTGAGGTGGTGTGATAATTAGGATGTGTAGTGTTGTACTGATAGTACTGACATTGGGGAAGAAGAACATGCTGCCACTTGTCTTAATCTTTGTTTCTTATGACATCCTGAAGCATATCCTGCCCTGGTCTTGGCAGTGTAATAATCAAATTGAGAAGTGATTAGCCTGTTTATTGGCCTCTAAAGGTGCATAAAGAATTCCTCTGGGTAGTCTAAAACATTTGACAGTGTAAATTGGGTTGTCATGCCTTGGTTTTTAGGTTGACTGCAATTCATATGAAATCCAGCCCTGGAGAGAGCTGCCTTACTACTCCACAGAGATTCTATAGCACAGGCAATAGCTCTGCCCATTCTGCCATGTGTCTCACCAGTTTGCCTCGGCCAGCGCATGTTGACCATCCCTAGGGAGCGGGGAATAGTTAACTCTCCACTACCACTTCTGTGTTTGGCAGCAGAACTGTTGATACAGTTGCCAGTGAGCATCAGATGCACTGGCAAGCTTGCGGTGCTTGGACCTTCCTGGATACATCTAAGCTCCTGTACCAAGGTCTATTCATCATCCTAAAATGGAAATATTTTTCAACTGCTCCCAACAGATTTTGCTACCTGGACAAGGAACTGGAAGCAGGTGTGTTTGAGAGAAAAAAGCAAAATTAAAAAATCAGTCATGCACAATGAATAATCTGATTTTCGTATTTTCATAAAAGCGTAACAGAGCACCAAAATTTATTGCAACTCAGGCCATGGTTTAGTTTTAACATTAAAACTTCATATATAGTTTCCTAGGTAATCTGACAAGAAGCTGTGTCCTTCTGAGCAGCAAGGAGTACTTTTTATTCCCAGATAACTGAGGTCACTCAAACCTTGGAAACATTTAGCATTGCACATGTTCAGGTTCTTATTAATGACCATTTTAAATTGTTTTAAATTCTGTGTTGTAAAGCTTTTACAGCTTTTTCTTATCTGCACTACAGTTTCTGTTATTGCTAGAAATATGGAAAAGGACAGCCAGTCAGGGCTTGACTATCTTGCATAATGCATAAATATTTACATGCCAGCTTTCACTAGAATGCTGACACTTCTGATAGGCTATCATTTCCATCAGCCACATAATTGAGGTGGTGAGGACAGAGCTTCATCTTTTTTTCTTTTTATGCACCTTCTCTGTCTTGCTGTTTGAAGTACACAGTTGAACAAATGCCAGATTAGCCATTAACTAAGCTTAGTGTAATACTGGCCAGACACTCGCTTATGTCCTGCTCTATAAAATGCTGTCTGCCAGCTGAAAACACATTAAAAGAAAAAGGTTTGCTTTACTCCAGACTAGCTGACGGTTCTAATTGAACATCAAGGAGGAAAAAATCACTATTTTGCCTTAAACCAAACCAGACCCTTCTGTTCTATATTCTGTACCGAGACTTCAGCTTCCAAATACAGAATGGTTAGTTTCTTCTTTTGACATGCAGACTTACTCCAGGTTGGTTGTTTACATCACTGTGTCAACATTCGTGGGAACTGATGACAGACTATGAAATCAATTGTGCAAATAACAAGGGAACAAGGTGGTTTTATTGCAGTTCTTGATAGGGAGGCAGCAAAACAATGCAAGTTTCTTACTGGAGATGTAATTAAGTGTGTTACTTTGAGTTTTCTGTTAATAATATAAATATATTCAAAGCAACTCTGAGATAGAAACTTTTCTGACTTGTAGGGCTTTCAGAAAACTACTAGTTTTTTCTTCAGTTCTGTATAAGTTGTGCAATAAAAAAGCAACAGTTTGTAGTAATAATATTGAAATAACACTGCAAGTGTGCACTGGTTTATCCTTTTCCATAAGCATGGTTGTTCTTCTCCCATGCTGAGCCGTTGGGAGGTGGAGTAAGCATGAGAGTTATGAGATACAAAATTATCCAGTGCATGACCCCTATAAGGAATTCAGGCATGTTGTTCTGCCAGCCTGCTTTGCCATGGGGTATATGACACTGGCTAGTAAGATGTAAATTATGTAGAAAGAGTCTGTTTTGGTTTTGGTTTTGTTTTGTTCTTTGGGTTTTTTGCCCTCCAGATTCATCATCCCCATCTCCTTCTCTCTTTCTGTGTTTGTTTGTAAAAATCATTGGATGATAAATTTGTCTAACAGGTACTTTTTTAGGTTTTTTTTGTAGATGTTCGCACGCTAGGTTCTTTCATTAGCCATTTGTTTTCCATTATTACAGACATGTCCACTGATTAATGGAGTCCTCCACTCATTATTCCCCATTTCCTGGGCTGTGATGTGATGTGAGATTGTGTGTCTCCCCTAGGTGAGCTGGAGCTGGAGTGTATCCTCAGTAGAAGAAAATTTGCACCTTTCATTTGCAGTTTTCATTATGGAGTATACATTTTGCTTTAGAGACCCAAGATTCACCTCAGTGAGCAGAATAAAATGTTGTTCTTCCCTCTTGCTAAAGGCAAAAGTTAAAGTTTACGTTGATTCAACATTAAAACAGACTGTTTGCTTGAAGATACATTCTTTCATTAAAAGAGCTGCAACTTTTCATGAGGAAACATTTCGCACTACATCAGTAAGGACTTCAAAATGGCATTTGGAAAGAACACATGCAGAAAAAACATTTTATGCTCAAATTTTGCTAAAATGATGCAGCTGTAATTTAAACCTTATGAATTTTGAGTGCTGACAAGCCAGCAGATAAGATTTTCCACTACATGTTCTTCTTTCAGCTCCACTGATTTACACTTAATGCTGTTATTGTTTGTCTGTGTGAGATAGGGAAACTTATTCTGATTGGTTCCTTGCAGTTCAGAATGAGAAGAGAGATCTTCCCTCTGTTTCTACACTGGGTGACTGATTTCTAAGCTGTAGCAGCGAGGTCTGATCTTGTCTTAAGAGGCCTGTGTGGCCAACAGTTTGAAGGCCTTCGCTTCTTCTGAACGAAGCCTGTAAACGCAGTTCTGTTGTAAAACTAGTGTTGATACCAATTAAAAAAAAAAAGAAAGTCTTCCTCTCTCTGTATACCTCTGTCTTGAAAAAAATTCAGCAATCTGAGAGGAGACAGTTTCTCAAACTGCTTAACTTCTAGGACATTTTTAATTCATTATGGAAGAATCTGTTTCTGGAAAAAAAAATATTTCTGTATTTTTGCAGCCTCAGTAGGACTTCTTTTGAAATGCTAAACAATCTTATTATCTACATAGATGCTCAGCAGATCGTACTGTATTGTAGGAAGTGAAGTTCAGGCAAATTTGAATGTACACATGCAAAATGTTATGGGAAAAAATAAACATAAGTGTCAGTGAAATAGGTGGAGAAGAATATTCTTGACTTAGGTACATATTAGAAAATTAAAGATCTGATCGGATCGTCAGATCATAAAATTGTAGGATGATTTGGATTGGAAGGGACCTTGATCGTCTCATTTCAACTCCCCTGTCGTAGGCAGGGACACCTTTTATTCACTAGACCAGGTTGTTCAGAATCCCATGCAACCTGGCCTTGAGCACTTCCAGGGATGGGGCATCCACAGCTTCTTTGGCCAACCTCTTGCAGTGCTTCACCACCATCACAGTAGAGAATTTCTTTCAATCTAACCCTGCCCTCTTTCAGTTTGTGGCCATGCTCCCTTGTCCTGTCGCCACACGCTCTTGTAAAAAGATCCTCTCCACATTTTATGTAGGCCTCTTTAAGGCACTGGAAGATGCTATAAGGTCTCCCTGGAGCCTTCTCTGGGATGAACAGCCCCAACTCTCTGAGTCTGTCTTAATACGAGAGGTGCTTCAGTCCTGTAATTGTTTTCGTGGTCCTCCTCTGGACTTGATCCAGCAGGTCCTTGTCCCTCTTATGTTGGGGGTCCCAGAATGCAGTACTCAAAGATGTTGTCTTCTCTGTCATGGCTGTCTTGTGATCAAGGAATTATGTATGCTTCCAGTTAACACACAATGACACTGATGAAGGGAGCTTTGAAAGACCACTTTGTACACTTTCAAGTTCTTTAGTTTCCATTCTTTCTAGTTAAGACTTCTGGGTGCTATGATATTATGAAATATTAGACTGTATGGATGCAGGTGCTGCATTTATTGTGGAAAAAAAAAAAAAAGCATCCATCTCATAAAAATGTTGGAGTTTAAATGTTGTGGGGATAAAGACTTTTTGCCTTCAGAAACAACAGTGCATTTTGTGGGAATGTTGGAATTATTTGGGAAGTGTAAGACAATTGAACCCCTAACTATTCATTTGCTTGTTTTTAAGAGCCTGGGTTTTATAAATGATGTGGAAGAGAAGAGGGCTGCTGTCACTTAGCAACCCTATCTGGTTCAGGAACAAAATGTTTCGCTGTTGGAATCTGTGCAGTGCTGCTACAAAACATTCCTGACTGAGTAGGAGCAGGGGCAGCTCTGTTCTGGAGAGGTTTGGTGCAATTGAAGTTAAGTGTTCCTGTTGCTGCATTTGTGAGATGTATTCATGCTGGCATTTGTGACCATTAAGATTTTTTTTGTTTTTTTTGTTGTCTACCTCATTGTTTGTCTGCTGTGACCATTAGCCAAGTAAACATTTTGAAATTATTTCAATAAAGCAAAGTTATTTTTTACATTAATGGTACAAAGTAATTTCTGCCTTAAATGATTTGTGATACTGTACTTTTCAGTATCAGTCATATGCAAACCTTCTGAGAGGTTACATTAGCATCCCTAGAGGAAAAGAAGCCAAACGCTTCAATGTCTGAAGATTTCCTGACTTACTGCTTTTGAATGATGATGGCATTTGGTAATGTAGCTCTTAATGAATGATGGCATGATGAGTGTAACCAGAATGTATCTTTCTTTTTAAAACACACAGTTTTTGCTGAGGTTAAAAATACTGTTGAGCAATCATACTTCTTGAATGCAAAATGAAATTGGCTCTGCTCCTCAGCAACCTGTTAGTTAAGTCAGGAGGTTTTTGGAAGGCAAGCTGGATCCATATTTCCGGCGTAAAGTTGAGAATTACTTCAGTTTTTCTATGTGCCTTTGGCTGAATGTGCTTTTAAATATACATATACAAGTCTTTTGTCAGTGAGTCTTTTTACTGCTAGCCCATGATAAGCAAAGAATTGTTCTTACATTCCTGAGGGTTTGGTTGAAAACTAGTTATTTGAACTAACATGCTTTCAACTGTGAAACTGCACAAGCATCACCTTCATTTAAATGATGCAGCTGGCAACGCAAAAAAGAAGGTTGCGTCCTATTTTCTTTCAACCATACAAAAGGCAAAGTTAAAAACCTCATTATGAGTAGTTCTGGCTATAGGAGGAATGAGCATAATCCAAGCTGTACTTAAAATAGAAAACTATAATTTATGCATAGCTAGTAGACCAAAATGATCTCAGAAGAAAGTGTCACACATTTTTTTTTAATGTAAAGGAAAACGTATGATTTGGTGGGTGATATTGCCCTTTAGTTCCCTCCATACAGTCCTGTCTTAGGTCTGCTGTGCATTCTGAAATGCATAGTCTGTGGTCATACTCACATTTCAAAGCCTACCTATGACTCTGCATGCAGTGGGAACCATTCTGCATTTTAGATTACCTTGTGAAAGGTTTTTTCCTCTAGATCAGTATTGATTTTTAACTTGTTTGAAATGTCCAGTCTTTTGTAGTGCAGCTTGAAAGGAGATTAAATGAAGAATGCATTTTGCTTTTCAATTATTAGCTGAAAACATTATTTTTGTCTGTGGTAGTAATAACCATTGTAGTCATATGTTCAGCTACCTTGAAATTTTCAGTTACTACAAGAGCATTATACTGGCACTGATGGGATTTGTTTTACTGATCCTGTTTTGTACTTTAATTTTTTCAGGCAATCTAGCTTGACTGGTCAAGTTAAATTAGTTGAAGTTTGAATGTTATTTCATGGCAGTTCCCTGTGAGCTTCCAGTGAGTTTCTGGGTACAATTCAATAATGCTGTGTTTTTCTTCGATGTTGCTCAGATTTAACTCTTAAAAAATTTGCATCCACACCTATTTTGTGACCTGACCACTCATAAGGTCAAATGTGTCTAGCTAGTGTAGCACTTCAGGAAGTTACTGCCCCTCAAACATCCACTGTGCTTCCATGCTAAAGACTGCTTCCACAGGAGGGAAACCAGTTAAAGTATATGAATCATCATACATATGCTGATATTACCCCATGGCATAAAGTCTACACACTTTCTTCTGCAGTCCAGAAGGAGCCACCATACTAAAACAGTACAGTCAAGGGCATATGTACTCTTCTGTTTGTATCCAGTATTGGGCAGCAACAAAAAGCTGGAGATCAGAATATCTTGGATGACTAAAACTGCTAACTGAGAGTCTGTATTGACTTTTCTTCTTTTCATATTCTCTCTTCATTTGGTGTTTGTAATGTCATAGCAAGTAGGTGTCACTAAGTAAAAGCAAACACACTTTTAGCTACGGGTGTCCGATGTGTTTAATTTTTCCCACTCTCTCCTGTTTCTGTTCAGAACCCAGAGCTGCTCATTTTCTTAGCAGACTGAAAACAAATTAGTAGATAATGTCTAAGAGTAGCAGGTAACTTCTGAGAATTTATGGATCTACAGAATCTTTGCTGTCTTTATGTGCTGTGGGTTACCAAGGTTGTCTCAGGTTTGCTTTGGATGGTGCCTTCTTTGAAGGTTTCTGTAAAGACTTGGCATGTTAAATTTTTATTTTAGTGGTATTGAGGCCAGTTTGATGTTACCAGATGAAAGCGAATCAGGAAGGCTGGAATAAAAACCACAGAGAGATGACTGTACATCAAAAATCACTTATGAAACCATTATTTACCTGGTCAGTTAACCATGTAGTATTTCTAGTAATTTGTCATTCTATGGATTATTACAAGACAATAACTTGTGCGATTTGAAGCTGTGCCAGTGTGGCATTGTGCACTGGCATAATAATGCTGTCTTATGTTGGTACTTAGATATTAAAGCAAGAGCAAGATGTTTCATCAATAGGCTTCAATCAATCCTTGGTCTTGCTGAACTGGCTTTTACTAATACACTGAAGGTAATCAGAGATTTCTTTTGAAGTGTTACTATTAGTGAGGAAAAGAAATTTTTAGAAGACATGTCTGTAGCAGATAGCTGCCTGCATAAAGAAGCTACTAATGACAGTAAAATTCCAAACAGTTTTGATTAAAAGATAATATATTGCTCTCAGCTTGTTTGCTTTGGATTTAGAGTCTGATGGGGCTGTGTGGGATGCAGACACCTTGTTTCTCCTGTGGGATTTTTTTCACTTTATTTTCATTCATACCTTAGCACAAGTACCTAAGTAGTCTTGGCAAGTGGGGGCATTGGTTCACTGAATAGTCAAGTGGCTCCATCTCAAAGGTGAAACTGGAAGAAAAATGACAAAAACTAGACAGTATGTGCATCAGTCTTTCAGGTTGTCATGAAATGATGCTGCTAGCAGCTTTATCTATAGTGAGTTTCTGATAACTCTTCTACAACATGAGACAAGATCTTGTTCCTTCTGTCTGGTTCCTCTGACTTTGTGTAGGAAAAACTGCTGCCAAATGTCAAACAAATCCTAATCATGCCATCTGACAGAGGGGTCTTTGGGAAGGGGAATGATGTTACAGAAGTGACCAGTTGTAGGTCTACCTCATACTTTTTCTGTGTATGCAAAGAAGACAGGTTGCACAATAGGACCAAATGACATGGCATGGCCTGGTCCATAGGTAAAATGCTTCTTGGGGAACAGTTTGTGGGCTAGTGCTGTATGATATTTTATTGTGACAGGATTTTATAAACAAGTATGTACTAAATGCTAGAAAGTCAAAGAACCTGGAATAAGTACAACAGGTACTGATAAAATCTAGGTCATTCCAGTTGTTTTGAATGTGTTCAAATGGATTGACCCAGTATAATAAATTTAAATCTCACCAACACATTTTTTAAATGTCAAATAAAAGTGTATTATGAGGTCTAAGTACAGGAACATATTTTTCTGTCCATGTAGACAGACCTCAAATTAGCATTACTCCCCAGTAATGAAGTAATTGTGAATTTGATGTCTGTCATATTTCATAATTGCATGGAGCACTCAGATTTAAAATACCTCATAATGCTGCTGCTTTTCCTTTCACCAGAGACCAGCAGAAACTGTTGATGAAGAGGAAAACATAGAAGAGGAAAATGACAGGGGAGAGGAGGCATATGAAGGAGAGGAGAAATATTCAGAACTGAATGGAGAGAAAAGTGGGGAAAGTGTTATAGAAAGAAGTGAAGGGGAAGAAAACAAAAAGAAATTAAATGAAAATTATGAAGGTGAAGCAGAAGAAACAGAGAACGTTGACCAAGCGGAGGAAGAGGAACTTATCCATTTAAATGGCAAGAACAATGAAGATGATGGTGAGGGAATGGAGCACTTGAACTATCAAGGTGATCTTCAGCCTGAAGAAGAAATAAAAGAGGATTCTGGCAGTCAGAACCAGGTGAGTGTTTAGTCTTTAAAACTGTTATTCTTACATTATTGTTCCTCATTTATCTCAGCCTTACACTTCTCAGCTGGTCTCTAAGTAGTTGACCTCTGATAAAGTCCTGAGAGCATTTATGAGAACTTTGGGCTGCAGAAAAATTGGTTTCCGTCTGTATAGATCAGTTACATGAATAATTACATTACATGCCTTCCAACTGAGAAAGCAGATGTTTCTCAATATTTGATGAATCTGTATCTCCTGCTTTCCTTAGAATGCTGAATTTTGAAAAAAACTAATGAGAAAAATTCTTGCAACTTCCAGAAAAGCATAGTCATTATATATTTCCACACTAGTTTGTCTTTTAGGACAGAGAAGAACAGTGTGTTCATGACACTACAGTGCCTCATTATTTGGATGAATTGACTTTCACAGAAGTTGCATTTCATAAAGGGCTTTTGCCATTGCTTTGTGGAATTTTCATCCCCTTTTTCTTAGAAATTGGAAAATACAGTGGGGATGAACAAGATCTTTAAAGCAAGGGGCTTTAGTCAGTTTAAAAGCAAATATCCTATTAATTTAGGATACATGGTAACATGCTGTTGGCTTAGATGGAGGGATGCAGCCCAGAAAAATAAAGTGGACTGCCCTGACTGTCACATGAACTGACCAGCTAACAGAATGTGGGCAACAAAGTGTTTTGTTTGATAGGGAGAATCCAGATCTGGGAAGAGTGGGATTCTTGAGCATCAGAAGCAGAACAAATTGACTCATATTCCTTGCCTATAGGCTGCTGAAAAACAGTCTTCCTCTGCTTCTTGTGACACTTGGAATGGTTTCTTACACTTTGTAACTGGGCTTTCTTCTGTTTCTGTTTGACATACGAGAACATTTTTCAATTAAGAGAGCTGAGTAACATGACATTTTCTTGGGCCCTGAATTTCTTCTATGCTTGATGTATTAATTTTGTATTTGTTTTTAGAAAAGCTGAAGTTATTTATGGAAGTGGAGAAAGTCAGTGACCATTCACTTTAAGTGGATATGTGGGTAACTGGATGTTTGATGAAAAAACTGTAGGGGGGAAACCTCTAATTTGAGTGTTTTCTCCTTTGGAAGGTATATAAGTATAACATAAATAAAAATGTTAATATGATCTTGGAAAACATTTTTTCACATTAAGGATACCTTGTGGAAATTTTAACATGAAGTGCTAATACTGTGTTGAAATGAAGGGAAATCTTTGATACCCAATGATATTAACAGTACCTGTCCTTTTTCTCTAGGTTGACTCCCATCTTGAAAAAACATCCACAACTCCAAGGGTGACAGTCACCAGCCCACAAGAAAGTGAAAAGAACGACCAGAGCAATGACTATGCAGCAGTTGCATAGATAGGAAAAAAAGTGAGCAGAAAATGAAAGCTTATAATACTTTAAATATAAAGCATGTTATATTTTGTGATTGATAGCTAGTCATAGGAAGGCTATGATGTATGATGAGTATTTAGATGATAATGCTATATGAACTGATACAAAACAAGCATTAGTAGCTACTAGGAGAACATAGAATTATTTTTACAGGGTGAGATTTTCTGATGGGATTTAAGGGGGTAAATACAAGAGTACTGTATAGTAGTATTAGAAATAATGACTAAGCTAGTTAGCAGTAATAGAATATTGGTATGAACTAGTTAGCAGTAATAGAATATTGGTATGAACTAGTTAGCAGTAATAGAATAACCAAAAAAATTACACTGTTCCAGGGAAAGGAAAAAAACCTACCCAAATTCAATGTCAAAACTTCTTCACATATTTTTTCAGAAAAAAAAGAAACAATTTTTTTACCTTTTAATGAGGACATATGTAGTTTTTCCTTTAAAATTCCACATAATATGTATGATTTTCAGGCATAACATTAAGATATAATTAGAATGTGTTCCTTAATTAATGGACTTATGCCCACAGAAAATGGTGCACTATCACGAGGTGCCAGTTCTAATGTTACTAAATAGTGGATTTTCAATATATTAATGAGAATTGTTTTTGTATACATAAATAGTACTATTTTAGCACTATGCCTTTATGTAGATAGCCTGCCATACTGTAAGTAGTTTCCATTTAAAGCAGAAAGTTTTGCTGATTGTCCTGCATTTATTCACTAAACAGGGAATTGTTCTCAGAGTGAACAAAAAATAGAGTATGTAGTATATTAGTTTAAAAAGTTGAATTTGGATGGATTTGTATTTCAGTCTATGTGAAATTAAATTTATTAGTGAAATATAAAAACAAAAGAGCAGGCCTGGATTCAGATTGAAATTTCCATGAAGCCATTGCTGTCCATGGAGCCGTTTGAATACATGACACGTTAGAATGAGCCCACCAGTTTTCTGTGAAAGTCAGGAACAATTGCTGCATTTATGAACCCTTTGCATGGCCTTGATGGTTGGAAGTGTATCATCATCCTTTCGAGCAGGAGCTGTCGTCTGCTAGGCTGTGGCTTAGTATGCATTAGTAAATAAGGCATTGATCCACAGTATTAGTTCTCTTAGTGACACCAATTCCATTGCTCTTATAATTTCTCTGTTAGTAATGGGAATAATTTGTAGTTCATGAAAATATAGCCCTGAGCATAATTTTATTAATTATACAAAGAAATATTGAGTTTCCTGATCGTTAATGCCAGTAAATTATTACTATGAGAAACTAAATGTCATTTTTGTTGGTTTCATGCCATTAAGACAAGAATTACATTTATGAACAAATTGAACTTGAAGCACTGTTTGAGAAGTGTGAAGAACCACTTGTCATGGCTGAAACTCATACAAACGTCTTCACTTTTGGTACTAGCTATTAAATATATTTTTCCAATGGAATAGAAACACGTAGAGATTCTTCAGTGTATTGGCAATGTAAGTATAAAAGACATAATGTTAAAAACCATATGGACAGGGTTAGAACAGTTTGTCCTGTGGTATCTCTGTGAGATGTCTGTGAAACCCGTGTCTTTTTTGAATAAACTGACAAAGATTGGAGGGAATATTACATTTGTGATCAGTTCAAAACAAATTCCTAATTTAGCCAAGCTTTTAAGGAATGGTTCCTTTATGTATGCTTCCTTTATTTGAGACAGCAATTAAGCCTATGCTCTAATATATTTTATTTCACTGGATTTAAAAAGACAATTATAGTTAAGCAGAAGTAAAAAAAAAAAATCTCTCCCCCCTCCAAACAAACAAACAAACAAAAAGAACAAACCCGAATGAATAAAACAACTGGACATGATAGTGAGGAAAAATGACACAGATGCCTTTATAGATAATTCTGCACTGGAATAATATATGCAGTAGCACTAAAAGCCCTTAAACAGTACTTAATCAGCCAAAAAAGGTGGCTCTGTGTCCTTGGGGAGCTTGGGGGAAACTTGCCCACTGAACCTTCTGTGCAGAGCTGACCAAGGAAAACGGCTGATGCTGCATCATTGCTCACTTGGAGCTGACCAGCTCATAGGCTTCCCAGTAAGCTGGGCTTCAGTGTGTTGCTGAACCAAGACAAATGACAGTGATCTGGTATTGACATTACTGTGAACGGGCTCTTCTCTAGAAGCTAGTGGGTATACCAAACACAGGACTCTACTTGCTGTCATCTTGTTGCAGATAAGGAATAACAACTCTGACATGTTCTTCATCATCAAAAGTTTGAAGTTAAATCAACACCTCAAAATATCTGATGCTATATATATGATATATATATACATATATTCATACATGTATGTATATATATACTTAAAAATGTCACACCTAGAAACCATATTTAGAAAACCTGTCTGGATTTGTATGGTGATAATTTCCTCTCTTTAGTTTCTATTTATAGCTTCTGTCCACCAACAGTTTCTGTCATTTCTTCCCTTTCCCCAAAAGTTCGGTGTTTTCCATGCTCAAAAGACTTACAGATATCAATAAAAATAATTTAAAAGCTTAAACTAAATTCTAGTACGACCTAATGTTACAACTTTCTTCCACAGGAACACGAAATCCTATAAGGTGTTATTCAGCTTGTAAAATGTTTTCCTCTCTATTTTCTTGTAAGAAATACAGGTTATATTTCTTCAGAAGAGCAAATCAGACTTTTTGGAAATGGAGATATAACCATTTTATCATTCACCTTACAACACTGACAAAATGAATTTTGTATCAGGTTCTTTTATTTGGAGAAACTAGTTTATGCCTAACAAATAATTCTGATGTTAAAGTAAAAATTAAACAAGAAACATACAGGTGGTCTTGCTAATAGTTTTTCTGTTGGGATCTGCTGTATGTGATGGCTTAACTCAGTTTCACTTGAGAAATACATTATTTTGTTAAGCTTATATAATGTTATTTTATTAAGCTTATCTGCAACAATTCTGAGGGTTTTTTTAAGACTTGTTTTCTTGTTTTGGTTTTATTTTTAAAATAATTTGCTATTAAAGAGAACTATCATACAGATATTCCTGTGTTTTCTCTTGTATGAAGTCCTATTTGATGTTAAATTTGTCTTTGGGTGACTGACTTTAACCTGGTGATTTTGCAGCTGGTAGGATTCTCCAATAACTAAAACTTAAGAAAATGCCAAACAGATTTGGTAGTTTTCATATTACATAGGACTGTAAAAGAAAATACTCTGACTATTTAGCTGTTACATAGTTATAAATCTAAGACTAACAGCACAGTTAAACTTGCCATGGGTTTTTATGTCATCATTCAGTTTAGGAGTGGGGTATCAGTATGTATGTACTGTTCAGGCGATACTCAACAAATAACATGAGTTTTATCTGTTCACTGGCAATTCTTGAGAAAACTATCAAACTTCTACATGTCTCACTGCTGAAATTCCTAATTTCAGCAAAACATTAAAGCATATGCTTAAATCCCACAGGACTGCAATAATCATAAAATTTTATCTAATGCTTTGGTGCCTTGATGTATCAGAGCCAAAGTAAGTTCATGGAAATAAAAGGGTGAAAATAAGGTAAATATAATCCCTGCTCAGTCTGACCTAAAGTAAAGCAAAATAAACCTTCAAGCAGAAGAATAGAAGAGTTAATGTGAGTATTCTGATTACTTGGAAATATAGGGAAAGTATTGTTGCCTCGGTATTTTGATTGATTACCCCAAATGTACATTTAAACAACTGTTAGATAATAAATGTAAGTACAAGATGAAGTATCTCGAGGAAAGGTGTATTTAATAAGTAGTTGCAATCAGAACGATTGAATGAGATGCACTCAAGGATGTTTTGTTTTGAGTGACTGACATCCTTCAATCAAAGTTTTAATCAAAAGAAATGTTGTGGATATGGCAATAGGCATTGAAGCTGTCTGCTATCTATAGATTATTGTGCCTGTGCATATTTATATGCATAAACTTATAGATACGTGTGGACACTGTAACCGAAGGCATTTGCTGCATGGTCACACATACTGCACACATGAATCACGTACATATTAATAATTTAATCTTCTTGTATTGTTAGTGATAGGAAAAAACATTATTGGTTGTAGCTGAAATTTGCTATAATTATACAAGAAAATATATCTAAATCTAGTAATAACCTTATAAAAAGGGTGACATATCTTCTTATACTGTGTACACTTTGGTACTTCACTGAACCAAGCTCAGAATTCTTGAAGCTCTCAAGTAAAATGGAAGTAGTGACTTAAAAGTGACTGGGAGATACAGGGGCCATCAATGGAGAAGATTTGGAAAATTTGAGAAAGAAAGTACGAGTCTTTACTACAACATGTGATACCAGAGCGTTGAAAGGTCTTTAATATTAACTACAGTGCAGGGAACATCTGATTTAAACAAAGGGGTATTTTGAAACATTAGTTAGACTTCCAACAACCTTTGTGGTTACTAGGAATGCCCTTAAATGTTCGTATTTTTCTTGCAGTCACCTACACCTGTGATGATACTCAGCTCTAATGAGTCCCTAATTCAATTCTACTTGAGTAGAGTAGGGACCTATCTGCCCAGCTCTAGGGACAGAGCTGAGACAGGCAGCACCTGGAGCACTTATCAGCTCTATTCCTCTGCAGCATGATGGGCACTGACTTCCTTCAGGCGAAGGTCAGCAGCAGCAGCAAAATCCTCAGTTGTGCAGACGTGCTGGCTCAGGAGAACAAAATGCCCTCCCTGCCTTTCTTTCCAAAACTCACCCGGTGCACAGCAAAGTCCCCCACCTTTGTCAGATGGGGTTGTCGCAGGCCCTTGCAAGAACCAGGCTGTGCTGAGAGAGCAGTGCCACAGTAGAGGCACCAATGAGCCTCCACCCAGCACCAGCAACCTGAGCATGGCACAGTTGGGACCCTCTGCCCTCCCAGGCTTTCTGTCCCACAAGGCAGGTTTCCTTCCAGCACCACCAACATGGACGTGCTGGTGTTCCTGGTGGCTCCCAACCTTTTCTGTTCCCCCAGTGGCACTGTGGGACCCTTCCTCCCTCTCTCATCCCCTCCTACACAAGCTCACCCCAGTGGCCAAACATCCTGGGGGCACAGACAGAGGCAGGTGAAAGGCAGTGATTTTCATCTCTGCCAGACCCTCCACCAGCCTCTGCAGGCTCCTGGTGCTGAATGTTCTCCACTGGCAAGAGAGGAGTGTGAGAAGATGAGCAGCAATGCCTCTGCTGCTTGGCTGGAGGAGCAGTGCTCGGGGATGGAGCCCAGACCACAGAAACACGGCATAGCAGCAGCTCACCTCCTTCTCCACGAGTTTGGTGAAGAGAGGGCAGGTCACCCGGGCTTTCTCAGGTCCTTCTGGAGTCCTGTGCAGCAAAAGCGGACAGGGACAGAGCTGGCTGAGCCCTAAGCCGCCTCTTCCTTCTGGTCACGTGGCTCTGCCTGAGAGCTGTCACAGTCCTCTGAGCACCTCTCTCTCCCCTACTGGGGAGCTGTGCCTGGAGCATCCCCCCAGATGGCTTTCCCCAGCAGAGTTTCTACCCATAGTTCCTTCAGAGCCCGGCAGCTGCAGAAAGCAAGGAACACCAGCATCAGGCCCCACTGCCCCCCAGCCCATGGGCAGACGAGCACCTGCATAACCCTGCCCCATGGGGAAGGACACTGGCAAAATGAAGCCCTGGGGGTGCAGGGGTCAGGACAGTGGTGCTGCTTCACAGCTGTCTGTGCCCCAGAATCTACTGGTTGAACTGCAGGAGGTTCCTGCCAGTCCCTTTCTCTTGGTAGCAAAGAGTACTTTGTACTCATCTTTTGGAATAATGTGACATTTTCCCCCGTAGTGAAGTACTGTGTTGAGACATTGAACAAAAGGTTTTATAAGGAGTCTAAGGAAAACTACTTTTCTTAAATATCACTGCATTGCTTTCATTTTTTTTTTTTAGTTTAGGGCCATTCTTCCTCTCTTCTTTCTCATCCTATCTCTATCAGAAACTAAAAAAACCTGTTCAGATTTTCAGCTTTCAGATATGAATCTGTTTAGGTTTCCTCCTTCTTATAAAGCTGTTCAACTATGTAGAATGAAAAAGCATTGCTAGAAATGCTTATTCCAATTTAAATGCAACATCTGGTAGGACAAATCTTGTCAAAACACTGAAAAAAACCCCAGTATTGCACCATCTATTTTTAAACAAGTGTGTTTTTTTCTTTAAAAATAAATTATTTTTGTAGTTACTTGTCATTAAGGAATACAGTCCCAACCTCTTTTTCTCTCTAGCCAAGCAAGGCTTTCCCACACTGAGTATCCCGGTGGCGTGTTGGTGACTGATCCTGCAGACTGCTCTGCTTCTCTCCCTTCCCTTGCAGGGGAGAAGCAGCCTCTTTCCCTGTGCAGATTTCTGCCCTGCTGTAGCCATAACTCTTGTGGAGCTGTGCTGACTGGCTCTCCTCCTTACCTCCCACCTTGGCTTACTTTCCTGGTGCAGATTAATTGTTTGAATGAGGCTCAGACCCTCTGTTTCTCACAGCTGGAGCCTGGGAACTGCATATGCTTGGCAGGAAATAAGCAGGTGGGAGTCTTTGGGACTGCTACTTGAGAAGCTGGGAACAGCCAGCACTTGTGGGGGACTCCAGCGTTCAGCTGAAGGAGTTTTGTGGAAGAAGCAGTTGAAGCACGGAACTAGGAATTAGGATACCCCAAAATCAATGCTTGAGGCAGGAGGGAATTGCTATTTCAGTAGCGAGTACTTAGGGGGTGGGTGCCAGCATTTTGGGTTTGTGTTCACATGGGTGAGTGAATTCTCCTGCTCTTGAGAGGAGAAAATATATTTAGACTTCAGTGATATATAGACTTTTCTGCTTGTATAAGTTGGGAAGGACTTCTGATTTAACTAGAGATTTGACTGATTTAAACTCCTATGTCTCAGTGATGCAGTGGCGGTGTCAGAGATGAGCAGTCATGCGGTCATTGCACTTTGGATACCCAGCTCAGTATCCTTATGCAGACGTTGCCCTTGCCCTTGTTTCCTCTGCTGCCACGGGTTGTGGTTTCATTACTGCATACCATTTCCTCACCCTTCTGTTTCTCTGCTGTGTTTGCTTCTTCCAGTTCGATTGTGAGAAAAGATATTTCTAAAAATAATGCCTATGCTCCATGTTATTTCTCCCTTAGAAATTGTTTATGCAAGGCTGGCATCCTTGGAGTAACCTGAGCTTTACACCTTCCCCTACCATTCTCTTATTGCTCCCACTGACATCCCTCCACCTCCCCACCAAGTTAGCACCAAACAGAAATTAACGAGGTGAGCCAAAGGTTAGGACTTGCATCTACTATTTAAAAGTAGTCTTCTTATACAGAGAAAGAGATATGGATGAAGACTATTTCTCCTTTTTCATGCAGCACAGAGCTTAGTTCAAGATGACTAAAGGGTTCATTGTTCAAAGTATCCTGGTTGTAGGTGGCTTATGCAAGGCAGGCTAGCTAAGCCTCTTGGGTGCCTCTGGCTGGGGGCCTCACCCTCAAGGACATCTGTGGCTTGCAGATGGTCCTGTGTGTGTGCAAAGGGAGGCAGACATCTGTTGTGGTAGCACTGTACCTGCTCTTGGGGATTAGAGCCTTTCCCTGGAAGAACCTTCTCAAGTGCGATTTTCTGTGGGGAAACTGAAGCAGAGGGGGGTTTTTTTGCATAAAAGGTGTGGGTTGGTTTCGGTTTTTTTGGGGGGGGGGAGTGGTTCGTCTCAAAGGTCAGACTTTTTTCACTCACTAACACCTATCCACACTCAGATAATTCCACTGCTGCTCCACAGCAGGGAGAGCCATGGTGCTGCAAAGGGCCCCTGAATTTGGCCACAGTGCGGTGGACAGGTGCCGGGCTGGTGCATGAGGGAAGCAGATTGTGGTGTGCTGACTGACCTAGTAGTGTTTGCTACTGCTTTCAGACAAATGCCTACTTCTCTGGAAGCCTCCAGCAAATGAAAGAGACTATGCACAACACTGCCCTATAAGGGATCCCATACCAAAAGGAATGATGTATGTGTCAGGTGTTCAGCAGCATGTGGGTATTGGGCTTCATCCAGTCATGGCTCATTTCCCTGGCACATGGTTGCTCCCACCAGCTTTTCCCCCATTACTGCTCAGCCCTTCTTACAAGCAACGAGCCAGTGCTATGTTAATTCCCTTACATATGGGATGAAAATTTTAGTCCTTGACACCTCTGCTTTCTGCGCTTTGCTGTGTGTGTGCCTCAGCACAGGTGTGATATGCACAAGAGACAGCCAGCAGCCTCCTTACAGAGCAGATCTGGAGATACTTCGGTGTGGGCTTTGAGTTTCTTCTAAACCAACATCTGTGTGATCCACAGATGGGCATTTTAAAGATAGGGACTCAATGGCCTGGTCTGCAGTGCTCTTGGAGAGTGGTTTGGGAACTGCCTTCTGTGTGCCTGCCTGCTGGCTTGCTTGCAGACAACCTGGATGAGGAGACTTGGCAGCATACCAGACAACTGGAGGCCAGAGCCTTCTCAACATGGATGTCATGAGTGCATCTGCAGAGATAAAACAATCTGGCTACCAGGTCTGGAGCTGCATTTGAGCTGATGCCTTCAAGGTCTATGCCAGTGGTCCAGGCAAGTGAGCTTCTGTGTGATCTGGAGGATGCTTTCGTGTCACACCTTAGGCTAAGCATGTGTGGTGCTTCAAGAGAGAGCAGTTTGGTTCAGAGAGCAATGCTGAGGCACTCCTCAGAGGGCAGTCCCTGGTGCTGAAGAGATGGTGGAACGACAGAGGACCCAGAGAATGCTCCATGTCAGGGGAAAAGATTTGATGGCAGCTCATTTAGACATATAGTTAAACACAAGACGCATTTAAACCAACAAACTCAACCTATCACTTTCCACAGTATCACCTGGAAGTCAGCACAAGCTATTTGCCATCCATTCTTCTGTGATTTTGAGCTACACAGGGGATGATTACCTGTGCTGCAAACATCTCTCTTTAAGTGGTGTTCACTGCACAGGACCAAGTTTCTACTATAGCCCATGTCATAAGATGGTGGTTTCTCACTCGGGAAATCTGAGACCTTGGCTCTCAGGGCATGTGGGAGTTCACATGCTGCTATGGTGGTTTTCAGAACAATGCTAGAGCTGCCTCTGCCCTAAGAGCTGAGCTACAGGCCAGAGCTAAAAGTACCTGGCACTGGCTCCTGTGGCTGTCCTGGGTCTTAGTGACTGCCTCTAATCTGCTGTACATTGATGGTGTGCCTTGCTCTGGGCCTGCTCAGTTACCTATGATATACAAGGAGAAGTGCAGATGAGCCCACTTGTTTGTGGCCTTACAAAGCAGTGAGCCAGAGACCCAGTCAGCCTGTATGTGAGGGATACTGGAGGACTGTCCAATGTATGCTTCCTGGAGACAGTGGCTGTGTTTGGTAGTCTTTGAATTGAGGGTTTTTGTCTTGGCACAAACTTGCCCCAGTTTCAGGAGAAATGCCTTTGCAGGGTGTCAGTTGAGAGCTGAACCCAGTCTGAGCAAGAGCTGTCTATCTTATAGTATATTAAAGGAAAAAATGTGTCCTCACACTATAAATATTGCACTTGTCCCAACAAACAGGTACTTATGCTTGTCTAGCCATCTGTGGGGGACAGAATATTGATGTTAAAAGTTGATTTGTTTTCTTTAAATGTCTACTTCCATGAAGATTTTAGCCACTGTATTTATGTTGTTCTAGTCATAGTTTTAGACCTGCAGCAAGTTTTTCTGTGCTTTCAGTATTCACTGACTGTCTCTTCTGATATTCATTGAGAGATGACCAAACTGATGCTTGAAATGCTGCATTTCACCACCTCTGCCCTCAGGATTCCTTCCCGCTCACCTCTCTCCCCTTTCATCTCCCTTCTGCCTGTGCTGCAGATCTGCCTCCCCTGTGCTGCCATTTCAGGCAGGCACATTTTGCACCCGCTCCAAGATATTCCTGGGGCATGGGTTCCTCTCGCCTCACCCCTGCTGTTCAGGAGGCTTAGGAAGGAATTGTCAAGGCTCGAGGTTCCTGAAGGAGGCAGGGAGGGAAAGGGCAACAGATGCTGAAGTCATTAGGTGAGCAGAGGCAGGGAAATAATGACGTTCCAGAAAGGCCTCTCACCCACTGAGCAACACATCCTCCTACCCTCAGACTGAAGGGTGCCTTTAGCTAGGAAATGGCCTGAAACCATGAATTTTGAAACTAAAATTGCTGGAGCAGCACAACTAGTACCAGTCACTAACACTATAACTAGTGTTAAATTGACCAGTTTATTAGCAGTGTTTAAAACTGATCTCCCATCTTTATCTGCAAAAGTCCGTGAATGGTAAATTATGGAAAAAGAGGGCCTTCACAAAACAGCTGCAAATGATGAGGAAAAAAACAATAAAAGAAGTTATTTGATGCTGGCTCTTTTCTCTGAAGGGCTGTTGGAAGTACTTGCCTCACCTACTGTCAGTATGCAGAGATTATTTTCATACCAATACCTCTGTAAATTATCTGACAGCAAAACTGAGCTTTGCCCTGCTTAATGTGCATCAAGTGAACTGATGCAGGAAACACGCACTGTGTGGTCTGCCACATGTCCAGATAAGAGCTGAAGAAAAATGAGGGCGTGGATGGATTGTTTGCCCAGAGACAAGAAGGCTCCAGAAGGATCACACCCCGTCTCTAAATATTGGAAATAGGAGGAGACTTCATGTATCTTCCCATTTGCTGATGTTCTTCCCAGACAAACTGTGCCATGTGGATGAACTGGCAAAACTCAAATATCAATTCTCTAGGAGGTGCATGGGCATTAACCCCAAGTGACTGGTGCAGGATAATGCTCTGTAGAGATGTTGCTTCTCTCAGCTGTGGAAATGGTAGGATGAGGAAGGAGCGAGGCTGTGCCTCCAAAGCATTGCAAGCAGCACTGTATTGTAGTGTCTCTCTACCCCTGTCATGCAGTGAGCTGAGAGGGTAGCCTGCTGTGTAATGGCAGGATGACCAGTCAGTGCTGAATAAGCCCAAGTGATAATTCCTTTATTTTACCAAAATTGTTCTGTTCCTAGCCCTTTTGTAGAAAGCTGCTGGCAAAGTGCATCCAACCAAGGAGCTTGCAGTCTTTTGCTGTCTTTTGCCCCTTGGGGGCTGAGGAATCTCCTTAGGGTGCAGGTTCTGATGCCACTCTTCCCCTGCCAAACCTCTCTCTCTGCTGGCCACTGCTCAGCAGGCTGCAGACTCCCCACTCTGATGTTGCTGCTGCTGCTTTCAAGAAGACCTGATGCTTGCACTTGCTTATGATTAAAAATCTCATACTTGGAAATGGCAGGCTGAGGCTGTAGCAGAAATTGGGAATTAAATCTCCTTACAGGCAGCTCAGGAGAAGGAATGTTTCTCTGTCTCTGCCTTTTGCCTGTGATTCACCATGCCTTGGGAAAAAAATGGAAAATAAAGGAGTCAAGACAGTCTGGAGAGAGGAGGACAAAGCAGATGCTAAAGACAAGCCTTTTCTTGCACAGTGTGCTGGAGAAGCAGAGCTAACAGTTGAGAGAGCCTGTATTAACCAAAACGAAGCCAGTGATTACCACCCAGAATGAAAAATGTTATTTCTTTCACCACAATTGCAGAGAAAATAGTGTTTGGCTAGGAGGGTTTTTTTTTTTTAGTTTCAAGCCAAATGAGGCTAGAAGAGGGGCAAGAAATAAGGTGAGAAGGAAGAAACTGAAAGAAGCCTCTGGAGCAGGGAGGCCAGAGGATTGGAAAAAGAACTTGGCTGCTTAAGCCATACTTTATTTGCATTAGGGTCTCCATAATGTGCCCTTTGGAAAGGTGATGGCAGTCAGTGCTTGGAAGGGAAGGCCCAGGGAGTCCTGGAGTGAAGTATGCACTGCAATTTGGTGGGGATGAGAAGAGTGAAAAAGATACATGGTAGGAAAATGATATGTTCAGGGATAGATTGCCCTCAACCTTACTAGAAGTTTCACAGGGAGCTTGGCTGCCACTCACTGCTCCCCAGCTGGAGGCCGTATCACAGGCATTTTCCATAAGAACAGCAGAAAGCACATTTCCACTGCTTTTTGCTGATGCTTCAGTTCCTGCCCTAAAGGATGAAGGTGTTAAGATGTTACAAGAAAAATAGATCTTGAAAATGTTTCTAACATGTCTTAACCTTTCCAGTATGTGGCTTCTTAATAGTAACAGAGTAATTTTCTGCTCAGTATTTCTACAAAAGCCCTGTGTAGCACTGATTCTCTGCTGTGAAGGATTGCAGCCTCTGGAGGTCTCAATTCCGGAAAAGCTCTAAGCCACCAAAACAAGGGTTTAATGAGATGAAACGTGTGTGGCAATGTTAGCCATGACTACATTATCAGCTTTGCTGCTGCTGATAAATCCCAAATGCATTTCCTATCCTAGCAAGCTTCAGTAAGATCCTCAAAGGCAGTTCTTTTTCCGTAACACCTGGGTAATGCCATGCCATGACTCATCCTCTGTTGTACTGTCAAAGAATGTTCAGGTCTGCCAGAGCAACATGCAGTGTGACCCAGTGCCTGATGCTTGAATCCGGTCTATCAATTTCCTGTTGGGTCCGTTGTCCTCTGGACAAAAATTTAGCAACACTTGCATGTGTGTATCTACATGAGGGATATGTTTTTTAAGGAGAACTATATACCCATATAGGTAGTTTGGGTAAACAAGCCCAGACCCTGCTTTCCTTTCCAGTTGGATTTTCAGTCAAATTTCTGGTACAGTGTTAACAAAAGGCAGGGGGAGAGAAGGGATTCAGTAAGACCTACAGGAGCCCTCACTCTCACCTCCTTTGGTGAACTTCATTTTAAAACTTAAATTGTCACATTGCCTCTATGCACAATTTTTAATTAAAAAACTCTCCAGTGAAAAGGTTAGGACAGCTTGACTCTGCTGCCCACATACCGATAGCCTGACAGCAGTGAAAGCTAATGGCAGTAAAAAAAATTCCTTGCAACCTGAACAGGAAATGCTGAGGACTCTCTCTACCTGGAATAACTAACAAACAGCAGCAGTGACAGCCTGTCCCAATCCTGCCACGTGCCTTGTAAGTAATCACTACCCCTCACCCGTGTTCTTGATGGCTTTCTTTATAAATAATACACAGCTCATCATCTTGCTAGTCTTCTCATTTTCTCTTTAGCACTGCTTCATCTGTTTCTCCTCTGAGATTAAAATCTTATTTTTAAGCACTGGGTGCAATGTGCTTTTGCATTTCTAATATATGGGTGCCAGTGAATTGCCAGATGCCTTAAAATCTACTTTCATTCTCTGTGATCGCATGCACACAATGAGCTCTCAGCTGTCCATCATTTCAGTGCTAGTGCTTGGACACTGCAATTGCATTGCCAAGACAGGCATCTTCTTTGCAGAAGAAAATTTTACTTCCGATGCTGTTGTCAGCCATGATAATTATTGCAGATTCAGCTGAAACTTCCAAACACATATGATCTGGTCTATTGAAGCTGTAAGTATGAACTGAGCGTCACAGACCACAAAATGTCTTATCAGCAAGGGCAAGAGCACAGCTGTTAACACATACCTCTCATTATTGTGCCAGAATCTGTTTTATTTAGCCCTAAAGTGGCTTCCTCACCTCTGAAAGCTGAAAACACGGACTGCATTAAGAGACCAGTGAGTTTCAACTGCTGATTTCTCCTTTCAAATTGAGGTATTAAATTCATAGAGAAACCTTTTGACTAGAAAGAGACTTTTCACAAAATCCATGGTTGGCTCACGCCTAGAATTTTATTCAATCCATTCAAAAAATAGACAGAACTATAAGGTGGCACATATTGTCAGAGTACAAATGTCACATCTTTCTTTATATAGTTTAATTTAAATCCATAGATTAAGACAGTGAAATAATTGCCCTGGATGGGAAAATAATTTGGGGTCTTCCATGAAATGACAAGTCTTTAGGTACCCATTTACACAAATGTATCTGGTTAAGCACAAGTTTTTCTATCCTCTATAAAAATATAAACAGCATTTCAAAATGTCTTTAGACATGTATATTAAGGTCATCTAATATGATATCAATGTACTGACAGAATACAGGGCCTGGGCATTTATTACAAACCACATTTATTAACCCACACCCAGCCAAAACTAAAATGAGCCTCAAACATAATACAATATGATGAAAGAAACAATATCAAGCCAAAGACATACAAATATGATGTTCCTCCTCCCATATGAATTTCTTCTCTTTATTTTGTAGTTTTTGTTAATACAGCAATGACTAAGACAAAAGTGGCACCTTAGCACAGGTTAATTGCAACTCAGGATCAAATACAACTTGCCTTTCCCAGAAAGTAACATTGCTGGGAAGTGAAATGTGCTAGGATCAAATTAAGGGCACTCACTATGTGAGTATGTTTTACCTGTGCAGTATTACTTTGATACAGACAGTATGTAGCATGTGACAGGAGGACAAGTGCAAATTACAAGGGCAGAATCTTGGCTTCCCAGAGAGCAGAATCAGGCAGGAAAATTAAGACTAAACAGTATTTTAAAAGCAAGAAGAAAATTAAACAAAAAGCCAACTCATCTAAACTTTATTAGTGGTATATATGGTGTTCCTGGTACAGTTGTCATAAATGCACCCTAGATTTTCCAGGGATGCCATCTGATAAGCTAAACACCTAATCATTGTTGCAAGAACTTACTGTTTCCACACAGACTAAAACGTTCAAATATACTGATACATTGGTCACAGGTCTAATCATATAATTTTCTTTTTCCCAATCCTAAATTTTTACTGTAGCAGCTTCCCCATTAGCTGCGTGTTTATATAGCAGAGCACTGGATGTTGTCATTGACTAGCACTGATGCCAGCAAGGCTGGTATTTTCCAGTTAAAGTGATCTACAAGTGAGAAACAAAACATAAGGAAGGGGTCAGGTTTCAGATAAAGGCTGGACATTTTGAACTCTGGACAAAGTGACAGGTATCTTTGATTCTCCTGGTGCTGGCGCTTTTGTGACTGGATTTGCCTGGGCTTTTATGTCAGCTATTCTCTCTTTAAATCTTTGCTGGAGGTACTTCTCTTCTTTGGAGTAACTTTTAGCAAAAGCAGACATCAGCAAACATGCTGCCACGGTGGACCCTCCAACACAAAACAAGATTGCTCCTGCCAACTTACATATATCAAGGGACCCATTAAACTGAATGGCATGGGTATCCACAACAACAAAATCATCTTTCCCAAGAGCTTCGATTTTCGGTGGCACAAGAAAACCCACTACAAGAACCGTTACACCTATTAGCATAAAAGCCGTCCCAGAGATGAGTCCGACCTGGAAAACAAAGAAACAAACAAAAGCCCAGTCAATATGTCTTTCCAATTTTCACTTGCTAAGTGCTCCTAGGAGGCATTTAGCTTTCACTGTGTCTTGCAGATTTAGTTCTCTCTTCTAGGAGAAGGCTAGTATTTTTCTCTTAGGTCACATGAGGCCCAGCTAGAACTAGAATATATGAAAAAACTGTCTTTTTACACTTCGTATTTATGTAATTATTGACATTTCTGGAAACAATAGAATATATGTCTAGTAGCACTTCATGTTGAAAGGCCCCATCACAGAGAGGATCACAGTTTAACCTCAGTTTTGTATAATTGATTATTTCTTTAACTTTAGGTAGTGGTTAGCACCAACAGATCAGTCCCTGCTGATAGTCTGTGTCATATTCACTACTTGCTTTTAGTTCATGAACTGTCACTCCTTTGCAGGGATTAGAAAGAAGTTGCTATTGCCATGAACAGATCATGGAGTATTTCTAGCATATTTCAAGTGTAAGTGCAAAATTTGGTTTACACAGAATGTCCCTGGGGGAGGGTAGGGACTGGATGGCCTCACAGGCCCCTTGCAAACTCTGCTTTTCTTCAGCCCTGCAAATTCCCTGACCTTAACGGAGATCTTTTGGTTTTCTTGATCCCTTGGTAACACAGCCCCAGAGTTACTGCTCTTAACCTACCAGTCCTATTCCCAATAATCTGGCAGGACTACTGTGGGCACAGAGCAGAGGTAAACTACACTTTTAAGATATATGTGGGGTTCCAAGACAAGACACTGATGTTTCAATGACATCATGACTGACAAAATAGAGGATTCAAAGACCCCAGAACTGCGTTGGAAGCTGATGTATTTTGGTAAGAGTGCCCTGCTTTCAAACATACTTATTTGGTCATCTCAGGTAAACTGAGCAACAAAAAGTCTTTCTGGAAGAATACTTAAAACCATTAGTTACACGGGAGAAGTCTGGAAATGGGAATTTCTCTCTCCAGTGAGAAGCAACAGGTAGTACCTTCCAGAATACAGAGCTCCACCTGCTAGGTGATCTCTGAATCTGAAAATCATCCTCATACTCCCAAATTGAAGCTGTGCAGTCCTCATAAAACTGATGCAGGTAGGACCGAACTCCATAGCGTTGGTATCCTCCCTCGGTGCTGCCCTGCGCATGCTTGGACCCGCAGATGTCAGCATAGGAGCTCATCCTTCCTACCTGCAATGAGAGGTGTCATGCAAAGCAGATCATAATCAGTGTGGCGGGAGAGCAAAAATGGCTTCAAACTCTCCAGATGACATGAAAAAAAGCAGCGCAGGAGAGACCTTTCCTTCATTTTTTTTTCCAAACCAAGAAATGAACTAGGTGGAGTTGCATGCAATGACTCAGCTTAAGCAAACCCAACGAACTCAGTGTCTTGGCACAGAAAGACTAGAGGTGCTGCAGGGAACATTCCCTCCCATATACAGGGTGCTCACTCCCCATCTTTTGCACTAGTGCACTACTGTGTTTCCATGGAGATCAAAAAAAGGAGAATATGCCAGGTAACAAAATCTAGCATCTCTCAAGGACTCATGTTGCCTCTCATCCAGACTACTTCTATTGTTTAACCAGAGTTTGCAACCTTAGGTACCTTCCAAACTGCTGGGTAATGTTTTTTTTTTTAAATGGTTTTTTTTCCTGAGCTTCTGAAGTGCAGGACTAAGCATCAACATACCATTCACAGCCATGGGAAATAGAGGCAAAGTAATTCCTAGACAGATTTAAACAGCATAGAGCTTGTACTTAAATATGGTTAAAAATAAAAAAAATGGAATGCCACCATAGCACCAATCTGCTCAATGAAGAATGATATGGAAATATTAAACTTATGACAAAGTACTGCTTCCTTGGAGAAGTCAATGTCCAAGCTCCTGCTGACTTCGATAAAATCAGAATTTTGCCTGCTATAAAAACTACCAACAAAGTTCCCTACTCTTTCCACTTCATAGAAGTTCTCCTAGCATATAAAATCTGCATTTAACTATGCAAGTCTAAGGCCTGAACTTGCTTGCATGGGTGTGATGCTACTGAATTCAATGAAGTAATACTAGCCCCTGAAAACAACTTGAGCAATAGGTCAATGTTTCTTAAGCTGACCGACTTCTCTTTCAGGAAGTTCAAAAAGCCTTAGTCCAAAGGGAACTGTTAATCAGAACTCGCATCTGAATGTCATGGCTCAATTCATATGAGCTTCAAGCAGAACATCAGTTTGCCACAGCAATTTCACCTAGAGGGAGGAAGCTTTGATGTGGTCATGGCAGCTAGGACCTCCCAACTTTGCAGCCCTTCAGATCTTTGCCCTTTGAGAATGGGGTGATCTTGCTGGGTATGAAATACCTGGGTACTCAAAAAAACCCAGTGGTACATTCAAATTAAGGACAATCTAGAAAATATTGATGGGCACCTCAGGCCCCAAGCTCAAAAGGGTTTTACTTTAAAAATATACAAGGCTCCAAAAGTTCACCCAGGCAGAGCACCACCTACCTTTGTGAAATTCAACCTGTCCCTTCCCCCCCCACACACACTTGAGCTGGTCTGAGCCAATAATTAATATAATAATCCAGTGTCTCACAACAGCCTGAATGAAGCTCTTGGCTGGCTCTGAAATCACTGCTGGTATAAACAGTGAATTCCCAGTCTTTTGAAATCTGTTTGCATTCTTGGCTCAGGAATAAAGAGGGATTTGCTTTTTCCTTTTTATAGAAACCAGTTATGTTGGGGGGTTATTTGTTTTGTATATCTAATATGCATTTAGTCTGGAACTTCATGATCTCAGCATCTTATAATTGCAAATATCTCTCCTACAACCTGTGATGAGGTTTCAAGGCTCCCACAGAAGTCGTGACCCAGTGGAGGGAGGTAGGCCACATTTCCTGGGGAACTTGCCAAGGGCCAGAGGGAACATTGCTGGTGGCTGACCTTTGCAGAACAGGTGTGCCAGGCACACTTTCTGTCCAGAGTCCCTTTTTTGAACCCAAAACCGACTCTATATCCCCTGCGGGTTTCCCTTTTCCATCGCAGCCACTGTAAAGCTTTAGGAAATCCAAGAATCACTCTCCGACTCTGTGCATGGGCTTGCTTTCTCCTGAGAGTACAGCACCAGTGTCCTTCAGAGAGTGCTCAAGCTGCTCGCCTTCCCAGGCAAGGCAGAAAAACAGGCAGGGTGCACAGAGACCTTGAGACAGCAGGAAACTCCTGGGCAGCAACAGCTGCTCACCAGGTGAGCAGGGAGAGCCTGGTCCCTTGGCCACCCTGTGTCAAGTTGTACGTAGCTAACACGTTTCCAACTACAGTTAATATACTGAAAAACATTCATTTCTGTCATGGCTTAAGCCCAGCTGGCAGTTCAGCACCTCACAGCCACTCGCTCACTTCCAGCCCCCACCCCCATCGTGGTAAAACAGGGAACAGAATAAAAAGTAAAGCTTGCAGGTTGAGATAAGAACAGTTTAATAACTGAAACCAAGTAGAATATAATAATAATAATAGTAGTATAAAAAAGGAGAGATAAATCCCAAGAAAAACAAGTGATGTACAATACAGTTGCTCACCACCTGCTGACCGATGCCAAACCTCATCCCTAAACTGCCATTGTCCCCTTCCAGGTAACTCCCTCAGTGTCTATACTGGGCATGAATTTCTTTGGTGTGGAATATTCCTTTGGCCAGCTTGTGTCAGCTGTCCTGACAGAGCAGGATACACTGAAAAAGTCCTTGGCTTACAGTAAGCCCTAAGTAACAACCAAAACATCAGTGTGTTATAATGCTATTCTCACACTGAGTCCAAAACACAGCACTGTAATGGCTACTGAGAAAAAAATGAACTGTATCCCAGTCGAAACCAGGACAGTTTGCTGTGCTTTTTTACAATGCTATGAGGCTTATTTTTAAATTGTGGTATGTATACAAGTATATAATCTGAACTCTCGTGGGGAAGAGCTGCAAGATATTCTACTTTTGGAGCCTGTTTGTTCTTTTGTGAAAGAACTCTTTTTGTTTCTCTCAGGAGTCCCTCCTTCTGCTGCTTATTCCCTAGCCAAAAAGAGAGCAAAAGTAGTCCTCTTTTCTTGCTGCCACCATTTCTTCAACAGCTAGCTGCCATATTCCACAGCACAAGCCCCAAAGAGTTCTCATAAAACCAGAGTTCTGCCCATCTGATAAAAATACCCTAGGGGGAAAGGAGAAGAGGGAAAAATGGTGTAGTTTACCATAGCTGCCCCAGCTCTCACACACAGGGTCACACCACCTATACCTCAAGGATAAGATCACTTTACATCCATATCCTTCAACCTGTCTTTTGGCTATGAGTAAGCAAGGAATCCACCTCCCATATGAGAAGGAGAATAAAGTAACGAGGTCAACCAAAGCCCTGCAGAGACTCATTCTCTCATGTCCTTACTTAGATCTTTATTCTCACACCAACCCTACTTCCTTAAATAAATTATGTTTAACTCCTTGCCAACTGAAGTCATTCAGGTAAGCATATAATGAGCAGAATGAGAGATATTTTCCCCAGGTGTAAGTGACTCTGTAAGGTGAACACAGGGATGAACTGGAATTAAAATGACCAGATAATGTGGCCTGCCAAATCTTGCTTGTATTACTCCAGCTGCCATCAGGAGCATTCAGAAAGCAGGTGAAGCACATTGCTGAGTCTGAACCAGCAAATTTAGTTATTGCAATTTATTTAAGAAAACTCAATGTGACATGACAGAAAGCTGTATAAACACTATCTTGCATTCACTGCACTGTCTGTAGGCTTAGTCAAGCGATAAAAAAGAGGATACAGAATTTCAACAGCTTGATAAAGAATTGCCTGTAAGGGCCACACAGCCTGGAATCACTTCTATGACACATATATTCTTTTTCTTTAGCAATCTAAAAGGCTAATAGGTGGTTTTGGTCAGCCGTATGAGCAGAATTATAAATAAGAGCTGGGAGGTGGAATAGAAAACAAAAGAATTATCTTTTGCTCGAAAGAGTTGTGATAGCATCAAGTAGTATGACCTTTTAAAATGGAAGAGGAGAAAAAAAAGACTGCCAGCATCATTAATTCTTTTCAAGCACTGCATAATATTAGTCTACTGAACATTTTCTTCATGTTTAGACTCTTTCACTTATATGCAACCTCCTACCTTTTGCAAAATATCTTGCCCTTTAGAGAGAAGAGGAAGAGGAGGAAGAGAAAGAAGAGGAAGAGTGCTCAGCCCTGTATGAAGCATCCTGGTAATTTGGCCTAAGATAGTCCCCTCTCTCAGCTGCTATGTAAACATATTGTTGTTCTTGCTACTTATAGATAGGGCAAGGGAACTGAAACAGTCAGAGTATGGTGGGAGAATTCTCCACAAATAAGAAGGAAGCTTTTGTCACAGCATCAATTTACACTAGACAAATAAATACTGCAGCAGCTATGATCTCTGGGGTGTTGATGGGTATTTGCATGTCTTGCCTTCACAGCTGAGAAACTAAAAGCTGAAATGTTGGGAAACTTTTGCTAAAACGAGTGTCGCTGTTACCCATATCTGTGTTATGCATGAGCTGAGAACACGCATCCAGGCCGCAGGAAGTGGTTTAGTCATTAAGTTTTTCCATGCCTAAACCCAAGGTGCTTAGGAACGTGTGGGATGTAGGATCACAGCTTCAGAGCACTGCGTAGTAGCAATCCATCCCCTAGCAACTTTTGTTTCCATGGCGAAAGCTGTCCTGTTTACTTTGAGCTTTACTATTCTCTGCTAATCTGGGGAGATGTGACTGGATTGGTGAACAAACAGATTAAAAGATGAGCTAGCCCTACGAAAAATTACCCAATAAATTTTCCAACTACTTTGCTTTCTTATGGGAGGGTTGAACACATTTTAAAAAATAAAAATGTAAGGAACTGGCATCTGAAAAGCAGAACAAAAGGAAATAAGGATGTGCCATTGCTCTGTGACACCACACTGCCACCGAATGCAAGCCACAAATGCTGATGGTTGGCACAGGTGAAGCCCCCTTCCCCTTTCTTCAGATTTACTTTGACCCTTCTGTTCAGAGGGCCACGTCTGCAGTCCTTACCTACAGAAAGCGGGATCCCTGCGAAGGGGGAACACCGCAAAAAATAACCTGTCTTTTACAGCAGTATCCGAGGTGGCCTTTCTGATGCCTTCTCAGCTCCCTGTCACCCCAGCTCCCGGCGCTTTCCAAGGCTGCTCCTGCCCCGGTGCCCTCCCGCGGCTCCCGCCCGGCGCCCTGAGCTCGCAGAAGGCTGCGGCGCTGCCACGGGCACGGTGTGGCATGGCCATGGGCACCTGCTGCCGCTCCTCTGAGCACGGACGGACTGCACGGCTGCTCTCCGAGGCGACTTCTGCACCCCTGCCATGCACGGCGGGCGGGGGGCGGGCGGGAGATCAGAGCCTTCTCCCGTGCCCCGCCGGGGCGGCACCGCCCGCTCCGCAGCCGCCAGGGGCCGGAGCGGGATGCTCCGCTTCTCCCGCTTCTCAGTCGGAGCGGGAGAATTCTGCAGCGCCCGTATCCCGGAGAAGCTCTCGGTGCCCGCGACCCTCCCGGCCGGCGGTGCCCCGGGGACACAGGGCAGCCCGGCCCGGCTGACCCTGCCCCTGCCCCGCAGCGCCCGGGGCAGCGCGGCACCAGCCTCCCCCGGGCGAGCCGCATCCCCCCGAACCGGGAGG
>VZRE01006246.1:65258-75299 GCA_013396775.1 Cephalopterus ornatus | reverse complement strand
CTGGGACGGTCACCGGTAGCGCTGATGTAACCGGGAGCAGCGCTGGAACACCGCCGCCCTAACTGGCACCCCGTCCCTCTCCCCGCTCCCCCCGCACCCTCACCCCCCCAAGCCCTTCCCCGCCCAGGAGGCGGCTCCGCGCGGGGCGGGAGGGGGGTCACGGTCCCCCCGCCCCCGGTCCCTCCCAGTCGCCGGTCGCTCGCAGTGCCTGCCCGTCCCCCGTCCCTGCCCGTCCCCAGTCCCTGCCCGTGCGCTCCCGGCGGCGCGGAGCCGTGCCGGGGCCATGGCGGAGCGGCCGCAGGGAGCGGGGCCGGCGCTGGCGCTGCGGGCGCGGCTCAGCTTCGCCTGCGGGCACTTCCTGAACGACGCGTGCTCGGCGCTGTGGTTCACCTACCTGCTGCCCTTCCTGCACGCCGTGCTGGGCTACGGGCACGGCGCGGCCGGAGCGCTGCTCCTCGCCGGCCAGGCGGCCGACGGGCTCTGCACGCCCCTGCTCGGCTTCGAGGCCGACCGGGCCCGCGGCTGCGGCCGCTGCGGCAGGAGGAAGGGCTGGCACCTGGCCGGTGGGTGCGGGGGACGGGGGGGCACAGGGAGGGGAAGGGGCATCCGGCCCCTGGTGGGTGCAGAGGACGGGGGGAGGGACTGAAGGGAGCAGAGTGAGCTCTGGCGGACGGGGGTGGCCCCAGGAGAACCTTGGTGGCGTGGAGGGGGGCGAGCCGGGAAGCCTTTCTGGGATGGCTGGGTTGCGGGACGTCCAGCAGAGCCTTCCTGGAGTGCTCTGAGTGGAGGTGACCCAGTGGAATCTGTCTAGGATGCTCTGTGTGGAAAGGGATGGCCCCAGGGAAGTGTTTCTGGGGTGCCCTGGGTGGAGATGGGTGGTCCTCGGGGGTGTTTTGGGGTGTGTTTGTTGGGGGATAGCCAGAGAGCCTTTCTGGGATTCTCCACGTGGAGAATGGGGTGCCTGGCGTGGAGAGAGGTGACCCTTGGGGGGTTTTGCTGGGGTTCCTTGAGTGGGGAACACTCTGCTGGGGTGCCTTGAGTGGGGAACACTCTACTGAGGTGCCCTGGGTGGAAAGGGGTGGCCCCGGGGAGCCTTTCTAGGATGTCTGGGTTGAGGGCCATCCAGGGGAGCCTTTCTAGGATGCTCTAAGTGGAAAGGAATGCCTCCAGGAGAACCTTTCTGGGGTGTCCAGGGTGGATGGGGGTGACCTGGGAAGCCTTTCTGGGGTGTCTGTGTTGGGGGACATCCAGGGGAGCCTTTCTGGGATGCTCTGAGTGGAAAGGGATGGCCTCTGGGGAGGCTTTCTGGGGTGCCTTGGGTGGAGATGGGTGGCCCTTGGGGCAGTGTTTTGGGGTGTGTTTGTTGGGGGACATCCAGGGGAGCCTTTCTGGAATGCTATAAGTGGAAAGGAATGGCCCCAGGGGGGGCTTTTTGGGGTGCTTGGAGTGGAAGGTGTTGACCCTTGGGGGGCTTCGGTGGGGGACACCCTACTGACGTGCCCTGGGTGGAGAGAGGTGGCCCTAGGGGAGGCTTTCTGAGGTGTTTTTGTTGGGGGAAATCCAGCAGAGCCTTTCTGAGATGCTCTAAGTGGAAAGCAATGGCCCCAGGGGAGCCTTTTTGGGGTGCCCTGGGCAAGTGGACTGAGGGTGGCTATCCAAGGTGCCCTAGCTGGAGATGGGTGGCCCCAGGGGTGCCTTTCTGAGGTGTCTGAGTTGCGGGACATCTGAGGGATGCTCTAAGTGGAGAGGAATGGCCACAGGGGAGGCTTTCTGGGGTGCCCTGGGTGGAGATGGGTGGCGCAGGGGGGTTGTTTTGGGGTGTGTTTGTTGGGGGACAGCCAGGGGAGTCTTTCTGGGATCCTCTGAGTGGAGAGGAATGGCCCAGAGGGAGTCTCTCTAGGGGGCTCTGAGTGGGGGTCACCTGAGGGAATTGCTCTGAGCGAAGAGGGATGGCCCTGGGGTGCTCAGTGGAGGAGGACACCCGGGGGAGTTGGGTGTTGGGAGGACACCTTTCTGAGTTGCGGTGAGAGTCATGTGCTCAGCCCTCAGAGCAAAACCAGGACTGACAGTAAAACCTGGGCTTGCCCAGGAGCCCAGCTGTTTCCTGGACAGCTCTCTGTGTCCCCAGGGATGGCCCTGGGGCACGGGGCCCTTGGCTGTGCTGGGTGGGCACCCCCCCTGGCCGGCAGTGGGGGTCCAGCCCGAGGGATGCACAGGAGGCACCGGCTCACAGGAATCACTGAGGGGGTCTTGTCTCGCCTCGTGCCCCGGGGGTCAAAAAATGCAACCGAGTGCAGGGGCTGGTGGGGACCCATGTGTAGGGGTCCCTCTCTGAGGGGACAGCGTGGCCTGGAGGAGGGTCTTCAGTGCTGTGACCGGTGCAGGAGCCTGAGGACAGGGCAGTTAGTGGAAGAAATGGCCATGCTCAGTAACTCACGGCACTAGCCATGCCGAGGGAGGACGGTTTCAGTGCGAGGACAGTTGCAGTGCAGGTCCTCTTATCTTGATCCCAAATTTATCTTGACCAACCACTTTGTGCAACCCAACGGGCAGCCTGATAAAGCACACGAGCTCCCTGGAGTTCGCCTGGGGAGTCGGGGAGGGTGTTGGGGGGGAGCAGCTTCACCCCTGCCCCGGTGTCAGCCAGATTAGCACCCCACATTAAGGGAAGTGTCCGGAGCTGTGCCTCCACCCCCCTCCAGTTGGCTGCTGCCCAGCGAGCGCAGAGGGGAAGTCCTGACTCGGGCCTTGCACGGGGGCTGTGCCCCCCACCCCCCAGCACCCCAAACCTGGGAGCAGAGCACCCTGCCCAGCGCAGGGCAGGCTGGAGCAGGGATAGAAACGGAAAGCAGGGAGGGAGGCTGGAGCAGGGATGGAGCTGTTTCCCAGGCCAGAGCCCGGTGGGTTATTCCCAAGGTGGGAGCTCCGTCCTGCTCGGCTGCCCGCGGGGTGACCGGCGGTGCCGGCAAACCCGCCGGGGCCGCCCGGCTCCCTCGGTCACGCTGCGGCAGGGATGTTATGTGAGAGCGGGGGTGTCTCGTCCGGTGGCAAACCCGTGCTGAGATCAGAGGAAACGTTGTGAAACCACAGCCTCGGGGTGGGGAAGACACCACGAGTTGCTATCGGAGGCATCTCCCCGCCGCGGTGCGGGGTGTCCCCGGCGGTCCCTGCTCGGCGGCTCTGTTGTGGGGTCCAGCTTCCTGCCGCAGGTGCCCCTGCCTGGCGTTCCCGTGATCCTGTCCCGCGGGGCCGGAGATGAGAGACTGGCACTCTGCCGGCCTTCAGGGATGGGCAGGGTGGCCTTGTGGGGCTCCCATGGCCCCTGCTGGGAGAGGAGTGGGCTCTGTGTGTATTAGAGGGCCACAAAGAGGAGGGGGTGACACTCCTGTGTGTATGTGCTGGTGGCAGTGGCTCATGGGTGAGTACAGTGGTGGCTGTGGAAGCTGCAGCAGCTGAGGGACCCACAGCTCCAGCGCCAGTGCTCCCCTGGAAGCACGGTCATGGCCCTCACAGCCTTCGAGGGGCTGCAGAGCCTGACCCTGCAGAGCCCTAGAAGCCCCTGTCCCCCAGCTGAGCTCGGTTAAAACCAACAGCTCCGTCCAAGGGCTGGGCTGGTTTGAACATTCTTGGACTTTCCGGTGCCTGTGGCTTCTCTGGGGCAGAGGCACCACGTGTGCCTGAGTCCCCCATCCTTTGGGAGCCCCTGCAGCACCGAAGCTGGCTGTGAGCACCCAGCCCCTCCCAGGCCCTTGCTGGGGTGGATGGAGCTGGGCTGGGATTGTCGCTGCTGCCCCTGGCACAGGGAGCACCCTTTGCCCCGGCCCTGCATTGCTGTGTGGGAGTGAGGAGGAGGAACTGCCCTTCATGGGTGAGAGGAACAGGCATCACTGTGAGAGAGGAGGGTCTTGCAAAGTCCCTTGGAGAGGGGACCTTGGGGACCTGGCAAAGCGACTGCAGGTTCCCTTCAGCTGTAGGAACAGGTTCCCGTGTCCCTTCAACAGCACCCGGTGTGGCCAGTGACACATGGGATAGGGCATGGTGACACATGGGACAGGGCACGGTGCTGGCTCTGCATTGGGGTCTGGGGGGCCATGGAGCCACTTGGCAGATCAGCTCCAAAACTTCGGGAAGGGAAGGGAGAGGCCAGGCCCCCTGCCTGCCCCACGCAGGGTCCCCACAGGCAGCGTCCCCACGCAGCGTCCCCGCGCTGTCCCGCTGCAGCAGGAGGAGGAGCCTGGCTCTGCTGTCCCTGACTCAGCAGGGCCTTCCCATGGCTCAGAGCCCCCCGTGGCTCAGCGTCACCTATCACGCTGTGGGTGACATCTGTGAGTGTGGCTCCATGTGCCAGCCCCAGGGAAGAGGGGACATGGGGAGAGCTGGGCTGCCTGTGCCCATGGGACACCCAGAGCCCTCAGATACCTTATCACCATGGCAGGCAGCAGGGAGAGGTGTCCCTGGGCTGGTTATTTGCACCTGGGGACACTCTTGGTGGCTGTGGGTGTGACAGTGAGGAGTTGTCATGGTGTTCTGAGGGGACAGAGTGGTGCTGTGCTGGGGAGGGACCTTGACTGGGGAGTGACTGTCCATGCTGGGTGCAACAGGGGAAAACATTCCCTGTGCAGGATTGAGGGGGTGTCTGGGGCTCCACGTGTGTCACCTGGCTGGGGAAAGGGGCCCACCTCCCTCCCCAGCTCTGGGGTGGAACCTGTCCTGGGGAGGGACAGTGTCACCCTGGCCATGTCTGAGCCACTGGATATGCAGCCTCTCACTGCTCCACTCTCTCCTCAGGCACCACCTGTGTCCTCGTGTCCTTCCCCTTCGTGTTCAGCCCCTGCCTGGCCTGCAGGGAGGGCACTCCACAGTGGGCAGCCTTCATCTACTACCTCCCCTTCATCGTCATCTTCCAGTTCGGCTGGGCAGCCACGCAGGTGTCCCACCTGGCCCTCATCCCCGAGCTGGTGAGCAGTGACCACGAGAAGGTGGAGCTCACGGCTTTCAGGTGAGCACGGACACACCTGGGAGTCCCCTGGGTCTGGGGGAGCCGCCCTGTCCACCCCAGGTCCCACTGCTGTGTGCAGGAGGTCCCTAGGTGCTGTGGCACATCAGAGTCCTCAGGACCAGGGCTGGGCCACGTGGGGGTCCTGTGGGATGTGCCAAGGGAAACTAGTGTCCTGGATTGGTGGCTCAAATCCTTTGGTGCCAGGAGGGACTGTCTTGATGCCAGGGATGTTGGTGACACAGCCTGTGGGACACTTCTCCTTTGGGACTGGTGCTTATAGGGCAGGAACTGTTCCCCCCTGGATGCCCCTCTCTGCCCTCACAGAGGAGAGCTGGGCATGGCTGTGGGGTCTGACCCAGAGATGGGATGTCCCCAGGGACAGGTGGGCAGTGCACCCTGCGTGGAACCACTCCTCAGGCAGGACTGGGGTGTGGGACGGGCTTTTTGTCCCACATGGTGAGCAGGGGGGTTGTGGGGCAGCACTGGAATAACCCCGGGGTCCAGCTCTGGGGGTACCGGGTCAGGCAGGTCGTGGCATCCTCGGGGCAGAGGTGAGCTGTGGCTGGAAGATGACAGGCGGACCCAGAGGGATCTTGGTTTCCTCCCAGTCGTGCCCTGAGGGTTGGACTGGGCATGCTGGGAGTGGCACCAGTAAGGCTGATGCCTGAGCACGTGCTTCATGCCCTCGGAGGTGTCACCTCAGCCACGACAGCAGGGTGCAGAGGCTGTAGCACAGCAACGAGCTGAGATGTCCCACTGTGCTGGCCCTCTGCTTGTCCCTCCACATCCCCCTGAGGTTCCCTTCCCCCTCAGGTATGCCTTCACCGTCATGGCCAACATCACTGTGTACGGCCTGACCTGGCTCCTGCTCAACTTCCAGACGGACCAGCCTGACCACATGGAGCACCTGGGCCCCCAGGATGTCCCTGTGTTTCGGGTGAGTGGCAGGGCACAGTCCCTGGGGTTCCCTCTTCCCATTGCTCAGCTGGGGAGGAACTCCAGGGGATGAGAGGGCAGTGCCCTCATCTTCCTGACTACACTGGGCAAGGGCCACACTGAGCCCTCCCTGGGGTTTTGGGAGCCCCTCCATACCCTCCAGACTGCTGGGGGGCTGATGATGGACCGCCCTCCCCACCGTGCTCACCCCCTCTGCCTCACCAGAACCTGGCCCTCATCGTGGTGGGGCTGGGGGCCGTGTCCTCCCTCATCTTCCACCTGGGCACCAAGGAGAAGCCGTACGCGCCAGGTCTGCTGCCTGACCTGGAGGAGACCAAGGAGACCACCCCCCTGCTGCACAAGGAGCCCCCGACCCCCCTGCTGCTCTGGAAGGACTGGCTGCTGGAGCCCTCCTTCTACCAGGTACGGCTGGGCAGGGCTCACCTGTCCCAGGGGGCTGCCTGCCTCGACACCGTGGATGTGCCCAGGGGTGAGTGAGGGTGGAGAGAGGGACTGTACTGGGCACCCAAACTGTCAGAGGGGCTGTGCCCTTCTGGGCAGGCACAGTTCTGTGACAGCGGGGCAGGGAAGGTGCCTCCTCACAGGCTGAGCAGGGCTGCCCTGTCCCTGTCCCCTCACAGGTGGCAGTGCTCTACATGTCCACCCGCCTCATCGTCAACCTGTCCCAGACCTACATCGCCATGTACTTGACCAACTCACTGCTGCTTTCCAAGGTGGGCACAGGGCAGGTCCTGGGGCTCATGGGCAGGGTCCTGGTGCCCAGAGATTATCCCCTCCCTGTCCCTTGCAGAAGTACATCGCCACCATCCCCCTGGTCATGTACGTCAGCGGGTTCCTCTCCTCCTTCCTCATGAAGCCTGTGAACAAGTGGATCGGTCGGAATGTGAGTCCGGGGGCACTGGAGTTAGACCCCAGGAGGGGCCAGACCCTGGCTATGGGCAGGGCACCCAGCACCTCTTGAGCTGGAGAGCAGGGACCCCTCATGTACCCTCTGCCAGCAACCCCCCATTGCACTGTGGGTTCCACGGGGACTTGGGGTGGTGGGCAGGTGTGGGGATGAGGGCCTGTCCTGCACATCCTGGGGCTGGGGAAAGCAATGCTGGTCCAGAGCCACCCTGTGCTGTGCAGCCCTGACCAGGCTGGAGAGCCCTGTGGTGCCCGAGATGGGCAGAGGAGGGTCTGGCTGTACCACCCTGGGTGGGCACAGGGTCTGCAGTGCCAGCAGGAGGGAGCTGCCCCGCCGTGTGTCCCCTCCATGCTGTTGGATGCCAGTGGAGTGTCCCCCGCCCTCATGGACACCCTGCCCATGGCTCTCCCCAGGGCTCAGCTCTGTGGCTGCAGAACAGCCCAGACCATGGCAAGGTGGTGCTCTTGGGGGCTCGTCGTTTAAATCCAGCTGGGACAGAGCCAGGGCTGTCCCTCATGGGTCCTGGGTAGTGCTGGCCCCTGTGCCCTCTCTGCTTGCCCCTGGTGCCGAGCTGGTGTCTGAACTCCCCCCTCTCCCTCTGCCCCTTCCTGTCCCAGCTGACCTACTTCGTGGGCATCCTGGTGGTCCTGGCCTTCGCCTCCTGGGTGGCCCTGGCCAAGCCGATGGGAGCCGACATCTACGTAGCGGCCGTGCTGCTGGGGGCTGGCTCTGCCACCATCCTGGTCACCTCCCTGTCCATGACAGCGGATCTCATCGGCCCACACACGGTAGGGCCGCTCCTGCGGGGGATGGACCGGGGATGGCAGCAGTGAGCCCGTGCCTGGGCTGTGCTGCAGTGTGGGCTCTGCCCATGAGAGGGCACAAGGCTCCGGCTGCTGCCGGTGCCCGCGGGGCTGTGTGGCACAGCTCAGCTCAGCATGGCCCCTGCTGAGGTTCCCTCTCCTCCTGCAGCACAGCAGCGCGTTTGTCTACGGCGCCATGAGCTTCACGGACAAGATGGCCAATGGCCTGGCTGTGATGTTGATCCAGAACCTGCACCCCTGCCCGTGAGTGTCCCTGTGGGGCAGGGACCTCCCCGCATCGCCTGGGGGCCAGGAACAAATGTCCCAGGGTTGGGGCAACAGGCACGGGTGGGAACCAGCTCTGATTTTTAGAATCGCAGGATGGTTTGGCTTGGAAGGGATCTTAGAGCTCATCTTGTTCTACCCCCTGCCATGAGCAGGGACACCTTCCACTAGCCCAGGTGGCTCCAAGCCCCGTCCAACCTGGCCTTGGACACTCCCAGGGATGGGGCAGCCACAGCTTCTCTGAGCAACCTGTGCCAGCCCCTCCTCACTGTCACAGCCAAGAATTCCTTCCCAGTATCCCATCTAACCCTGCCCTCTGGCAGTGGGAAGCCATTCCCCCTTGTCCTGTCCCTCCAGACCCTTGCCCAAGGTCCCTCTCCAGCTCTCTTGGAGAGAGAATACCAGAAATACCTGAAGGTCTAAGGTGTCCCTGGAGCCTTCAGTTCTCCAGTTCTGATTTGTTTTAAACCCTTCCTCACGTTCCCTCCTGGCCCTGGACAAGAGCCCAAGCTGTGCTCTGGGGATCTCAGTGTCTGGGTTGGCACCTTCTCTCCTTTTCCTCTCATCCCAGTGTGGGCCAGTCCTGACTCCCAGGACACAGGACTGCTGTCCCCCAGCCATGTCCCTGCCTGTCCCCACAGGACTGAGCTGTGCTGCCCTGCCTGCATCGGCTTCTACCGCTGGGTGATGGTGCTGGTGACCGGCGGCATCGCCGTGGCTGCCGTGGCCACGCTCTGCTGCATCATGGTGTGGCCCATCCGTGTCCGCTACCGTGAGTAGGGTCGGGGACTCGGGGGGCCCACACGGGGCTGGGCGCACAGGGAGCCCGTGGCCAGTGCCAGCCTGGGCTACCGCCAGAGTGTCTTTGCAGGTGGCCCCAGTCGTGATCACCCTGTTGTGACCGGGCTGGCTGCGGCCACGCTCGCAGGGGGACCCTCATGGTAGGACATGGGGCAGGGCCACTGTCCCGCTTCTGCTGCTGCCCCAGAGCGGAGGCTGTGTCTGCCTGCTGTGCCTTCCTGGGGCAGAGCCCCCATCCTGGCAGGACCCCCTGCCCAGCCCAGCCATGGCCACGCTGGGGCCCGGAGGGGCGGTGGGAGCAGCTCTGCGTGCTGGCAGCAAATGTGGGAGACATTTGGGGAGACGTGGGGCTGGGGTGGCCTTTGCCAGGCCAGGGACCCTGGCACCGGTGCTGCTGCCAGCTTGGGTGCCAGTGCCTTGCTCTGGGGTGGGGGGACAGGACAGACCCCTTGTGCTGCTTGGGCATGTGCCAGGTCAGGCCTCTGGTGCCGGTGGCAGGAGAGTCCAGGGCCTGGGCCAGCACGTGGCAGGTCCTGCTGTGCTGCCCTGGCTCCTGACCTGTCCTTTCCTCCCTTCCCTACAGGTGCTGTCGGGCTGTGGGGGCTGAGCAGAGCTGGGACCCCCGACGATGGGACTGAGAGCACTGAGGGAGGGGGCCAGAGCGGCACTGTCAACTGAGCCATGGGGCCTTGTCCTCGGCCACCGTGTCCTCGGGGCCAAGTCCTCGGCCACCACGTCCTTAGGGCCACGTCCTTGGCCACCACATCCTCGGCCACCGCGGTGCCGCACTCCGAGTCCGGAAGGTCCCCCCATGGCGGGGGACACCGGGCTCTGGGGAGGGGAGTGACCGACCCCCGCCCTGTCTCCTTGCACTGGACCCGTGTCCCCGCGCCCTGTCCCCCCGGGCCCATGAAGGATGTCCCCGGTGCAGGACGTCGCCGGCCGCCCGCACACCGAACACTGGAAGGGCCCGGGCGGGGCCGGGGCAGCCCCAGCTCGAGGGAGGCGGGGTGGGGGGGGGCCGGCCCCGGGTTTTAACCTGCTTTTGTAAGGTCAGTACGTACCAACCGCACTTTATATAAAGGAGGAAGAAAAGGAGAGGGGAGAACTCGACAACGGCAGCGCCGCCGGCCCCGGGGCTGGGGGTGGGCTGGGCTCTGGGGGGCCCCAGCGCTGGTCCCGATTTTGGGGGGGGTGCGAGATGGCCGCCCTCAACAAACATGGCGGCTCGCCCGCACACAAAATGGCGGCCGCGGAGAGGCGCTGGAGACACAGGATTGGCTCGTGTG
>VZRE01006246.1:36758-65187 GCA_013396775.1 Cephalopterus ornatus | reverse complement strand
GGCGGTGTGGGCGGGGCGTGTGTGCACGGCAAATACATGTGCGCGTGGGCACATATGTGTGCGCGTGCACGTGTGTGCGCATGTATGTGTGTGTGTGTCAGTACGTGCGTGTGTATGTTTGTGCCCGTGTGTGTGCCCATGTACGCGTTGCCGTGCCCACACGCGTGGGCAGGGACACCTTCCACTAGCCCACGTGGCTCCAAGCCCCATCCAACCTGGCCTTGGACACTCCCAGGGATGGGGCACCCACAGCTGCTCTGGGAAACCTGGGCCAGGGCCTCCCCACCCTCACAGCCAAGAATTCCTTCCCAATGTCCCATCGCACCCTGCCCTCTGGCAGTGGGAAGCCATTCCCCCTTGTCCTGTCCCTCCATCCCTTGTCCCAGGTCCCTCTCCAGCTCTCCTGGAGCCCCTTTAGCCACTGGAAGGGACTCTGGGGTCTCCTCAGAGCGTTCACTTGTTCCCCAGGTAAACCTGCCCTGCTCTCCCAGCCTGGCTCCATGGCTCAGGGTCTCCATGGCTCCTCTGTCTGCACACACGGGTCCCTGTGCTGGGTGACACCCCAGGGATGCATCTGTCACGGAGCCGCTGCTGGGAAGGATGGGGGGTGGTGGGTGTGTGGGTGTCGGTGTGTGCACGCCAGGACACGGTGTGGGTGTAAATGGAGCGTGAGCAGTTTGGGGAGGGGGCTGGGGGGGTGTGACAGGGTGTGACAGACCCTGTCAGCTGGTGACACACCATGTGTGGGGCACAGAGCGGGGCCCTGGAGGATGAAGGGGGCTTGCAGGGTGCAGCCCCCCACACACACTGTCACCTGCATCGGGCTGTCCCTGGTTTATGGCTGTTCCCGCAGCCGCACGGGTTGTGGGAAGGGCGTTTCCAGCCCCAGTCCAGAGAGCAGCAGCTGAGCTGGGCTGGGTCCCGTGGCCTTGGCACCTGCCCCAGTGCCCGAGGTGGGTGAGGGCCCGGCTCCGCTTGGCCCCAGCCCTCTTTCCACTTTCCTCTGGGGGTCACCTGTCGCACAGCGGAGACCCCCGGGGCGAGGGGCAGACTTGCCCTGCCCCACTGCCTGGGGCTGGGGGGTCAGGGAGCGGGCACCGGGCGGGCAATGCTGTGGGGTGCCACCGGATTGTGGGGTGTCCATAGAATGGCAAAACGCCATAGGACTGCAGGCCGTGCTGCTCCGACTGTCAGCACTACCTGGGAGGGGGATGCATGTGCAGCTCGTTTTGGGGGCAGCTGAGGCCCTCGCTACACACCCTCCCCCGAGGGCTGCATCAGAGGTGCCTGCGGAGCTCCCACCCACGGGGTCCCCACTCGGGCAGTGCAGGGGGGAGACAGGGGACAGGTGGGGGACAAGGAACAACCGGGGGACACAGGACAGAGGGGCACACGGGGATAGCCGGGGGACGCGGGACAACCGAGGACACCGGACAGCCTGTGGAAATGGGACAGCCAGCCTTGGGGATGCTCCCACCCCGGCCCCGGCCGGGGTGAGCAGAGCTCCAGCTGCGGGGCAAGAACCTCCAGTGCCCCTTCCCACCGCCCCGGCTGCCCCTGGGGGTCCCACCCCCTGCCGGGGGGGTCCCGTGCACAACCCCCGGTGCGCCGGGGCAGCGGGCAGGGTGGTGGGACAAGTCCCGCAGCCCCCCGAGAGCCGGGCTGGGGGTCACGCCGTGCAGCCCCGCGATGCCCCGGGCTGGGGCAGCCCCGGGCGCTCCCTCCGAACCTGCCGCGGCCGCCCAGCCCCGCCCGCTGCCCTTCCTCGGGAGGAGGAGGAGGAGGAGAAGGAGGCGGCAGCGGCCGCGGAGCAGGAACGGAGCTGGAAGGAGCGGGAGCGAGACAGCCTCGACGGGACGGGGCGGGACGGGGGTCCCGGTAGTGCCCACCAGCAGGTACCGAGCGGGGCGGGCACAGGGTACCCGGGACGGGGCTCTGCGGCCGCGCGCGGGTCCGGGACCGGAGCCGCCTCCCCGTCCCCTCCGGAGCCAGCCCGGCCGCATACCCCCCGCACCCAGCACGGGCCGTGGCCCAGGGCCGGCACCCCCCCGCGCCGAGGGTCTCAAACCCCCGGCACCTCCCGGTCCAGGTGTCACCAGCCCCATCACCCGCGGTCCCCGCTGCCCACGGGGGTCGCAGCCCGCACATGCCACCGTGGGGCAGGGCAGGGGGTTATGCGACCGGATGGGCTCTGCTGTCGCGGTCCCAGCAGGGCCTGTGCCCCGTCCCCGCGTCCTCCCCGGCGAAGGGACAGCCTGGGGACACTGGGAGCTGCCGCGCTGCAGAGATAGACCGTCCCCACAACCTGCCCCCTGTCCCCCAGCCGTCAGGCCCGTCCCTCATGCCGGGGAAGCTGAGGCGCAGTGCCCGGGGAGTGCTGGGGGAGAAGCAGTGGCAGAGCCTGGAGGAGACGGGAAGCACCCGGCTGGGGCAGCCCAAGCTCGCCAGGTGGGTGCTGCACCTCGCAGGGTGTACCTGCACCCCAGCCCCACTTCCCGCCGGGGCTGCACCCCCGCGGTCACCCCCACCTGCTGCTGCCTTCCAGATCCAGGACTTATGACCCCTCCTGCAAGGACACAGAGCAGGCGGCCACAGGCGGGCAGGGACCCCCATCCCCCGCGGTGAGTCTTGGGGTGCCGAGGCCGAGGAGGGGGACCCCGACCAGTGCCATGGTCCCGGCCCGATGTTCTCTGAGGGCAGGGGCCGAGGGAGAGGGCAGAGGTGGTGACAGAGCAAGGGGGCTCTGGGATGCCCCGAGCGCCCCCGCAATGCCGGCCCCACACCCCGACCTCCCGCAGCTGAGCAAGCAGGACAGCAGCTACCGCCGGGCCTTCGGGGAGCTCGCCGAGGGGGACGCGCTGCTGGGCTGCTTCTCGTGCGCCTGGCAGAGAGAGATGCCCTACCACGGCCGCCTCTACGTGTCCTCCCGACACGTCTGCTTCCGCTCCAACCTCCTGCTCAAGGACATCAAGGTGGGCTGCGGTCGGGTGCGGGGCTGTGGCGGGGCCGCGGGTGGCAGCTGGGGACACGGTGACACTGGTGACACTGCCCGTCCCCCCGGCCCAGGCCGTGATCCCCGTCGCCTCCATCTCAGCCCTCAAAAAGACCAACACGGCGCTGCTGGTGCCCAACGCGCTCAGCATCCGCACGGCCCGGGGGGAGAAGGTGAGAGCGGGGGCGGTGCTGGGGGGTGGCTCCGCCCGAGGCTGTTTGAGGTGTCCCAGTCCCCGGGGGCCCTGGGCTGTGACCGAGGGAGCAGCTCCAGTGCAAGGCCCCTTCCCCGCTCCCCGACAGTTCCTCTTCGTGTCGCTGCGCCAGCGAGAGGCCACGTACCAGCTCCTGAGGTCGATCTGCAAACACCTGCAGGTACGCGGGGGCTGGATGGGGGGAGCTCTGTCCATCCACTGCAGGGCACCTCCCTTCGTCTCTCCTTGTCCAGGACAGCGGTCAGACCCCTCGGGACTCGGTGAGCAACGAGGAAACCCTTGGGAAGTCTCTGGTAAGGCCGGGGAAGGGCGGGCCTGCGTCCAGGGGGATGCAGCAGAGGGAAGGGTGGTCCCAACACCCTGGCTGGGGTGGGCTGGGTGCAGTGGCCCCTGGGAAAGCTTCTGGGAGAAATGTGGAGTGGAAAAGCTTCAGCCTCAGGGCAGTGCAGAGCCCAAAACCCCCAGAGCTCTCTCCTCATGAGTGTCATCGGGTCCTGCCCAAGTCCCCATGGCCATGGGGTGGGTGCCTTGGGGACACACACCATGGCTGGGGCTTGTCCTCTTCCAGAACTCAAGCCAGTTGGACCTGGAGCAGAGCACCCCGGAGCCCAACAGCCTCCATGAGTCCCTAGGTGAGCAGCCACCCTGATGCACCCCCTGCATGGTGTCCTCACCCACGTCCCTGCCCTGCTGGCAGCTCTGGGCTCTGCTCCCCCTCCCCGCACACATGTGGTCTGGGGGACACCACGCAGCCCTTGGCCCCCTGACCAGCATCTCCCACAGCTCCAGGGAGCACAGGATTAGCTCTCTGTGGCTCTGTGTGCTCCTGGGACCCCCAGTCCTCTCCCTGGGACGCTCATGAATGTCTCCTGGTCACCCGCAGATGAACCAAGCCCAAGGCCAAGGGAAGCAGAGGAGGAGGGTGACAAGGTGGCCCTGTTGACTCCCAGAAGCAGTGAACGGGTGCCCTTGGCAGGGACACAAGGCCTCTGGGGTGGGTCAGGGGGCTCAGGGAAGGACGTGCTGCTGGGAATTCAGCCCTGGCAGAGCCCACCATGGGGTCTCAGAGGCACTGACACTGCCTTGTCCTGGCAGGGGAACCCCACACCGCGCTCTGGGCCTGGGCCGCTGCACTCTGGTCCCGGGTGAACCCCCAGCTGAGCCTTTTCAACATCATCATCATCATCTACCTGCTGCTGTGAGTCCCCAGAACCTGTTCAAACACCCTGGGGCCTCAGGACACTCCCAGTCCTCACCCCCCTTGGCAGCCCCACGTTCCCCTAGTCCCCCCTTGGGCACCCGTCCCCAGGACAAGCACACAGGAGCCTGGCTGTGGCCCTGCTTGAGTCCTGTGCCCCCCCTGGGTGACACTGGCTGTCCCCCAGCATGGTGGCCTTGCTGGTGTCCTCGGGGTACATCGGGCTGCGCATCGTGGAGCTGGAGCAGCAGTTGGCATTTGCAGGGGCTTGGCCACACCTCAACCTGTCACAACAGTGAGTGACCAGGGATGGGGGGCCCTCTGTGCCCAGTAGAGACCCCCTCCTCACCCTGGCTCCCCCTGCCCAGGTACAAGACAACATGAGGCCAGTGAGGACCTGCCATCACCAGTGCCCCAGACAGAGGGCACAGGGACTGCCCCAACCCCTTCCTCTGCCTCTCAGGGGGCTCCATCACCAAGTGCCTTCCAGGCTCCCACAGTGCCTGGGAAGCCCAGAGGGGGTGTGGGGCTCCATCTCGCTCCCCCCGAGTCTCCCACCCTGAGCAGCAGCAGGAGGGAAGCCAAGGAGTCCCAGGGGAACAACGAGCAGCACATGGGGAGGGGTAGGGGCCACCCCCCACCCAGCCCTCCCTGCCCAGCGGAGGCAGGCAGAGGGGCCTGGGCCCAGGCAACGCATGGGCAAAGAGAACAGACTATTTTATTAATAAAAATTAATAAAACCTTTATTAATATTTCTTATCTGCTGGGCCAGATGCCACAGGACAAGCACCAACCAGTCCCCACAGTCCCTCTGCTCCCCAGAATGGGCCAGGACCAGGGGCTTTGGCTGGGGGCGGGAGGGGAGCTCCAGGTTCCTGGGGGTCCAGGGAGAAGCAGAAGACCCTGAGCAGCCCCCGGGTGCAGGTGACAAAGGGGAACAGAGGGGAAGGGGGTGGTACAGGCACAGCAGGAAGCCCCAAGACCCTGCAGCCACCCAGGTCCCCAGCTCTTACCCTGCCCCAGGACAGGGCCCAGCTGCCAGGGGAAGGGGCTGCAGGAGATGCAGGGATCCAGGTACATGGTGGGGACAGGGGGGTCCCACAGGCACTGGAGGTGGGAGCAGAGCTGGGGGGCACAGCAGGATCCACCCCAAGCCCTGGACCTCAGTCCCACCCTGGGCAGGAAGGGGCCTTGGGGCTTCCCCAACCCACCAAGGTGGGGAAAGTGAGGCACTGCCAGCTCCTTGTCCATGCTGAGGGGCATAAGGCAGGGGGCGGGGGGCTGTGCCTCTCCCTTTTCCCATAAGCAGGAAAGTAAACAGGAGCAGGCAGCTGGGAGCAATAAACCCCAGGTGAGAGCTGTGCCGAGGAAGTCAGTACCTGCAGAGCCAGGGGCAGCTGTGGGAGGGACCCTGGGGGAGGGGCTGGGACTCGCTTCACCCCTCACCAGGCAGAATCAAAGTGGAGCCATAAAGCCCAGTCCCAATAAATTCACAACCTGTTTAATGCCAGTTCAATTGCTTTACATGGAAAAGTTACAGCGCGCTCCATGTTTTTTTCCACCATTTGACACCTGGGATATGACAACGCCACGAGGCCGCAGACTCTGTCACCAGCTCTGGGAGGACCCTGTGCCCGGGTCAGTGCTCACAGGTCACACCCCAACACACCACCTCACCTCTGCCCTTTTCCCTACTGAACCCCAAGCCAGTGACAGTGTCACCTGCAGAACAAACACACACACACACACACATACCGCACACAGACACAACTGGGAGCTCCATCCTGCCCCAGCAGCTGGGAGCAGGGGGGGGAAGGTGGCTGTGCCAGGCTCTGGGAGCCAGGGCAGGGTGAGCAGCCTGTTCTTGCCATGCTCCGAGGGCAACACGTGTGGCCACAGAACAGCCCTGGCCTGGGAATCGCCAGCCCTCGCTGCCAAGTGCAATGAGAGAAGCCACCACGAGCCATCCTGCTCCCAAGGCAGAGAAAAGCGAGACGTGGAAGCAAGACGTACTTTGGGAAAGACCCTGACCAGAGAGGACAGTGGTGGGGGACAGTGACAAGGGAGTGTCCCTGCTTTGCAGCATCCTGGGGCACAGCTGGGAGCACTGGGCAGAGGCTGCAGTGCCCACCTGGCACTGCCCCCCACCCCAGCGGCTCCCACATCACAGGCTGAGGGGCAAACCCATCCCTGCAGGAGCCCTGGAACACTGGGGAGCCCCACCAGCATCACACTCACTCTGTGCTCCAGCTGGGACCCAACTCTCTCCAGCTCCAGAATGGGCACAAACCAGGCTGAAACCTCCTGTGTGCCCCCAACCCAAGCTACTACTCCTTCCCAGAGGAGAAAACAGTGTGTCCTGGGGGTCTGCACAGCGAGACTTGGGCAGGAGGCAAGCCACAAGAGACAGGAAAATCCACAGTACAGCCCCGTTCCCAGGTGATGACACCCATGAGAGACCACCTCTTGCTGCAGGTGGCCCTTTGCTTTCAAACCCACTCCCCAACTTAATGATCTGACTCAATTTAACACCTCCTGGGTGCTCCCAACCCACAGTGATGTGGAACAGTGCCTGTGAGTGAAACAAGTAACATGAGAGAGGCCGGGGGGGGTCACTTCACACCGAGCCCCACATCCCATGGCCAGAGCTACACTAAAGCAGTTGTGTTCAGACTGTGCTTCAGAAATTCCATGGAAAATCCATTCTGGTGGCAAGTAAGACTGTGAGATGACAAGGTGGGTTGTGGGCCTGGGAGACTCAGAGCTGCCAGGCTGTACGGGGTGGGGGGCTGCCAGCACACCAGCTCCTCCCCAGTGCCTCCCAGTAGCTGCAACACGGGGGCAGCACCACGAGCCTGATCCAGGCACTGGTGTGATGGCACGTGTGGTCAAGGCTGTGGTGAACAGGCTGTACCAGCTCACCCTAAGGATACTGGTGGGACTGGGGAGAGGCAAGCATGTTCCTACTGGCTGCTTTTAGGGGAAGAATGGAGGGAGGAAAACCAACAAAGAAAGAGAGAGAAAAGCATCACCTACATAATCTACAGAGAGAGGGCAAGGTCTATATACACAGCCACGGAATTCCACACAGGAACAGGAAGCAGTGCTGGGAAAGGGCAGGAGGCAGGCAGGGCAGGCACAGGCACACATCAGACAGGACAGGCTGTGCTGCTACACAGCTCCTCTTAAATTAAAAGCACCACACACACACACACAAGCGTTTGTGTAACCCCACGGGCTCCAACACCAGCTGAACTCTCATCCCACATGACCTAAAAACCCCAAACCACACACCAAAACCCGACAGCAGGGCCCTGGCTGGGACTTGGAGGTAACAAAAAAAAACACTGCAGCCCTGCTTTAGGAGAACCCCCCTTCCAGCCAGAAGAGGCCCTGCTTGCCCCAAAAATCAGATCCTCAGGAGTTGTTTTGGCTCTCAAACACATCCCAACTGCTTCTGGCCTCAGGGAGACTCCGAAGCAAGGCACTGGGGGAAGCTCCACATGCACGGGGGGATTGGGTTTCTTTTTTTATACAGTCCTTGTTTCTTCTCTCTGGTAACTCACAGGATCAGCCCAGAACATGCAACATCAACTGCAGAACTTCCCGGATCTGCTCCCTCAGAGGTGAAGCTTTTCCAACTCTCCTCCAAAGTTTAGAGCCCCAGAACGTATTTGTTCAGAGGCAGCTGTCAAGCACGCCAGAAAAATCAAGCTGTCTTATGGGAATGATTATGTCAAGTACTATAGTACCTGTCTGGGTGAAAAAATAAAAAAAAAAACAACAAAGGAAAGTAGGCAGTTCTCCAGTTTCTTCCTGGAATGGGGATGGCAGGCTATGAACAAAGCCCTTTGATGCCCAGCTGGAGCCGTGTCCACTTGCACCAGTGGTACTGGCCCAGTCTGGCTGGCTCCTGCCTCCAGAGATGTCACCGAGGACACAGGGACCCAGAGCAGCACGTCAAACCCCTTCCCACAGTGGCAAGGATATGCTCCTGTCTCCCAGGAGGGACACCACGGCCGTGGGGATGGCCTCAGTCCAGTCTCAGTGGTCCATGTCACACGAGTCCTCCCCAGTACCATCCAGAGGGCTGGAGGATGCTGGGTTAACATTTCTCTTGTACCCGTTTCCCTTTATGAAAGATGAATCCACAAACCTTTGGCAGTTCCCTCCCCTCCCCACCCCATCCCCAATACTGCCCAGCGTGGATCACAAGCACGTATTTATTGAGCTGGGTCCTCCTCCAGTCCCTCAGCTCTCCCTCCCCTCGGCTGGGCTCTGGGTGTCCATGCAGGCCGAGGGAGTGGTCTGATCCTGGAATGTCAGGCTGTAGGTTCCTGGGGTGCAGGGAGAGGGTTTATCGTATCCTGGTGAAGAGGTTAAGCACGGACACAGACTCCTGAGAAGACAAAGCGGGGGGTAAATCCTCCACAGCTCTAACTCCACGTGCTTTTGGGTTGGTTTGTTTTTAATCTGGGGAGGTATCTCTAGCTCAGTGCATGATCCCAGCTCACCATCCAAAGTCCAACACCATAAATATTCCCATGGGTTATTTCCAACTGATAACAAGGAGCACGGCACGCCAGTGTTCCGTTCTCACAGCTCTGCAGGCAGCTGTGCCCCAGAGCAGGCAGCAACTGGGGGACCCCCAGGCAGCGGTGCCAGCTTCCCCCAGCCCTGTCCTCCAGATCCCTCTGCCAGGCACCCAGAAAAGGTCTCGGAGCACTGGGCACAACCTGCCTTTGGTGATGGTGAACTGTCACTGGCAGCATCCGCGACCTCATTTCCATCCAAGCCCCTATTTTAAGTTTAGTAAGGAGCCAGAGGATAAGCACAGAATGGTTTAGGTTGGAAGGGACCTCAAAGCTCACCTCATTCCAGCCCTGCCATGGGCAGGGACACCTTCCACTAGCCCAGGTTGCTCCAAGCCCCATCCAACCTGGCCTTGGACACTTCCAGGGATGGGGCAGCCATAGCTGGTCTGGGAAACCTGTGCCAGGGCCTAACCACTCTCATAGGAAGGAGTTTTTCCCTAAAATCTAATCTAGACCTGCTCTCTGGCAGTGGGAAGCTATTCCCTTTTGTCCTGTTCCTCCATACCTTGTCCAAAGTCCCTCTCCAGCTCTCCTGGAGCCTCTTTAGGCACTTGGAATGGGCTTCAGGTCTCTCCAGAGCCTTCTCTTCTCCAGACTGAACAGCCCCAGGTCCCAGCCTGCTGTCACCCCTGTGGGCTCAGTTCACAGCCACACACCAGCAGGAAGATGGTGGGCTCAGCATGAGCCCCCCAAAACGCTGCTCAGCAGCCCCGGACCAGCCTGGACAGGGATGTTGTGTCACACTGCCTTGGGCACACAGGGTGACCTTTTACTTCATCTGGCAACAAATCCATTAAATCTCAGCAAAGTTGAACCCTCCCCTGCCCCCAGTCCTTGATCTGCAGGAGGCACTGAAGGGATCAGAGGGAAGGCAGCAGAGCAGAGCCAATGTGCCCCGAGTGCCCCCTGGGCAGCTGCCACCCCACCCCCCGCAAGGGCCTTACCTTTGTGGAGCGAGTTTTGCTGAAGACGTTCCAGAAGCGCAAGGTCTCGTCCCCAGCTCCTGTGACAATGGCCTCCCCGTCAGGGGACATCGCCTGCGGCCAAGACAACAACCCTTACCATCTGCCACGCTTCTGAGGCTGAAAACAGATCTCCACTGGAATGCAGGAGAGAGATTTAACTCTCCTTCCTACTTGGCTGGCAGTGAGAAGCCAAACAACTTCCTCTGCTCCCAGGTGCCTCATCCAGCCTCAGGGGCAGTTTGGGCACTTGCACTTCACTGGTGAAGTTCTGGAACACACGGGGGGGACCTACCATGGCAAGGGTTCTTGGGTTAAGACATCCAAGCCATGTGTAACTGAGGCTATTCCTCCCCAGATTATCAACATGCCTTTAGGCAGGAAGTGTGACATGACTGGATTTGCAGGCTGTATTGGTCTGTTACACTGGAATCTACCTCCCAAAACAGCAGCAGTATTTTTCAGCTCTGCTGTGAACTGCCAAGAGCCTCACATAACAGTAACAGAGCAGCTACAGAGGCCAATGGGGATTACTGCACAAAGTGTTTAATGACAAATGGGGGGGGCTGAAAGCAGCAAATTCTTGCCCTGCTGACAGTCTGCAGTAAAAAGGTGTGAAATTCTTCAGGGAACAAGGAGAGACGCTTGTGTTCCACAGAGTCATAGAATGGTTTGGGTTGGGAGGGACCTTAAACCTCATCTCATTCCACCCACTGCCATGGGCAGGGACACCTTCCACTAGCCCAGGCTGTTCCAAGCCCCATCCAACCTGGCCTTGGACACTTCCAGGGATCCAGGGGCAGCCACAGCTGCTCTGGGCAACCTGTGCCAGGGCCTCACCACCCTCACAGCCAAGAATATCTTCTTAATATCTGACCTGGCCCTGCCCTCTGGCAGTGGGAAGCCATTCTTCCTTCTCCTGTCCCTCCAGGCCCTTATCCAAAGTCCCTCTCCAGCTCTCTCAGAGCCCCTTTAGGCACTGGAAGGGGGTCTTAGGTTTCCCTGGAGCCTTCTCTTCTCCAGGCTCAAAAGAGTTTTCTCAAAAGAAAGCTCAGACATTTCCTCTGAAGAGTTTGGCAGGCTTTGCTGTCATTAACAAAGCCTCACATTTCCATAGCAGCAAATCAAAGCATCCCTTGCAGGCACAGAAACCAGACACAGAGCATTTTCCACTGCTCGTGGGCAGCGTTCACATCCCCACCCAGACTCCAGGCAGCTCCTAGTGCCACTGGCACTGCTGCTGTGGGTCCCACACAGCACACCTGCAGCCAGGTGAGCACCTACGGAGAGGGGCCATCACTCACCAGATACAGGACTCGGTAGGAGTGCCCCGTGAGCTTTGCTACTTGGGTTAACGAGGGGTATTTCCAGACCAGGATCTGGTTCTGTGAGTATCCATGAGTGCTCACCTGGAAGGGGAGAGGGAAACAGGCATCACAGAACCACGGAGTCATTAAGATTGGAAAAGACCTTTAAGATCAAGTCCAACCATCAACCCAGCACCACCACCACAGTCAGCACTAAACTATGTCCCCAAGGGCCACATTCACACATCGTTTGAACACTCCACCACCGCTCTGGGCAGCCGTGCCAGGGCTGGACAGCCCTTTCTCTGAAAACATTTCCCCTAATATCCAATCTAAACCTCCCCTGGTGCAACTTGTCCTGTCCCTTGTTCCCTGCGAGCAGAGCCTGACCCCCTCCTGGCTCCCCCCTCCTGTCAGGGAGTTGCAGAGAGTGAGAAGGTCCCTCCTGAGGCTCCTTTTCTCCAGGCTGAGCCCCCCTTCAGCTGCTCCTGGTGCTCCAGCCCCTTCCCCAGCTCCGTTCCATTCTCTGGCCACTCTCCAGCCCCTCAATGTCCTTCTTGTTGTGAGGGGCCCAGAACTGACCCCAGGATTTGAGGTGGTGCCTCAGCAGTGCCCAGCACAGGGAGACAAGTCACGGCCCTGGCTCTGCTGGACACACTGTGGCTGTTACAAGCCAGGTGCCACTGGCCTCCTGGCCCACGTGGGCACACCTGGCTTATGTTCAGCCACACCTGCCCCATGGGACAGCCTGGCAGCAGCAACACTGCCCAGGGAGGACTCACCAGCTCGTTGGCGTGTTTGGACCAGGCCAGGTTGCACACCTGGGAGCCGGTGTCGATGCACTGCAGGGGCTGCCCCGTGAGCGTGTTCCAGAAGCGGATGCAGCGGTCGGCTGTGCCCCCGCCCGACGCCAGCAGCCCGTGCTGGTGTGGGGACCAGGCGATGGCTTTGACTGCCGCCAGATGCTCTGTGTATTGTTGGACAGGGCTCAGGCTGGAGTGATTCCAGACGAGGAGCTGGCAGAGAGGAGAGATGTGATCAAACTTGTGCCTCAGTCATGTGTTCACAACACGCACAAGCTGTGATGGGGACAAGGAGGGCAGCTGGGCAACAATCTGATTTCCCACAGTTCTGCCCAGGCATGCTCAGCTCCACTGGGCACTTCAAAGAATCCCAGAATGGTTTGGGTTGGAAGGGACCTTAAAGCCCATCCAGTTCCACTCCCTGCCATGGGCAGGGACACCTTCCACTAGCCCAGGTGGCTCCAAGCCCCATCCAACCTGGCCTTGGACGCTTCCAGGGATGGGGCAGCCACAGCTGCTCTGGGAAACCTGTGCCAGTCTCACCCAGCCACTACACTCAGCTGAGGAGCCATTCTACCCCTGGGCCATGAGGCAGGGAACAGTCCCGAAGGGAAGTGCACGGAGCCAAAGACAGCATCACTGACCAGAACCTCAGACTCTTCTGTTGTTTTTTGGGTGTATCATTCCAGAACACACCTTGAAATCCGCTTAGTTCATCAGGAGTTATTCTGAGCAGGAGGAACTCAGTCCAACCATGCTGTCATACAGGCAATGGGCACATTCCCTACCTAGCAACCCACTCCAAAGGGCTTGGAACACTGCTTCTCCATGACAGATGCTTCTCCCATATGGTGCTCAGTGAGCTACAGGACTGTGTTACAGGTAGGAGAACTCACAGAGCTCTGCCTCAGGTTCCTTCTGCACACAAACATTACTGCAACAAACGTGACCACACACTGCCTGAACAAAGGCAGGAAGGGCAGCTCAGCAGTGACTTTACTGAACTCAAGCTAGAGATTTAATTAGCCACATACAGAAGCAAAATTAAATTTGCCTTTTTAATTTTATTAGGAGGAGAAGACTGAGGAGAAGCTTAGCATGATTTATGTTGGTCACACTCCAACAACCAAAACAAAAGCCCCTTTCAGAGAGGCCAAACATCCCTAAAGAACCCCAGAATCACTAGAGCTGGAAAAGACCTTTAAGGTGAAGCCCAACCTTTAACCTGACCCCACCAGGCCCACTAAACCATACTGCAAAGTGCCACATCCACATATTTTTCAACACTTCCAGGGATAGTGACTCCACCACTGACCTGGGCAGCCTGTTCTGATGTTTAACCCCTCTTTCAGTGAAGAAATTTTTCCTAATATCCAACTTGAACCTCCCTTGGTGCAACTTAAGGCTGTTCCCCCTTGTCCTAAAAAGAAAGGGGGTCTGAGATTTCATGTGACTGTACCTTATTATCATTCCCTCCGGAGGCCAGGAGCTGGTGATCCGTGGACCATTTGAGCCCACAGACCTCCTGCCTGTGTCCCTGGAGCCGGCGCTCAGACTGCAAGGGCGGGGTGCGGATGTCCCGCTGCAGGATCATCCTGTCCCGGCTCCCTGAGGAGAGCTGGTCTGCATTCCATGCCAGGGCACCTGCAACGTGGGCACAGCTTCAGAGTGTTGTGGGAGTCATGGAATCACCGAGTCACTGGGGTTGGAAAAGACCTCTAAGATCATTAGGTCCAGCTGCCAACGCAGCACCACCACGTTCACCACTAAACTAGGTCCCCACATGCCACAACCACACGCTGTTTGAACACTCCCAGGGATGGTGACTCCACCACTGCCCTGGGCAGCCTGTGCCAATGCTTTACAATCCTTCCCATGAAGAGATTTTCCTAATACACAGCTTGAACCTGCCCTGGTGCAACTTCAGGCTGTTTTCCCCTTGTCCTGTCCCTTGTTCCCTGGTGGCGGAGCCTGACCCTCCCCAGCTCCCCCCTCCTGTCAGGGAGTTGCAGAGAGTGAGAAGGTCTCTCCTGAGCCTCTTTTTGTCCAGGCTAAGCCCCACCAGCTCCCTCTGCTGCTCCAGCCCCTTCCCCAGCTCCGTTCCCTTCTCTGGACACGCTCCAGCCCCTCTATGTCTTTTCTGTCGTGAGCGGCCCAGAACCGTCCCCAGGATTTGAGGTGTGGCACAGGGGGACAGTCAGTGCCCTGGTCCTGCTGGACACAATATTAAGTCCAACCTCTCAAGCCCTGTAGTAGCAGAATGCAACCACCACAGTTGCCAAGGGATTAAAAAAACCCCAAAACAAAGGAAACCCCACCCCCAAACCTTACAGATCTCCCCTACATCCAGTCCTAGATCTGTGCACAAAGAAAGATTCACCTGCACAGACTGACTGCAGGAATCACCAAGCCCATTTCACAGTGCAGTAGAGCACAAGGACAGATCTCAGAAAGTGCCTGGATTTCCCAACTCTCATCCCACAGTCCAGATTCACAACCTCTCTGAGCAGAAAAAAAAAAACCAAAACAGCCCCCTCTGAAAAAGGGAACTGGAAATCTCAGTGAGAAGCTGCCTGCAGGGCTGCAACCGGAAGCCAGTGGCAGTGAAAGGATGTTGCAACCAAACCCAAAATGCCTCAGACATTGAGAAAACACCTGCTTGCAACACCCAACCGCCATCACACCCAGATCAGAACACCATTGTTACGAGACTAGAATATTTTCAAGACTGCTCAAGACACAGCAGGGGATAAATATCAACTCTGGTATTCCAAGTTTTCTATTTCCAGCAGATCCTTGGCTAACAAAGTTCAATCAGGAAGGAACAAACCCTGAGAACCCTCTGCCTCCCCCCTCCTTACCGACTCTGGCCGTGTGCCCCTCCAGCATGGAGAGCTTCTTTCCTGCAGCTGCATCCCATATCTGTACAAAGCCCTTGTGAGTGCCAACAGCCACCAAGTTCCCCTGGACAAACAGAGAGCCAGCATCAGTACAGCCAGGAAGTACAGCCAGAAAACAAGCTGGAAGCTGAGGGAAAAGACTTGAGATAAATCCCACGAGATGGAAAGCATCCAAAGTTCTTCCATCTTACATGTCTTTCCCTACTGAGAGGCCCAAGCAGCCTGGCTGGAATATATTTATTGTAACATTTTATTGTCAAGAGCTGGAGAAGAACCGGCTTTTTCTCCCTCCCACTCCTCTTGGCAATGCCTTGAGAACCTCAAGATACAAGAGGCTGTTCTCTAATCCCTCTCTTTTAGCAGAGAAAAACAGTGTTGACAGGAAAACACATCTGACTGCTGATGTACAGGGGAGCTTGGGGGAATTCAGGAAAAGAAGCCAAGGAGTTAATCATGGCTGTGATGACAGTGCCTGAGTGAGGAGTGTCTCAGCTGTCCCTGCTGACAGCGCCATACTGACCCGTTCTGACCAGCCCACGGATGTCACGGAATCCCCTTCCACAGAGAGGTCACACAGCCGGGTCACCTTCAGAGGGGACAGAATGGGGTAAGAAACACGTGTTTTTGTCACACAGCACTACTGGTTGTCTCACAAACCAGTGCCTCGTTTGGCACAGAGCACGACAAGTGCTGAGCCCCTCACAGGGCACATTCCATAGCTCTGGAAGGCTGGAAAAGCCCTACAAGCAACAGGTACTTCCCTCCTCAGTGATGACCATTTACCTGACTTGTACAAGCACTCCACAGGTAAACACAAGTCCCAAGGCCAACGCTGAGGACATTAAGAGAGGACCAGTCCACCAGGTTCAGGTAGAAGTCATCCTGCAGCTCTGGGGCATCCAGCACTTTGAAAGGAATCTTGGAGATTTTCCGAGTTGGTTTTCGAGGTGATCTTAGCAGCTTCTGACTGTTTACAAAAACAGACAGAAAAACAGCTACGGGATCCTGGCACAGCACAGCAGATGGGAGGCACAGGTGCAGCCACTCTTTACAGCATTTCTGTAGAAATGCAGGGACAAAGAGGCTGCACAATTCTTTCCAGCAGCAAGACTGGAAGGAATTAGGTTCTGCTCCTACGAACGACCCAGGGAGCAAAAAGGTAAACTGATTACTAAGAGTTGGCCAAAGACATGTTAAGCACAGAGGCAGGTTGGGCACCTGCAGAAATTCTTAGAATTCAACTGTCCCTATCTCTCTCCAGATTTCCAAACCCAATTCACATTGCAATTTTGTGCGCCTCAGAGAAAAGCCCTACAGAACCTTGCTGGACCCTCCGTCCCAGCCCCTCCCCTCTCACAGTCCGAGGAGGGTCAGTGTTACCTTTTGTTGCTGACAGGAGACAGGGAGTAGGGCGAGACCTCGTTGCCATCGTCGGGGCTGGAGCGTTTTGTGCTGAGCGAGTACTGCACGAGGAAAACACACCTCGTAAGGACCCTGAGGCATCACTCCCCCGGTGAACTGGTGCCAATCCAACTCTAACACCCAGACAGATTGCCCAAATTTTTCAGTTCTTCCCTTTCTCAGGTGCTCCAAAACCGCACAGCTCCCATCACCTCCCCCGAAGTTCAAAAAGCTTGATTTGATCATTCACCTCCCTGTCCAAAAAGCCTGGCTGCACCCAGCTTTCCTGCCAGCACACACACAGGAAGCACGTTGTTTGCTGCACACTCAGGTGCTCCTTGCAGGCCACCAAATTTGTTATCAACAACTTATCTCAGCCAAGCCCCAACACCAGCTCACTGCACAAGCAGCCTGGCAGGGCCGCGTGCTCCGTTCTGTGACACACGGAGCAGCCTGCACGGGGTTCAGTGCAAGTGACTGACTTACAGTGAACAGAGACTTCTTCTCTGGGGTGGATGGCTGCAGCCTCCTGTCCTCTGTCTGAGGGTCCTGCACCTTCTCGATCCCTGCTCCCAAGAGTTCATTCTTCAGCAGGGCGGAGTAGGCCAGGCCATCTGTGAACCCAAACGAGCACTGAGTAGAGAGCTCTGAGCTGCAACAGCTCCGCAGGGAGAGCCAGGATCATGTCTGCCTGACCTGGAGAAGAGAAGGCTCCAGGGAAACCTTAGAGCCCCTTGCAGTGCCTAAAGGGCTTCCAAGAGAGCTGGAAGGGGAGTCTGGACAAGGGCCTGGAGGGACAGGAGAAGGGGAATGGCTTCCCAGTGCCAGAGGGCAGGGCCAGGTTAGATATTAAGAAGACATTCTTGGCTGTGAGGGTGGGGAGGCCCTGGCACAAGTTGCCCAGAGCAGCTGTGGCTGCCCCTGGATCCCTGGAAATGTCCAAGGCCAGGTTGGATGGGGCTTGGAACAGCCTGGGCTAGTGGAAGGTGCCCCTGCCCATGGCAGGGGGTGGAATAAGATGAGGTTTAAGGTCTCTTCCAACCCGAACCATTCCATGATTCTATGACTTGAACACTCATAGAGCCTCTTAATAAGCCTGGGGCCCCTGCTTTAGAAGCCAGATTAGCAGCAAGCTATCCCTCCTTCCCCCCCGTTAGGAAAGTGCATCCCTGGCACAGTAAACCATGGGATACAAAGAGCCTCTTGCCTCCCAGACACTCATCAGAAGCAGTGTGCTGGTTTTCATTCATGATGTGGGCATTTCCCAAAACATCAGCACGAGTTTTGGCATAAGGATGAAAGTGCCAGTGCGGTCTGAATTCCCAAGCTCCCCAACACTGTGCAGTAAGAGCTCTGGGCATGGCCCAAACAGCAGATGGGGGCTCTCACCTTTGCCATTGTCTGATGTAGCATCCTTTGCTTTTCTGTTTTGGCTTGGTGATTTTTCATTTTCCTGAAACGAAGAAACATGCCTTCGCCATACAGAAACCTCAGGATATATGGTAAAACAGCAAATCCAGGAGGCTCCTGGAGCACAGGGTTTGAGGACAGGCACTCAAAGGAACTCTCCTGGGGCAGCAGAAGCCCATGGTGCAGAAAACAAGCAGAGCAATCATGCCAGCCCAAACAAAAGGCACTATTTCCACAGTTCCAAGGCTGGGTTGTAGGGGAAGGGATCAAAACTTACATTTATTCTGTGGAAGTTAATGCTCCAGTTGGCCCCAGCTCTTGAGGGAATGAACCTGTCACCGTGCTTACTAGGAGAAGACATTGGGGAATTGGAAGGTGTCAGGGTTCTTCTCATCTCTGCTACCTGAATTAAAGAATAAAAGGCGTTGGACTTATTCTTGTCAACAGTTGGTTGGTTTGTCAGCCCCCAGTTTTTTACATTACACATGTAGTTACTGAGAATATGTAGTAAAAAGGCATTTACTGAGCTCCATAAAAATATCTTCACTCCTTTTTGCAACCCGAACTGGGGTTGTAATTTCAAAAGCTCTCTTGAAGTCAAGTTATTTGGGTATTCGTAGAACAGCTCAGGAACTTACACCTGCTCACAGCCCAACAAAAGACTGTGGGTTTGCTTTGAAGAGGCCCCAGGTCTTTCAAAAGCTCAAGGAAAACAGTCCCAGGCGAGACAGACAACAACATAACAGCGAGCCTGAGCCCATCTGTACTCACACAAGGCATTGTGTTCTCATTCTGTATATTGATTTGGCGTAGAAGACGTCTCTCGTAGTCCTGGTCCATGGTGGGAAGCTGGCTGGGGACACCAGCAGGCTCAGGAATTTGTGTTTGCGAACTCCAAGCAGTAATTAGTCACCTGCAAAAGCCAGGGGGAGAAACACACCAAAATGTTGCACCCCTCCACGCAGAAACAGCCTCTTCAGCTTCCTAATCCTGTTCTTTGAACTTGAGACCACTTTTCGTACCCAGACTGCTGATCCCAAACCGCTCCCAGAAACCACTTTCCTCAGCAGCCCCGTGCTCCGTTACTGCCCTTGGCTGCTGACTGACGTGTGCAGACAACAGCACTCTGTGTCTGTGTCTGACAGGACCTCAGCAGGTCACCCCCACACCTGGAGCAGGGAGTGCCCCCAGACCCTGCAGCAGCAGAGTTTGCCAAGCCTGCAGGAAACAGGCATGGGAAGTTCAGGCACCTGCAGCCTGTCCTGTCCAGGTTCTGGCACAGGTTGCCCAGAGCAGCTGTGGCTGCCCCATCCCTGGAAGTGTTCAAGGCCAGGTTGGTCAGGGCTTGGAGCAAGTGGAAGGTGACCCAACTGGATGAACTGCAAGGTCCCCCCCAGTCCAAAGCACTGTGAGATTCTATCAGGCCTGCCCCACCCCTCAGGCCAGCGGCAGCAGTGCTGAGGGTGGCGTGTTGTCAGATTTGACAGAAGTACTGGACACTTGTACCACCACCCACTGCAGAACACACAGCTAGGGATGAGGCAGCCCTCAAGCGAACATTCCACATCTGATGTGCATGCTGTCCCAAATACCCCTCCTGGCTGACACAAAGCTCACTCACAGCCATACAGTCTAAAAAGCACACATTTTAAGCATGTATTTAAGGACAGGGCTGCTTCATAGCTGAGATTTGGCTGCTGAATGACAACGTGTATCAATAAAAAATAAATGAGCTTACACTTGTGTGAGGACATGGAGTCACAGCCCTCCGTGAGCCCTGAGGGCAGAGAGCAGCAACCCCAGGGCCCCACCTACCCCCCTCACAAACACCTCGTGCTTTGTCCACAGCTGACATGGGCACAAAAATGCTGGCACCAGAAGAGACACGCCAAGTTGGTCTTTCAACCCAAGATAAACATGTCCAAAGGGAAAGCTGGAATCTAACTCACAAGCAAATCCCCACAACACAGAGGCACCTGGAAGATGTGCAGGACGTAGAGGGATTTTCATTCCTGTTATTGCATAAACATTTATTGGCACCTGGCCAGAATCCTGGCTGCACCAATGGAGCCGCCTCCAGACATAAACTTGCTGCAAAATCCAGGAGGCAAAAGTACACAAAGGCTGTGCTGGGAGGAGGCTGCCCGGGGAGCAGCTGCAGAGTGCCACACTCAGGGACTGCCAGGCACTGCCTCCTGCGCCCTCCTGTATGACCTGCTGGGAAGAGGTTCCCTCCAGGAACCAAAAACTTACCCAGGGTTTGTCTTTAAAAACTGGGGGCAAGCTACCAAGCTACGGGGAGCCCAGCAGCACACGCTTGCAGTTCAGCAAGATGTGATGAAGTGTTAGAGGATCCTGTGAAATCAGCTTGAAAACAAGACAAAGCACACACACTGTGCACTGCAGCTGTCCCTCAGCCTGCAGAGCTGACAGCCTTTTATCTCAAAGGGTTACAGCAAATGGGGTGATACCAGCCTGGTGACCAGGCACCAGCAGGGTTCCACAGGGCTCCAATCTTAGTGCCAGTTCTCTTGAACGTCTTCATAAGTGACTTGGATGCAGGACTGGAAGGTCCTCAGTGGATCTGCTGAGGACACCAACTTGGGAGGATCTGCTGACTCCCTCAAGGACAGAGAGGCCCCACAGAGAGACCCTGACAAATGTGAGGGCTGGGCAATCCCCAACTCCATGGTGTTTAACAAAGGCAAATGCCAGATCCTGCCCCTGGAACGGGGCAGCCCTGGATGCAGGGACAGACTGGGGAACGAGTCTGTTCCCCAGGGCAGCATCACGGGAAGGGCCCTGGGGGATATCAGGCCCAGCATCACTGGCCGGGCCAGGGAGGGGATTGTCCCACCCTGCTCTGACCTGGGGCAGCCTCACCTTGAGTCCTGGGGGCAGTTTGGGGGCCAAAGTGTCAGGGACAGGACCTAGGGAATGGCTGGAGCTGTGCCAGGGGAGTTGGGATGGATCTCAGGGAAAGATTCTTCCCCCAGAGGGTGCTGGGGCACTGACCAGGCTCCCCAGGGCAGTGGGCACGGCCTCAAGGCTGCCAGAGCTCCAGGAGCGTTTGGACAACGCTCTGAGGGACAGGGTGGGATTGTTGGGGTGTCCTGAACAGGGCCAGGAGTTGGACTGATGATCCTTCTGGGTCCCTTCCAGCTCAGGAGATTCTGTGCTTCTCTGATCTAAGCCATTTGTTAGTACTGAAACCTGGACTTCTTACAAATGCTGAAAAGCTTTTCTTCCTTGCCATCAAGCCTGCCAACACTTTTACAGGAGCATCCCTGAGACAGACGGTGCCAAGTTGGTTCTGAGCACACCTGTTTACCTCTGCCACCTCCTCCCCTGAGCTCTTTTCATTTAACACATTTCTCCCATATGTTCTTTCAGAAGCAAAACTGGAGAAAGCTCCCAAATTTAACAGTGATCAGCTTCCACCAAATGAAGCAAAGAGTCAGAGATGGCATTACTGGAGTGTAAAGTCAGAAAAATCTGTGATGCTATTAATAAAGGAGGTTAAAAAAAAAAACAATTAGTGCATGCCATGCCAAACATTCTCCCTCACTTACCACCACCGTTACCGACCCACGAGCACCAAATGTGCATCTCAAATCAAACAGCTCAACAAAATGCACACCCTTCCCCACCCCACTCCCCTTTTCTTTTTTTGGGTTGTTGTTGTTTTAACACCATGAGCTCAGCCTGCAGAACCCACATGAGGAGCGTGATCAGCCGGGGAACACCACACATTTCAAGTGTCCTCCCAAAACAGCTCAGCACAGTATTTGTGAGAGATCCAGATCCAGTTACACAGCAAAGAGACATTTTTAATTCTGTACCTGAAACATATTCGCTTCTCGAGCTTTTCATTTGACTTCCCATCTGCCCAAATTTCAACTACAACTTCCACTCAGAAACACAGCACAGAGTGTCCAATAGAGAGACTGCAGAGGCAGAACACAGCAGTGAATGTTCAGCACCTGAATAATGACATATTTTCACCTAAAAACCTGTTCCACAGGCCCAAGGAGCAGATAGCACCTCTGATTTGGGGTAGGCTCTCGCCAACTCCAAATTTGTCTATCAGAAGTGAGCAGATTTTTCTTTTCCCCCAGAGCAAGTAAAAAAAGGCTTTGCCAAAAGGACCTGGGAGTGCTGGCTGGCAGGGGCTGAACACAAGCCAGGTGTGCCCAGGTGGGCAAGGAGGCCAATGGTACCTGGCTTGTACCAGCTCTGTGTGTCCAGCAGGGCCAGGGCTGTGACTGTCCCCCCTGGGCTGGCACTGCTGAGGTCCCACCTCAAACCCTGGGGTCAGTTCTGGGCCCCTCACAATAAGAAAGACAGAGAGGGGCTGCAGCATGTCCAGGGAAGGGAACAGAGCTGGGGAAGGGTCTGGAGCACCAGGGGCAGCTGAGGGGGCTCAGCCTGGAGAAAGGGAGGCTCAGGGGGGACCTTCTCCCTCTCTCCAAGTCCCTGACAGGAGGGGGGAGCCAAGAGGGGGGTCAGGCTCTGCCCCCAGGGAACAAGGGACAGGACAAGGCGAAACAGCCTCAGGTTGTGCCAGGGGAGCTTCAAGCTGTACATTAGGGAAAATTTCTTCATGGAAAGGGCTGTCCAGCCCTGGCACAGCTGCCCAAGGCAGGGGTGGAGTCACCATCCCTGGGAGTGGGTTCAGAAGCCAAGTGGCACTTGGGGTCATGGTTTAGTGGGTAACCTTGGCAGTGCTAGGGAACGGTTTGACTTGATGATCTTTTCCAACCCCAGTGATTCTGTGATTCTATGACTGGGGTATGTGGGCTATAAGTTCTCTTTAAGTTGGAGAAATAAAAGATCTCGAGGAGCTGCACGTGTTACATATTATTTTTGTATAAGACTTTGTTACTAATTACGCAGTTTATGCTTGGAGAAGAAAAGTGGTGTTTGGTGCAAGGTTCTGGATTTCTAAGGAAGAATTTGTATTCAGACTTTATTTTCTTCATGCACCTTATGTGCCGCCTCTGAATTGCCTGGATTGTCTCACAGCCCATTACTTTAAGAACAACACTTCCAGGCAGAGTTATAATGCTGAACAAAGTGCCTTTTGTTCTTTTTATTGACCCAACCTTCAAGTATTCAAATACAGAAATGTTTTTTCTTGGTATGGACGTGTTTTTAATAAGCCAGCATGCAGAATGCCAGGGCTGGCTGGGAAACGAGGGCAGTTATTTTGCAAAGCGATTTCTGTGGTTTGAGGCAGGTTGTGCCTGTTTGGATTCCCCAGCACACCCTGAAGTTGGGGGGACAGATGCCGCCTGTGTTGGCTTTGTCAATCCAGACGTGTTCTGCTGGAGCAGAGCAGGAGCTGGATGAGCCCCGACCCTTTTTTATTCCAGAAACTGTTCGTGTGCTTCTTAAAACTGGAGAATATTTGGCTGGGTAAGTGTTCAACAGGAAAGGGGGAGGCTCAGAATACCAAAGGCAGGGTAAATTTAAATGTAGAGCTGAATATACTTCCTAATTTATACAGGGCCAAAGGGGGTAGAGGATGCCTTGGTAATTCAAATACCATTAACATTATGTTGATGCTTTATTTTGAAGCATCTCAAATCTGAAAAAGGTTGCCTGGAGCTTTTTTTTTTTTTACTAACAAGCATCAAACAGACCCCAAATTTAGAGTCAGCAAGAGACTACCCAAACCTAGAAATGCTGACTGCTCTTTGGGCCTGTATTTAATGTCATTATTGAGGTGCTGAGTATTTCCAAGCTCTCCAGAAAAGCCCCATCATTTACCATCATTTCTTCTCTTTTACAGACTCTTGAACCAGCTGCAAGGGGAAGGAATAAACAAAAAAAAAGGGAGGGGGTAAAAAAAAAGCTACACCAAAACATTTTAGCTATGTGATAGTCAAGACTACAGAGCAGCCATCGACAAGGAGTAGGATAATCTGCACTTGGCCAACCCAACATAGAACTTTTACACATTTAACCTGGAGGAAGAGAGTTTATATCTTATACCAACCAACCAAACCTTTCCAGGAACCGGCCTCCTTTCAAACCAGCAGCAGGACAAAGAGCTAGAGAGCCTTGTGTTCTACCAGTATTTACCTTTTTAAAGTTAGACAGATATCACTTTTTATTTAACAATTTACTAAGGTATTAGTGAGAAAAGCATTTATAAAATCGGCCATTTACAAAAGTAACCCCTCTGCAATGGAAGCAGGCAAAGCTTTATTTCGGAACAAAATATAACCTTTGCTGCCTTGCCTGTTCACAGCTTTGTACTGCAGAGATCACACTGATGGCAACAAGAAAATTACTCCAGTGTTATGGTGTCAGGTGGGATCTGCACCCTTAGTCCTCACACTCCTGAAGGTCCAATACTCCACTGGATTACTGCCAGAGCCATCACACCACAGCAGTGTTTTTCAGAGGGTAAGATGGAGGTGACTCCTACTCACTGAAGGTCCTGCACAATTCCACGCTTTCCTGCTTTTCCAAGCCATGTCTTCCTGCCAAGAAGCACGTCCTGCCCAGGGAGCTCAAGTGTGTGAGCACTCACTTTATGCACTCACTACCAGCTCTACAATGCCTCTGTTCCAAAAATGCCAACTTTTAGTGACCAGAAATAAGCACAAACTGAAGTCCAGTTGGATTTGGAGGCAAAGTGGCTCAAGGGAAGAGCCAAGACACTGTTTGCATCTCCTGCCAGGCTGTAACAGGAGTACAGAAGCTGGACATGGGAGACAAGCAAAATGCACAGCGATCCATCTGTGCCTCCTCTCACCTTCCATGGCAGAAAACATCCCCCCCTTCCTCACAGGCATGGGCCCAACCTGCAATCCAGGCTGGAGGTGACAAGTGTTTGACTTTCTGCACCTCCACCTGTGCTCACAGAGAAGCTCCAAGACTTCAGAACTCGGGTAAGGCTTCATGTCCACCACCCCAAAGCAGTGCAGTCCTCCCACGACGACAGAGGGACTCTGACCAGCAAATCACGGGAATTCAGGGCACTCTGAGGAGCCAGGCTGCAGGAAGTCTGCGGGAGCCAAGGACAGAGTGCTTGTGACACAGAGCTCTGTTTGTGGCCAGGGCTGTCACGTGCCAGCGGAAACTCAGGGTTGTAAGACCTTCCGGAAACAGCAAAATCTGTCTTTGGAAGAGCCTTTACCAAAGATAAACACGCCCTGCACTAATCACAGAATCCCAGAATGGTTTAGGTTGGAAGGGACCTCAAAGCTCACCTCATTCCAGCCCTGCCATGGGCAGGGACACCTTCCACTAGCCCAGGTGGCTCCAAGCCCCGTCCAACCTGGCCTTGGACACTTCCAGGGATCCAGGGGCAGCCACAGCTTCTCTGGGCAACCTGTGCCAGGGCCTCACCACCCTCCCAGCCAAGAATTTCTTCCTAATATCTAATAAATCTTCTCTGTACACCATTACAAGCCCAAAAGTTTTTCCATAAGGATTTTCTTACACAAAACAGCTGTCCTTAGACACAAGTCCTCCTCTGAGGGGAACGCCCTGGAAAGCCCACCAGAAACATTGTTCTTGCTGCCTCCCACACGGACCATGTTTCAGGTATCACCACCACATATGTTTTTCCTAGATCCCACTTCTCTCCACAACTAAGGGAAAAGAAGGGAAGCCAATAATCAAGCCTGTACTCCAAAGACCAGGATATTTTCAGCTGTTCAACTGAAACTCAAATACAAGTGCCGGGCAACTACAGATCTCAGACCCACCAGTCCCCCTGCCACTGTACCCATGCAGCAGCCAGGGCCCTCGCTCAGGGGATTCCAAATTTGCCTCAGCCAGCTTTTAATAAGTCAGGACAATTGTAGATTTGTTACTATGCCTTCCTAGATGACGTTTTCATTCAATACACATCCCACTGCAGCGCAGGGTTTATCCAAGCAGACACAACAACCGCGCACTCAGCAGGGGATCTCTCAGAAAATCACCACCATTAAACTCCTTTTTATTGCCTGCAGGTGGTGATTATTTCACCTTTTTGCCACGCTGCTCCATAAATAAGAGGGCCACACCTGTTCCCAGAGAATCCAAAGTAAAGCACAAACTCTCCAGCCATGCACTGGGAAACAAAACACAACACACGGGGTCACCCGGGTGGCACCTCTTGCCCGGGGGCCAAAAGGCCTCCTAATTAACAGCAGGCCCTGTAAGACGTTTATCTGTTACAACAGAAAAACAAACAAGAGGCAGCACCAGAAACACTCTGGTTTTAGAGACACAGTTCTTGGCACAGGCAGGTGGTGAAGCTGCATCTGCACCCCTGGGCTGTGCTGGCTGTCACCGGGCTTGGGGACAGTGCTGAGGACTGGGGTGAAGAGCAGGTTTGTGCTGGGCATCAGCTCCTGCCCGTTCCTCTTGTGCATTTGCTGGGCCCCCCGAGCAGAGCCTGCTACATCCTCTGCCCCCTCCCTGCACACACTGATACACCCCGGGGAGGGCCCCTCTCAGTGTCTGCTCCGGAGGCCGAACAGCCCCAGCTCCCTCAGTCCTTCCTGCTCCCAGAGATGCTCCATCCCTCCGGCATCTCCACAGCCTGTGCTGGACCTGCTCCAGGAGCTCCCTGTCCCTGCTGTGCTGAGGAGCAGAGGCCCAGCCCGGCAGATGTGCCTCCCCAGGGCTGGGCAGAGGGGCAGGATCCCCTCCCTGACCTGCTGGAAACGCTCTCCCCAATGCACCCCTAGATCCCACTGGCCCCTTGGCCCCCAGGGCACGTTGCTGGTCATGGACAGCTCACTGTCCACCAGGACCCCCAGGTCCTTCTCCACAGCTGCTCTCCAGCAGGTCACCCCTGTGACATCTCAGAGAACCTTCAGGGCTTCTGGTTTGTGTTTGGTAGTTTCTATGCTCTGTCTGAGCACGGCAATTTTTTGTGAAGATACTGACTTTAATAAAATTCAGTTTCCCTTTAGAAAGCTACAAAAATCCACGGAATACAGCTGTCGGATTGACTTAAAATTCCAAGTGCAATATAGACAGCTGAAAGCACCAGCTCTAGATAAAAGCTCTGACAAGGCTTCCAGTACAGGAAAAGGTAGTGCACTAAAAGCAAAGATTAAAAATTCACCAGGAGCCCTGTCTCTGGAGCTTTACTGAAAGGCCAGGCATCCAAAACTCTGCTTCATCATAATACTTAAGCTGCTGAAAATGCAACAGTGCCCCTGGTCAACCCATGAAAGAAAGGAATTGAATTTAGAAAACACGTCAGCCTCAGTCAACAGCCCTGGAAAATTCTGCTTCTGTATTAATTATAATAATAAAATATATCAAAATAAGTCTTTAACACAAAACCATACAGTCATAGAATTCCAGATAGGTTTGGGTTGGAAGGAACCTTAAAGCTCACCCAGTGCCACCCCCTGCCATGGGCAGAGACACCTTCCAGCATCCCAGGTGTCTCCAAGCCCCGTCCAAGCTGGCCTTGGACACTTCCAGGGATGGGGCAGCCACAGCTGCTCTGGGCAACCTGTGCCTCATCACCCTCACAGGGAAGAATTTCTCCCCAATATTCCATCTAACCCTGCCCTCTGGTAGTGGAAAAACATTCCTCCTTGTCCTGTCCTGCCAGGCCCTTGTCTAAAGTCCCTCTGCAGCTCTCTGGTTTGCTCCTTTAGGTCCTGGAGGGCCGCAACGAGGTTTTCCTGCCCACAGTGGAGCTGCTCTCTGAAGAACCTTCAGCACAAAATACTGGGGTGGCATCAGCAAACACACTCAGGAAGCATCAGCACTCACAAAGACAACAGGCACAACACCCTCAAAAGAGCTACAAGTCGAGGGAAAACAATCCTCCGCACCACAAATCCAACACCACCTTCACACGGTGACTCTGAGGTGACCTGACAGCCCTCCCGGCCCCAGCAGGACCCTCTCACCACCAGGAAGACGCTCAGCTCGGGTTTTGAAGAGCTCAGTTGTTGATGGCGTGTACATAACCCACGTGCAAAACGTCAGCAACACGTCAAAAACACCCTAATAAAAGGCACAGTGGTAACGAGGTGCCTCAGACCCTCGAGGCACCCGGGGGGCAGGGGCACATCCACTGCTGCTGCACGTAAACAAGGGACTTCTGGGCAAAGTTTCTGCCGCAGCCTGGCAGGGTTTTAAGAACGAAGTCCACACCGTTAAAAAAAACCTCCTCTGCCATCCGCATTATCAGTGTGACCAAGAAGCAAGAAGGAGCTGGTGAGGACACACACGGAGCCAGGCTCGGGCTCTCCGTGCCTTGCAGGGCGCACGGACCGAAGGAGGGGGTGACACCGCGGCCTTCCAGCCACGGGGGCAGGGGCGGGACGCGCCCGTTACCAAACGCCCCCGAGGCACCGGAGCGTTGGGGGCTCGCCGGCCCCGGGCCCGTCCCGTCGGGGCTGACAGCGCACCGCGACGGAGCGGAAACACCGACTGCCTCCTGGGGCTTGTCACGAACGCCAGGGGAGGAGAGGCGGCCCCGCGGGGCCGTTCGGCGACCGGGGTGGGAGGGAGAGAGGGAGCTGGGAAGAGAACGAGGAAAAGCACGCAGGGAGAGTGGAAGAGTGTGAGGAAAGCAGAGACGGAGGAGAAGAAGGAGGGAAGGAACCCACAGCCGGGCTCGGAGCCGCCGCAGCCCCAACCCGGCCCCGCCCGGCCCGGCCCCTCCGC
>VZRE01006246.1:0-15566 GCA_013396775.1 Cephalopterus ornatus | reverse complement strand
TTTTTTTTTTTTTTTTCCTGTTTCTTTGTTTTCTGGCGCATCGCCGGGGTGGGGGGGAAGGTCCTCCTGGGATGGGTTGTTGTTTTGTTTGTTTGTTTGTTTGTTTTCCTTTTTAAAACAGTTTGACCCTTTTCCTTCTTCCTTTCCCTCGCTCTTTCCTTCGGGTGTGGGTTTTGCTTGTCGTCGTCGTCGTCGTCGTCGTGAGGCCGCGCTCTCCGTCGTCACCGCAAGGCTGGGCCTGGTGCTCGGGGACGGGGATGTTCCTCTGGGGGTGCCTAAAGCAGAGGAGAAGGGAGGCGAAGGGGCGGNAGGCGAAGGGGCGGCACGGCGGCGGTTATCCCAGGTACCAGGACTGCCGGGAGAGAGGAGAGAGGCCGGCGTTAGTGCTCTGCCCCGCGGAGCCGCTCCGTCCCCGGCCGGTCCCTCCCCGCCCCGGCACAGCTGTCCCCGCGCTGTCCCCTGCTCGGCGCACGGGGCCGGAGTCCCCACTCCTGCACCGAGTTTGTCCGTCCTCAGCACGGCGGCCACTCGCGTTCCCCTCGGTGGCCGCTCCCTCTGAACCTCCGCGGCAAAGGCGACGCTGCCCAGGGAACNCATTGTTCCCCCCCGCCCCCCAGCCCCAAGTTCAAGTTCATTCCCGATTACCTCATGTCTGGTTTCCGTTGGAAACGAGACAGCTCGGGGCCGCTGCTTCCCTTAACCCTTCCCGGCCCTGCCACACATGACCAGAGCGCGGCAGGTCTCAGCTGCCACTCCCGGGGCACCACCTCGTTCCCCCGTGCCTCAGTTTCCCCAGGCAGGGCAACCGTGAGCCCTGGAGAGACTCTTGGAGTGTGACTGGACAGCCACACACAGGGACAGGGACACCTGGAGATCCTGGGACTGCGAGTGGCCATGACCCCCAGGTCCGGACAGGGGCCCTGGCAGGCCCCTGTGTTCCCGAGGCTCTCCCAGCACTGCCCCAGGTCTCATTTTTAAGGACCCAATCCGCTGGGGTGCCCACCCCACAGTGCTCTGCCCATGTGTATGGCTGGGGAAACTGAGGCAGGGCGGGGGCTGTGGTCAGAGCCGGGTCCCCGGTGTTTGTCCCGTGGTTCGGCACAGCACGCTCGAGTGTCCCAACCCACGGTCCCGAAATATTGCACCCTCGCACAGCACGGCACCCTCGGGCGCCCTGTGGCACAGCTCACAGGCCCCAAGTGCCCATGCTCTGGCACAGTACAGCACTACAGCACCCCCGGGCGCCCCCAGCACAGCTCAGCACCCTGAGTACTCTCCCTCAGCCATGGCAGCACCCCAGGGTGCCCCAGCACAGCACCATCCACACCCCCATCCTGCTGTACTGTCACCTCGTCACCCACCAGGCAAGGCTGCAGCCACCGCTCCTGGCTGTGCAGGGGCTGCTGAGTACAGACCACTCGTGTCACAGGTGATGCTGGGAGCTGGCACTCCTGCCCTGGCACCACGGCACTGCCTGCACTGCCAGGGCTGGCTCCCAAAACACCAGTTAGAAAACACCCGGGACTAACGGGAAGCCCCTGGAAAGGCGCACACCACATCCCACTGCAGCTGGAGCAGCCATGGGCACAGCTGGGCAAGGGCAGGGGCCTGTGCCCACATGGAGAGGGGCACACAGCCCTGGTGCTCCTACTTTGGGGATGCTGTGGGCACCTGGGCAGGGTGGTGCCAGGTAGTGCCAGGCAGGGCACAACTAGAGCATGGCAGTGACCTCCCTCTGAAGGACTCGTGGTGGCCCTGAGCCACCAGCAGTTTCCAAGGCCCTGGCACAGCGTGCCCATGGTGGGGATGCCACTGTGGCAATGCCCATGGGAGCAGGGCCACAGCGGTGATGCCAAGGCAGTGATGCCCATAGCAGCAAAGCCCACGGCAGCAGTGCCAGAGCTGCACTGCCAAGGTAGCGATGCCCATGGAGGCACTGCACATGGAAACAATACCACAGTGATGATGCCCATGGCACTGATGCCCACAGTGGTAATGCCCACAGCAGCGATGCCCATGGTGGCAATGCCCATGGCACTGATGCCACTACAGCAATGCCTTGGCAGCGACAGCCAGGATGGTGATGCCTGCACTGGCCATGCCCATGGTGGTGCCCACAGTGATGCCACGGCGAGGATGCCCGGGGCGAGGGCAGGAGTGTCCCCCCAGCAGCATCCCCGCTCTCACCTGTGCCTGATAGATACTCCCAGGATCCCTTGGTCCTAATCCCACGAAGGAACGGTTCGCAGGGGGCGTGCCTGGTGCAGAGTAGGCTGGGGAACAAACGAGAGCTCATTAACGGGGCTGTGGGTGGCACTGCCATCGTCCCCCCCGGGGCCAGGCCCGGCCCTCTCCCTGGCGCTGCTGGGACAGGAGTCCTGGGCACCGTCCCTGGCTGTGGCCTGACGGCAGGTGAGTGGAGCCCAGGGTGTTGTGCCCCAGGGGTGCTGTGCCCCAGGGGTGCTGTGCCTGGTTGGAGCCGCCCGCGGTTTCAGGGTGCTGGCAGGTTGGGGGGCGCGGTGCCCTGGGGTGCAGGCACAGACGGGTGCTCCCTGCTGTGCCCATGCTGTGGCTTCGAGCTGAGCTGCCACGGGGCCAGTGTGATGGGAGCCACCAGCTCCACTTGGATGTGTCACTTCATTGCCACCTCCACCTCCCAGCTGAGGGTCCAGCAGTGGGACCCCCAGTCCCGCTGAGCTCCTGGGCTCAGCCTCTTTGGAGGTGCGGTGCTTCCAGCAGGGATGGAGGACTTGGAGCCAGCTGCACCCCTTGGGGACAGTCAGTGTCCTCCAAACACATCCTGCCAAGAGCCTGAGGGAACTGGCACTGCTCCGTCCCTTCCCCTGGCTGTGAGCCCATCATCAGCCAGGATACCCCATGCCATGTCCCGTGTCCCGTGTCTCCTCCAGATCGGCCATGCCTTGTGTCCTCTGCGCCACTGGACCTCCACACCAGACGGCCAGCTGGTGGCACCCTGTTGTGGCCTGTTCCCTGGGGACAGTGGCATCGTGCAGGACTCGACCCTGTGGGGACGTGGCAGCCACTCAGGGTACCAGTGTCCCATTGGCACTGCAGGACAGGAACAAGAACAACCCCCTCACTGATGCAGCGATGGCACAGAGTCCCACCACCGCGGCACGCACCCCAGGGCCAGTCCGGGGGCCACACCAGCTCCCCTCTGGTCCCTGGGCCCAGCACCCCAAAATCCTCCTGGCCAAGGTGCTGATGACTCCTGAGGAGGAGTGGAGGGCAAGAGTTCGTCAGCCACTGCACTAACGAAGACCCCCCGGTGCCACGAGCCAAGTGCTCCGGGGGTCACACACGCAGTCCCTGCGCTGGCGCTGCTTCACATCCCCAACCAAACCAGGGTCCCCAGCACCAGGGACCCCCGTGGCAGCAACAGGACGACAGCCCACGTGGCGCACCAGGCACGCTGTCCCTAGTCCCAGTGCCACCCATGGGCCAGCTGGTCCCGGGCAGCACTGCCACCACTGTGGTGGGGTGACAGCCAGGGAGAGGCCACGGCCTCCCCACAGCATTGCCTGCACCAGGGTGTTGGGCAGGACACCGGTCTGGGGAGCCCCACTGGGGCTCCGCTGTGCTCAGAGGGAGGTGGGGCTCGGGCTGGTCCCTGGGACCAGCACGGGACCCCCCGGCTGGGCGGCCACAACAACCATGTGCCTAAACCCTGCCCGCTCCGACCTGCCTGAGACCCAGCAAACTCATGGCATGCCAGCTGCCGCCCTCTCCCCGGCTGCGGGGAGGCCACCTCCGCCAACATCCCCCCAGCACCGGGACAGGGGGGACACCCTGGGGGGGCTGCGAGAGGAGGGGGCCGGCCGGGCCGGGGAGCGGGGTGGGCGCCGCGGGTGCTTACTGGGTGATGTCGGCGAGGTCGTCCCTCCCTCGGAAGTTGTCGTGGTGGATTTGGTGTCAGGAGAGACGGCCAAGCGGGGCATGCCGGGGGGAGGTGGCGGCGCCAGCATCTGCGTGGGCAGGTAGTGGCTGGGCACTTTCACTTGACCACTTCCATTTAACTGGGGACAACACAGACAAAAAACAAACAGCACAAGCCATTAGGACGCAGGCGCACAGCAGCACGGCCGGGGAGCCCCGGGGAGCCCCCCGGCACGCGCATGGGGCATCCCTCACTGCAGGCATGAGTTTGGTGGGTCTCAGAGCAGCCCTGAACGGTCGGCGCCGGCGGCAGGTGGGAAATCACAGCGGGGCGGGAGGGTCCAGGGGGACTGTGGGGGCCATGCCCCACGGGGACCGTGCCCCATGGTGGCACACGTTGAAGTTGGGGCACTGGACCCCCCTCTCTGCAGCAGCGAGGGGCCTCTGAAGTGCTGCCAGGGACACTCAGGGGCCTCCAAAGGCTCCTGTGCCAGTGCCCTGTGCCTGACTCGACAGTGGCTGCTCCTGGTCCAGTGTCCACCAGCCTGGCACTCGGCCAGTGCACGGGGGAATAGCAGCAATACCCCTCATCCTGGCATCAGGCCTCACCAGCGAGGGACAACAGATTGGTGGTGGTCAGAGGTCAGAGGGGCTCCCCCAGAGCTCTGCATCCAGGGGCACAGAGTGGGGCACAGGAGGGCAATGGAAGTAGGAATGCAGACACCCCTGGCCCCCAGCTTCGTGCACCCTTCACGGGGTGTGTGGGATACTGGGTGTGTGGGGTGATGTCTCGGGGTGCTGCATGCACTGGGTGCTGCACGTGCAAGGTGCTGGCTGCGTGGGGTGCTGGGTGTGTGGGGTGCAGTGGGTGCTGTGGGTGGGGAGCGCTGTGTGTGTGGGGTGTGGGGTGCTGTGTCTGTTGGATGTTGGGTGTGTGGGGTGCTGAGTGCTGAGGTAAAGGAAGGCCCACAGCAGCACAGTGTGGCCCTGCCACCCTCACGGGGACGCTGGGGACACGGCGCAGTGAGGAGCTGACGGGTCACCCGTGGGCTGCGCAGGCGGTCGGGGGACGCTGAGCCCGTTGCTCTCCCGGGCACGCTGGTGGATGGTGGCTCTGGGCGATGTCACACACCCCTGTCGGTCCCCCTGTTCCCACCAGACAGCCCAACCCTGGCCGACGCCTCAGCCCCAGCACGCCAACACCTCTGGTGCCCCGTGCTGAGCTGGGGGATGGCACTTCCATCCCCGGAGGAACAAGGTGTCAACACGGAGCAGGCGCAGCGGCAACACTCCCGAACTGACGCACAGCAAGGCCGGAGCTCAGCCCCAGCGAACACCCCGCAGTGCCATCCGAGCCCCCCGACTCCCCAGTGCGGCGGTGGCGGTGATGGCGGTGGTGGTAGCCAGTCCAAGGGACCCTCCTCGGGCAGCCCGGCTGGCAGCAGCCCCCCGGTGCCCGCGGCGAGGTGGGCGGTGGGTGCAGGAGCGGGGCTGGGTCCTTACCGGTCCGGGCTGCTGGTTGGACGGGTCGCAGGCCAGCGAGACGAGATCTTTGAGCGGGTCCTGCGGGTTGAGATGAGGCGGGTACCGGATGGCCGTGTGTGGGAAGTAGGTGGAGGCCGTCTGGGGGAGGATGGAGGTGGTGGGGAAATGCAGCGCAGACGATGGGTGTGGGCTTCGGGCGATACCTGCAGGTGACAGCAAAAGGGGACACACACCTGTGTCACTCGCTGGCAGCTGCCCCAGCCCCCCGCCCGCTCAGCCCCTGCTCTGTGCCTCGGCTTCCCTGGCGGGATACTCACCACTGTGCACGGCGATGACGGGACGGTGGTGCTGCGTGAAGGTGCTCAGCCGAGGCGAGGAGTCCTGGGGCGATGGGCTGTTGAAGGGGGACTTGTCCATCTCTGTCTTCTTCACAGTGGGGGAGATGCCTGGGGAAAGTGGGTACAGAGTCAGGACCCGCTGTGGGACCCCAAATCCTGGGCCCGCCGCCAGTCCAGTTCTGGGCTGGGAAGCTCATCTGGGGGCAGGCTGGGGTCAGGGTGGGCATGGGGAGGGTGTGTGATATAATTGTGTGTGTGTGTACGTGAGCGTGTCTGTGCATGCACGTGTGTGGGCACCTCTGGTGTGTACCACACATGCATGTGGCGTGTTTGTTGTCCAGCACTCAAGTGTGCGTGAGTGTGCACACACATACACACGTGCGTGCATGTGTACATGATCATGTGCATGCACCAGAGCAGCTGCATGCACCTGTGTGTGTGTGTGTGCATGCACGTGTGTACATGTGTGTGTTGCTGCACCTGTGTGTGTAAGCGCACACAGCTCTGTGTGTCTGTGTGTGTGTGTGTTTGCCCACCCCGGGTGCAGCAGTGGGTGCCCCCACATGTGCCCCCGTGACCCTGCAGCCTCCCCTGGGCACCCACCTCTCCTGGTACAGGGGGCTGGGGGCCACAGGAGCTCCCAGAGAGGCTGGAAGGTGCCAGTGTGGGGGTGACCCCTGGCAGCACTGGGTGCCCTGGTCTCCGAGGCCACGCTGGGGCGCGGGGCTGAGCGCAGCGGGGGCGTCGGGCGCGTTAATCCCCTGCCGCCGCCGTGGCTTTATCTCCGGCCATTTGGCCCGGGCCCGGTAATGGGTTTAGCCCGTTCTCAGCCGGGCGTTAGGAGGATTTCCCAGAACATCCCGTACGGGATTGCCAACTTCCCCCCCCGCGACCCGCTGCCACAGCTGTGCCCCCCTTGCTGGCCCCCCTCACCCCTGCCCGGGTCAGGCCACCGGTGGGGACAGACACTCTGGCACGGCTCCCTCCATCCTCCATGCACTGCTTTAGGGAGGGGGTTACACCTTCCCCAGGACCTCCTCTGCCTCCCTGTCTGCCCCCCATCACCAGCTCCATGGGGCAGGATGGGGCAGTCCCCGTGCACACGGGGCACAGCCCTGGAGCTGGACCCGCTTCCCCCAAACCACCTTCCAAGAGGATCCGTGTCCCCAGGCCCCTAGCTGGGCACCCCACGGATTTGGCAGGGTGTGGGGGCCGGTGCAGAGCTCACCCCACTGCTGGGGGAGGCAGGAGTAGAGCCGGGGGCGGGGAGGAAGAGGAGCAGTTCCTTCGCCTGCACCTCGGGGCGTGGGAGCTGCTGTGCCAGCCCTGCAGCATCGCTTTAATTAGCCCAGCCCCCCCTTTTCTTAATGAACAGCTAATTGGGGCTGTCTAGACAGGAAAGGGGAAAAAAACGCCAAGCCAGAAAGCTGTCCACAGCAGCGTGGGGCTGGGGGAGATAGTGTGGGACTGGGGGAAATGGTGTGGGATTGGGGGAGGCTGCTGTGGGGCTGGAGGCTGAGATGGCCCTATAGCAAGAGCCTGTGCCAAAATGGGGGGGTTCTGTAGCAACCCCACTGGCCCCAAAGGGAGCCTATGCCCAAAATGGGGGGCTACGGAGACACATGGGAACCCATGGAGAGCCTGTGCCTAAATCAGAGGGCTCTACAGCAATCCCACAGACCCCAGAGAGAAGTAGGAATGTTCTGGGGGGCTCGAGGATGACACCACAGCCTCCACAGCCAGTGTATGCTGTGGCCTGAGGGCCCATAGGGACACCGGGGCACGGACAGTCCCTGGGTGGTCACAGGGGCGTCTGGCAGTGCTGCCTGTGGAACGCTGGGAGCAGGATGGGGCCCAAGGACACCAGTGAGGAGCTGACACCTACCCCCTTCCATGTCTTCTGTCCAGTTGCGGCTGCTGCTGGTGGGGGAGTTGGAGGAGGTGTAGTACTCGCCCCCCGGGCTGGTGTCAATGTCATCCTCCATGGACCCCGACTTGTGCCGTTTGCTCCTGAGGGCAGGGCAGGGTCACAGAATCATGGAATGGTTTGGGTTGGAAGGAGCTTAAAGGCCACCCAGTTCCACCCCCTGCCATGGGCAGGGACACCTTCCACTAGCCCAGGTTGCTCCAAGCCCCATCCAACCTGGCCTTGGACACTTCCAGGGATCCAGGGGCAGCCACAGCTGCTCAGGGCAACCTGTGCCAGGGCCTCACCACCCTCACAGCCAAGAATTCCTTCCCAGTATCCCATCTAACCCTGCCCTGTGTCAGTGGGAAGCCATTCCCCCTTGTCTTGTCCCTCCATCTCTTGTCCCAAGTCACTCTCCAGCTCTCCTGGAGCCCCTTTAGGCACTGGAAGGCGTTCTCAGGTCTTCCCAGAGCCTTCTCTTCTCCAGGCTGAACACTCCCAGCTCTCCCAGCCTGTCATGGCCACCCTCCCTACAGCCGTGCCCAGTCTGGCCCTGGCATTGCCCTGGTATCACCCTGGCATGGCCCTGGTGACACTCACCCGCTGGAGGAGGTGCTGGGCAGCGTCCTCCTCATGCCGGTGCTGGAGGGGTTCAGGTCGTAGGCCAGGTGGCCCTGCAGCTCCCCCAGGGAGAAGTTTGGCCCCGTGCCCGTCACCACCGGCGCTGTGGGGAGAGAGGAGGGTCAGGGGGGCCCCAGCCCCACAGTGGGATGGGGTAGGCCCTGGGACACTGCTGTGCCCGAGCAGCCGTGGGGTGGGCTGTGGCATCATGGGGACACTCACTTCGGGACACCTGGATGAGCTCGGTGACACTGAACACCCCCGAGGTGACGAAGCTTTCCTGGAAGTCTGTGGAATCTGTGCAGGAGAGAAGAGAGAGTGCTGAGGGGGGTAACAGGACCAACCCTCCCATCCTGCACTGCCTTGTGGTGATGCTTGAGGGCACCCCAACATCCCCAAATCCTCATCTGCCCCTGTCTTCAGCCTCCACTCCACTCCCTGCTCCAGCCAGAGACCACCCTGACTGGTCCTCTCTGCCAAGGACACCCCGGAGCTGCCCTCAGTTTCCCCGTGGCTCAGAGTGCTGGCAGGGCTGGGGGCTGCACCCCCATCATGCAACCCCCATGGCAGCTGCTGTCCCCAAGGGACGTGGCCCCAGCTGGCTGTGGGACAAGGCTGAGGCCATGCCCAGCTCACTGAAGGTGCCTGGCACTGCTGGCAGTTGAGGGGGCACCAGAGCCACAGCATGGGGGGCATGACCTCTTGTCAAGGGGCCCCCTCCATGGCAAGGACCTTGGGCTGGGGTGTCCCTTGTCCCCTGGCCCACTGCCTGTCCTGCTCACCCAGCGTGATGGGTTTGCTGTCCTCCTGGTCCGAGCCGATGCCTGTCCGGGGGCTGCTGCTCTGCTCTGCATCTGCAAGAGGAAAACCCACCGGGGTGAGCCCTGTGCTGTTGGGAGCTGAATTTGCTCACCAGCTGACTGCCCCCCTCGCTGCTCTGCTGGGGGCAATCTGAGGCACGGGCTGCCCAGCAGCGCCCACCACACAGGAGGGCCACCACTGAGCTGGCACGTCCCCAGCACCGGGAAACAGCCACTGAGTGGCCTCACCTCGGCCTCCCTGCCAGTGACAGCAGCAGGCAGGGCACTGCGCTGGCATTGCAGGACCCGGGCACTGCTCCCTGCAGGAGGGAAACCCCCAGTGCTCGACCTTCCCCGGGGCAGGGTGATGGTCTCTGGCCCCGCTCCTGCCCTCTCCTGCCTCCTCTCCTCCCTCCGGCCACATCCGTGATCCATCGCTGCCCCACTGGGCGCTGTCACCACAGCCTCGCATCACCTGTGGCACCTCGTCCTGCCTCTGCCAAGCCCTCCGGAGGGCAGCAGGGCTCCAGGGCAGCACCTGCTCTGACCCCTGGAGCCCCATCCGGCACCGCTCCGTCCCGGCTAAAAATAACCCGGCTCAGATGCTGAGCTCAGCGGCCCTGGCACACCCTGGCATGGCACGGCACAGCACGGCACAGCCGCCGCACTCAGGAGCATCCTTCCTCACCTGCCTGCTCCCAGAGCCCTTCCAAAACTTTTGCTTTGCATTTTCTCCACTTCTCCTCCCTCCTCCCACTCCTGGCCCTTCGGCATTTCTCTTTCGCAGCCTTGGGAGATGCCAGGAAAGGGCCGAGACAATCCAAAAACACCATCAAAACCACGCTGCCGCCGCTGCCAGCCCGCCTGTGCGCCTTGGGATTTTTCCCTTTCTCCCCCTTTTTCTCCCCCTTTTCCTTTCTCCCCTTGAGTCTCTTGTGCTCACGCGGCTCCCGGGGTGGTTATCCTTGGCTGGGCAGGACAACCATGTGGGCAGCAGCGCCCTGCCCCCCCACCCCGACACCTCTGCGTGCTGCCCACCGGGCAGGTTATCCACGCGGGCAGTGGGACTGTGCCGCTCCCCACCCTGACACCCGCCCACACACCACCTCCCACCCCAGCACTCCCACGTACCCACACCCCGCCGGGACTGCTCAACACCGACGCCGAATCAGCCATTTTGTCTCCCTGCCCAGCTGCCGCGTTCCCCTCCACCCATCCCGTGCCAGCCTGGCACCCCGCTCACGCCGGCAGCCCCGTGGCACCCCGCCACCAGTCCCCCCGTGCCCGCACCCCTGGCTCCCTCCAGGCAGCCAATTTTAGGGAGCAGAAACTCCCCCGGGAACGGGCACAGGGGTTTCCCCCTCCCCTCCCTTTCTCTCCGTTTTTCTTTTTTTCCCTTTTTCCCCCATTTTGAAGCTGCCACGTGCCCAAGTGTTTGGGGAGCGGGCGGTGGCACCGAGCACGGCACAAACCCTCTGGGAACGGGGGCGTGGTGGCGGGACCCCCCGCGCGACCACGGGCACCGCGTGGCCGGACATGGCCCCTCCTCGCCTCTAAAAACAACAAATCTGGCGGCGGCTCTGGAAGTGGTTAGTGGTGGAGCCCGGCCAAGGCGCGGGGCGGAGGCTGGCGGTCACAGCCCGAGGCCGGCTCGGCTCCCCACAGCCCCCCACCGTGGACTCAGGGCTCCCTGGTGCCCCGCTTGCCCCCCAGATGGCACCCACTCGCCCAATCCTGGGGTCTTCAGTCTCTGGGCAGCCCTCCAGGCCATGCACTCACCTGGTGGCTCTGAGGTGCCCCACACAGCCCTCAGCTCAGCCCAGGGACCCCCCACCATTGCTCACACCGAGATGCCCTGCATGGACCTTTGTCCCCCCAAACCACCCCAGCCTGGTCTCTGCTCCCCCAGGGCACCCAGTAGGGCCATCACTCACCCTGGGCACTCCTGGGGTGCTCTCCATGTCTTTGTACCCCCACACCCTCCCACAGCATCCCCCTGACCCAGCACCATCAATGCCACGCCAACCTCCCCATTGCCAGGGGGGCACCCCGAGGGCCTGCCCCAAGCCAAGCACCCCAGTCCCACCCACGGCAGCCCAAGGAGCACCGGGGACTTTCCCGAGCTGCGAGGTTTGGCAGCAGGACCAGCCCCTCCCTGCACCCTCGTGTCCCTGCCGGTGGAGGCAGCGAGGCCGGGGCCTCGGGCTCGGTACCCCCGGCTGCGGGCGATCCTCGTGGCTGGGCGGGCGAGCTCGCCAGCAGATTTCTGGCTGCCTCCTCGGCGCGGGGCGGCCGGGCCAAGCGCTGCTCTCACCACCATGTGATGGCTGCCTGCGGCTGGCGTGCGCTAAAATGGCGAAGGGAGCCCTGAGCTCCCCCCTCCTCGCTCCCCCCAAGCGGCGTTTTTGGGGGGGGGCACCAAATCCAGGACCCAACAAGTGGCTCGGCTGCACCGTGAAGGAGAAAGAAGCCTGTGAAGCCCCTACCTACCCCCCCCGCCTCATTGATCCTGCACCCTCCACACCCCATTGGGGCCGGGATGGGGGATGGAGCTGGGGGGGCCCTGGTGCCACTTTGAGGGGAGCTCAGGGAGGGGGGCTCGGTGCCAGGGTCCCCCACGGCACGGCGGAGGAGAGCATTGAGTGCCCGAACAGGTCGATCCAATCGCTTTCAAAAATAGCCAAGTGTGTGCCCGGGGGGGGGTGCGGGTGCCTGGGCTCCGGGCTGTGCTGGCAGCCTGGCCCTGTGCCACCCATTGAATTATGGATCCCGCACCCCGGCCCCGCTGGCTGGCAGGGTGCCCCCGGCCCCACGGCGGCACCCGCCCGCGGCCTCGGCGCGTGGGAACGACCCCCGGGCAGCGGGGACGGCCCTGGGGGGTGTCACTGCAGGCCGGGTGCCCCCCGGGGCTGGCGCAGCTGCGGGAGAGCCCTGGCTCGGTGCCCGAGCGCTGACGGTAACAGGGCACGGTGTTACCGGCAGCAGCACGGGCGCAGGCGCACAGGCTGGAAGATGCTGGGGGCTGGGGGAGCTGCTGGCGCCACTGGGTGCGGCCCCAGCCCCCCGACGAGGACAGTAGCCTTCCTCCTCCTCCTCCAGCCCTGCCAGCCGAGGGCAGGAGATGGACAAGGGTTCAGCATCGCTGCCTGCAGGCTCCTGCCCCGTGCCTCAGTTTCCCCCGGGGCTGGCTTGAGGGCAGATTGCCCCCCTGCCTCATGCTTGGTGGCCACGCAGCCTCAGCACCACCTCAGATGCTTGTCCAGCTGCCTTCCCCACAGCGGGAATCAGCGGGGCCCAGAGTGAACAGCCTGGTCAGGAGCCATCAGGGAGGGACCCTGTCTGTTCGGGGAGACCCCTGGACACCTGGTGAGCCAGAGTGCCGTGGGGCAGTGATCCCACTGCAAGGGCTGGGCTGGGAGACGCTGTGCGAGGGGTGTGAATTGGGGGTCCCTCCCTGTCAGACCCCCAGCACCTCCCATCCCAGTCCCACAGTGTCCCCCCAGGCCCGAGCGGTTTTGCCTGTCCCACTGCCCATCCTGCTGCCGCCAGGCTGGGGTGGCCCTTACATAAACCCGGAACAGTCCCGCTTGTGTAACCTCCTTTATATAATACCCTGAACCGCCGCGTGTGCCGGGTAAATCCTGGCTCAGCCGGGCCGGCCGGCGCGCCGGGGCGCGGGACCCCTCCTCCTTGCTCCNNCCCGCCATGCCCGGAGTGAGACGAGTTTGCTGGGCCTCAGCCACAAGCCCTCGCGGGGGCGGCGGCTTCTGCTCCCCCCGGCGAGCGAAGCCCCGGGGAGGTCCTGGCCGGAGGCATCCCCCGAGGTGGCGGGGCGGTGGCGGGGACGGACGCGCCCCGCTGCCACGTACGCCGGCCGCGGCCAGCTGGCCCGGGCGGGAGCCTGGGAGGCGCGAGCACGTTGGCCGACGGCTGCGAGCGAGCGGCGCTGGGAGCCGAGAGGGTTTGTCCTCGGCCGACCCCGGCCGGCACGGGGAGATGGCAGCGGCCGGGGGGAACCCCCCCAGGGCGGGCGGCGCGGCCGCCCCCTCGCTCAGCCCTGCCAGGCCTGGGCTCCATCCAGGGCTGCCGGCGCCCGCGGAGGCGAGCGGGGACAGATGGCAGCGGGAAAAGGGACGGGGAGAGCGGGGCAGACAAAGGGATGGCTGAGCCCTCCCCCCACTCCTAGCCGGGACCCTCCCCCTGCGGGGTGCTGGCACCTAGCCCCTGCGATCTGGGCTGGGGGCACTTGGGGGTGCAGCTGCTGGGAGGGGGTGAGAGGGAGGAGAGAGGGATGGGAGAGAGAAAAGAGAGAAAGGAAGGAAGGGAGGGGGAGAATGAAAAAGGAAGGAAGAAATGAAAGTGGATAGAAAGGGAAAGGGACAGGGACAGGGAAATATGCTGCCGTTATCTTGCTGCCCCACCAACCGCAGACTCACAGCACAGCCCAGCACAGCCGCACAGCACAGCCAGCCCCCTTCCAGAGTCCTACGGGCCCCCACCGTGGCCCCCCTTGACACCCCGCAACACCACCCCCGGCTCACCACCACGCAGGGCTATGGGGAGGCAGGTTCAAGCCCTCCCCGGGGCTGGCCAAGACCCCAGTGGCAGGGGCCAGCGTGGCAGGGGACCCCAGGCCCCAGCTGGCAATGCAAGCCCCGCACGGGGGTGCAGGGACACGCCGGGGGCTTGCCGACATCTGTTCGCCCCTCCGTGCCCACGGCCGCCGGCGGGAGGGAGCACCGTGGGCATCTGCTGCCCCAGCTGTCCCTTGCCAGCGCAGCACGAAGCCGGGCACCCGGCCAGGATGGCAACTGCAGCCCCGGGGAGGGCACGGCGCCTGCCAGCGCGGGGGGACAGCGGGTGCTGAGGGCGGGGGACGGCAGGTGCTCGCGAGACGGGGCTCGCTCATCTTTTATTCATCGGGCGCCTAACGGTGCGGGGAACCTCTCTGGCCCCTGGTACCCTCCCTCGGCAGCACAGGGCGTGGCACCCCGTGCCAGCTCCCCCCAGCAGGCACCGAGGCCGCGGGGCTGAGCACGGGGCAACTCGCTCCGGTGGTGACGCGGGGCCGGGGCTGGCAGCGGGCACTGCGGGGAAGCCGGCCGGCTCCGGCACGCCGGCGGCTCGGCGCACTGCGGGAGAGCAGGGGAAGCCCTGACCTCCCCAAGGTCGCCGGCACATCGATCCGGAGAGCTCGAGCACATGGAAACCGCCCCGGCCGTGCCAGCGCCGGGCTCGCAGCGGGGCCGGGCACAGGGACAGAGGGACCCCGTGCGGTGACAGTGACGGGGATGCGTGGCTGGGGGATGGCACCCTGCTGAGCCCCCTCCCATCCCGCCTCTGCAGCACACAGCCCTGGGGGCAGGAACCCAGCCCCCGCGGACTCTCCGCTGTCTCGTACCCTCGTGCCCTTTCCCGGGGGTCTCCTCCCAGACCCGATGGGCGCTGCCTACCTCACTCCCCTCAACCTCGGTCTCCCCGGATGTTCTGCTGGGAGCGGAGATACCTGGAGCAGGGGGAGGGGTTTGCCCATGCCCATTTGTGTGCCGGGGGGGCTCTCCAGCCCCCCTGCCCGTCGGTGCCCAGCTCTGCGAACGGCAGATCCCAAATATTGTGAACCCCCATCAATCTTTCCGCGACCCTGCCGATAAATATTTGCGCGGGGGCTGGCGGGGCGGCGGTACCCGGGGAAACGCCTGCCCCCTCCATCTGGAGGGGCTGAGCAGACGCTTGGCACAGCCGGCCTGGCACGGCCGCAGCGCGCCTGGGACGAGAGCCCTGGCACGGGCTCCCCGGCAGATTGGTGCCATCTGCCTCGCGCCGCAGCCAGCGGCGAGGCTGGTGGGGGGAGATAAGGGGCTGCCAGGCGGTGGAAGACGCAGATGCTGGCACGGCGTGGGGGTCCCTGCCCCCCTCCCCCCGCGTGCTTTACGCCGGCGGCGGTGTGGCCAGGGCTGCCAGAAGCTGGATGCCACCTTGGGGCCAGCCGCCTGCTCGCCCTGGGCACCCATCTGCTTCCACCCCCCTCGGCCTGGGGGGGCTCAGCCACCGAGCACTGCCAGGGGAAGCTCAGTCAGGAGCCTTGACCCCGTGCCCTGCTAATCACGGCGGCTGGGGGGGCCCCAGAGCACCCCAAAGGGTGCGAAGGGCCGGCACTGACCCTGTCGTGCCTCCTGCCCACGGCTGGGACGGGAACGGGGGCCAGGGATGCCCCGTACCAAGATGGTGGTACAAGGACAGCGGGGATGGGGATGTAGGGATGGGGATACAGCGATGGAGACACAATGGTGAGGGCACAGGGAGGGGGTCCGTGGAGCTGGGGAGCACTGAGGGGAGGGTGCAGGGGGAGGGGCACTGTCCCCCCCAGACTGGCTGCTGCCGTCAGGAGCTTCTGGAAGGAATCTCTCCGTAATGCTCCCAAGGTCCTGGCACCATCGGCTGGGGAGATTGATTACCATTTTACTGCAATGCTTTTGACTTTCACCAGCGACCTCCGAGCTCCCCCCCAGCCCCCCC